>JBAJFG010000573.1:0-415312 GCA_037903475.1 Ancylostoma caninum
GTTATTCACGATATGAGAAGAACAAGGAATGTAGAGATATGTACCCGATGAATCGATTTACAAGAGATATGTACATGATTTGCTTCCGACGTTCTTTTATACGCTCGTTTACTATCAGTACGATAGCGGTATTCTTTGATTTCTAATACGGGTCGACCTACGGACATTAGGAGTGTCCTCGTCTGTTGCCTCATTCGGTGAGGGTGCTCCCTGAGGCGTAATTAGGCTAGGGACATTCCTGTCCTCGTATTTTTTCGTCCGATTCAGGTGGACAGTATCGATATTTGCAGGATTACCTAACATTTGCAAGGTGACATTCGGCTTCGCTATTTGAATAACTCGATATGGACCTTTCCAGGATAGCTCTAATTTCGATTGGTTTCCGTCATTTCGTAAGATCTCCTAGAGTAATTGCACCTGGGTTACGACAGTTGTTATCGTAATTACTCTTATACACATTAGTGGCTCTTTCAATTCGAGTTCTGCTTGCCGTCCACGCATTAAAAATATTCGCTATTAATTCGGTTTTATATGACTCTGGGTCACCATACATTCTTCTTGGATAACGCAACACAGCATCCGAAATGAGTTGCGGATCTCTACCGTGCATGAGAAAAAATGGAGTTTCATTCGTTGTTTCATTTCGCGATGTATTTATTGCGAAGACAATCATTTGTAGAAATTTGGACCAGTTTTCTCTAGAGCTGTGGACAAAAGAAGTAAGAGTTTCGCTAATTGTTTTTACGTATCTTTCTACTTGTCCGTTTGACTGGTGATGATACGCGGTTGTTAATACGTGTTTGGTTCCCAAAATTTCCGTGATTTCTTTGAATAATTCGCTAGTATAATTTGATCCGCGGTCTGAAACCAATTTCTCTGGCACTCCGAATTTGCAAACGACGTCATTTACGAATGATTTTGCGATTGTTGCCGTTCTTTGGTTCTCAATTGCGCTACATACAACAAACTTAGTGAATGAGCACGTATGTATCAATATGTAAGATTGTCCTAATAATGACATTGGTAGTGGTCCGACAACATCGGAATGCACTCTTTCGAATGGGCTGCTTGCCGCAGGAAAAGGAGTAAGTGGCTCTTGACGTAATAATTGATATGGACTTTTAACTTTTTGGCAAATGGGACAACTTTTTACATATTTCGCTATAAATTCGTTCATGCCTTGCCAATAGAATTTATCGCGAATTTTTTGAAGAGTTTTCGAGATTCCTAAATGTCCTCCATCAAAGGCATGATCATGATGGTGTTTCGTAATAGATTCCTGAAGCTTAGTGGTTGGAACGACTAGCCTGTAGGCTTTTCCATCGTCGTAATGCAAAAGATCATTAATTAGACAAAATTGTTTTTCGCGTATTTTGACGTCTACGGGGTGTTCTCTAAGAAACGTTATCCTCGTGATGAAAGGACTAGCTAATTGTTCTTTTCGGATTTCTTCTAGACTTGGCAGCTGACACTGACCCACTGCATTGACAGTTCCCGACATTGCAACATGTCTTGACAGTGCATCACTGACAGCGTTTTGTTTACCTGGTCGGTATTCGATTATTGCGTCGTAACTCATTATGGCTAGCTGATATTTAGCCAATCTCCCACAGAGATCTTTTCGATGGAAAAAGGAGCACAAAGGAGCGTGATCAGTCAGGATTTTTATTTTTGCACCAAAAACGTATGGTCGAAAATGTGTTAGTCCAAAAACTATAGCAAGAGCTTCTAGCTCAATAGCCGAGTAATTCCTTTCGTGCTTATTCAAACAACGACTCGCGAACGCTATTGGATGAACGTTTCCAGAAGATGGATTTTGTTGAAGCAATGTTGCCGCAACAGCTTTGGTGGACGCATCTGTATGGAGTTCGTACGGATGTCCAGGTCTAGGAGCAGCGAGTACTGGTGCCTTACATAAACATTGTTTCAATTTTTCAAACGCTTCGCCGTGTTCCGTACGCCATTCGAAATGAGAGTCTGTTTTCGATGTAAGACTGGTGAGAGGTGACGCAATATGAGCGAAATTTTCTATGAACCTTTGAAAATATGAAGCTGCTCCTAAAAAGGATTTGACTTCCTTCGTATTGGTTGGAACTGGATACTTTTGTATTTTCTCGATTCGTTTCTGATTGATGCGAGAGCCGTTTCTGCTAATTAAAACTCCCAAATACTCTACCTCACGTGCCGCAAAAATACACTTATCTAATCGCAATTTCATGCCAAATGAACGTATCCTTTGGAACAATTCCCGAATATCACGTAAGTGTTCATCGAAGTTGTCGGAACACGTAACAATATCATCGACATATGCAAAAGTGCAGCTTCGTAACTCCCTTATGAGTGAATTCATAACTCTTTGAAAAGTGTCAGGTGCCCCCTCAAGTCCCATGGGCATCATTATGAAGTGAAATAACCCTAGAAAAGACTGAAATGCCGTTCTTTCGCGATGAGACTTTTCAAGAGGTATCTGATGAAAACCTGACTTGAAATCAACGGTGGTATAGAAAGTCTTGCCCGCAGTTAGATCAATTATCTCCTGTATATTAGGAATAAGGTAGGTTTCTTCTTCGTAATTGCGTTAAGCTGTCGATAGTCAACCACAAATCTCCACGAGGAATCTTTTTTCTTTACTAACACAATAGGAGCACAAAACGGAGAGGTACTCTTTTCTATCACACGTTGATGCAAAAGTTTTTCGATTTGTTCTGCAATCTCTTTTCGTTGTTCGAGAGGAACGCGATACATTGTTTTGTTTTGGTACTCGAGCATTTTCGATCAAATCGATTCGATGTCTCATCTCACCAACATAATGACCAGGATGGCCATTCCTTTCCAAAAAGATATCGCGAAATTGGTTGATTAATTCAACAATTCGTGATTTGCCCATAATGTCGAGCTCAGAATTTTCCCAGTTTATTTTTTTTCGATGTCATCGCGATTTTCGTCATCGTCGAAAAGTACTTCTTTCGGTATATATTCTACGCTGGATTTGACGTGCGAGTTGCTTCGATCGTTATGCGGAGTGTCAAAAACTGAATACATTAAACGGCGTTGCTTTTCCTCAACCACTTCTCCTTTCGCAATATTCTGCTTCGGGTAAAATGTTATAGTCGCATTTGAGTGATTCAAGACTCTAAGCGGAAATTTGCCAGAATTTCCAGGACGAAATAAAGTCTTTCCTACGAATAATCCCTCTGGCAGTTTGTTTGAGTTTGTATCTTCCGCTAGAATGTCGCAATTTTTTGGAATGAAGCCGTCTATCGTTGCCAGAATAAAATTGTCCGATTTTGGTGGGAGGACTATTTTTTCGTTTACAAGAATATTGTAAGTACTGTGAAACGACGTGACATTGGTATTGTCCAAAATCGGTAGAGTTGATCTGCCAACACATACGATGTTTTTCTGAAATTCCATTCGGATAGGTTTTTCGATACTCTTAAGAAAGTCGATTCCTAATGTGATTGCTGCCGGAGAGAATTCGTCTCTTCTGACTAAAGTACGATGTTGTTTCGTGATATTTCCAAAAGTTATACTAATGGTTGCAGAGCCAAGAAATGGTATATAGGTTCCATTGGCTGCAATTGCATGAGGTATTACTTCGTTATTAATTTTAACTTTTAAATGCGCAATTGTCGTCATATAACAGAATGTTATAGAACTACCTGTATCAAGTAACGCTATTACAATTTCGTTCTGACAGCGAACAGGAACGAAACATGAGGAATAGTGATTTCCTTCGACGGATCCAACTACCCCCATCACGATAGGAACATAAGAAAGGAATTTAGTAGTTTTCAGTTTTGATGTGCTATGTCTCTGGACATCGGTGCCTAGGTCCTGCATTTCGATATGCTGCAAATTCTGTTCTGACGTACTGACTATTCGTTTCGGCGTATGGTATCGTACACTTTCGGTTTTCGAATGCAAATTTCTGCATGGGCAACGAAAGTAACACACACAACACGCAATTATAACCAAAAAAAATCAAAATGCATGTCGTTATGATGATAATTAATCGAAAAGGTACAGCTTCGAATAGAAATTCCACTTCGGATTGCAGTATTTCGTTCGCGTTTTCTTCGAGTGTGGTAACAGTTTTCCAGCCTTCGTTTTGTACGTCATTTAGTTCGTCATTCAAAACGTCGCTGTGATGTATTTCTTGTGTGGTATCCAAAATTCCGTGACGAGAAGAAAAAATTTGAACTAAAGGATTTGTGCGTGATAATTCTGAATGGAAAATAGGTGAGGCATTGAACACCATTTCAGAGTAGTCATTGATTGGCAAATTCAAAGATATCTCTGATACGTGTACTTCGTTATTTCCGGATTTCCATGTACGACCTTCATGAATTATACTGGATGGGATGTGAGCACAATCAACACGATAACTTTTCGTAATGAGTTCTTTGTTGGAACCAGGCGTCAAAAAGAATATTTTTGTTCCGACACGTATTGGAGTGTGAGCATAACATTTCCCGTTCACTTTGTTATCATATAGAATTTCGTCGGCTGAAACGTGCTTACACCGAGAAAGTAGTAGTACTTCTCCAGCCATAATGGCACTTACGTTATCGTCATTTGTAAGTATTCGTGCAGCACTAGTTGGGTCTGTTTTCGCGAGGAAATTTACTGTTCGAATTTGAGCATTTACGATGTTGCATATTTTTGCCCAGAAGAAACGGAAGTCGTTATTTATTTGTTCTTGTAGGTGAAAAGATAAGAACTGGGAACGCACATTTAGCTCGAATTGTTTTTGGTCTTGACGTTGTTCGTGAAATAAATCGGCATGTTCATCGTCTTGGTTTGAGAACATAGTCAAAAAATGATTTATCGCAGCGGCTTTCGCTTCTGGAGACGTTTCTCCATTTTCACTTACGATCATGGACTCAGAATTTTTCGTCGGTTCTTCAAATAACGCGCTAATTGATCTTTTAGTTCTACTTTTTATCAGACGTAAGTTCTTTGATTGTCGCATGTTTCGCTCGTTAATGCGTCGAATTATAAGAGGATTTCCTTCCAGGACTTCCCTTATCGTCTTTTTACTAGTCTCCTCCATTTGCGGAAACTCGAGATAAACGTTATTTATCATACGTACAGCAGTTTTTGGCAGACACCATCGCCCTTTTTGCGTAACCGAAATTACCTCGTCGCTAAAATGAAAAACTGCTTGTAATTCATTGCTAAGAACGTGATCTCTCGACGCATACATCAAAGAATGTGTGCTTTTTACGAATTTACAATACGACGTGTTATTTTTCGGATGTTCCCAAATCAACACGCCATGTTGGTGCGTGCAAAATTCGTGCTGCAGTTTACATCCTTCTGAACTTCCGACATTTGAGACAATATTTTCGCCATCGTTTGTCAAAATTGTGCCAATTTCCATGATCAAGTTCGATGTAACTGAACATCGTTTCCCAATGATGGGATATGAGTATGTGACGTCGTTACCAGTATCGAATAAGGATTCATGTAGAGATCTGAGCGGGATCCCGTTATACCTTTTCGTTCTCGCCATTTCTCGACATGTATCTTGCGAAATCGATTGTGTAATGACGTCATCAGACTCAATTTTCAGAGTTAGGTGAAAAAACGAAGTTGCACAAATGATTCGTGATTTATTAAAGCAGTGAATACCTTCCAAAACCAATGGTTTCATATTTTCGACATAAACATTTGCGTTCGTTATCAGGACTTCGCTATGTTTTTCTGGTAAGAGACAGTTCAGTGGTTTGGGTATCGCTATTGGGAGTCCTGATTTCCCGCTTCCACAGATTTTGAATCCGGTTTTTTCGCCATACGCAATGCCAGTTAGACAAAGAAGTGATATAGCAATGAGAAGTGTTGGAGAATAATGGAAAACTGACGCTACTCTTCCCCTGCGAGTGCTCCTATGTCGTGACTCAGATCGTTCTCTGTGATTATTTTGACTATTTCTATATCGGGATTGAGAACGTTCTCTAAAATTATTTCTAGGTCGTGATGTGGAACGATTTCTATGATAGTTGTTTGGTCGCCCTCTAGACTGAGATCTGTAGTTGTTCTGAAATTGTCGATTAGAACCACTGAACTCTCTTCTACCACGATTTGTATAATTTTGATTTCCATCGAAGTATGAGTTCCTGGAGTAATTTTGTCTCCGAAATTGGTTTTGATCGTTATGGTAAGCGAAGTTGCGATTTTCGTAATGCCCTCTACGATTATTTCCTCTATACGGAGAGTTTGGGTACGAGTTTCCTCTCCTTCCGTTTACGAAGTTAGTGGTTTCGGGATAACTATGATTTGCTTCCGTAATCTGCAAGTTTCGCACAACTTCAGTAATCGCGTTGATCATGGCGCTATCCAAAACTCCGCGCTCACGTTTAACCATTTCGATTAAATGTTGTTCTTTTTCCGCAATTTCCAGAAGTTCTTCGTAAGATGTGCTAGGAGGTTTTCTCTTCATGACTGCGATTCGTAATTCCGTATTCAATCCTCTTAGAAAAGTTTCGCACGAAATGTCCGTTACAGTATTTGCACCGCTTTCGGCGTATGCATCTTCGACTAGGTCTTTTACGCGCTGACCAAAAACAAAAACATCCTCATCGGGATCCTGCCGAACATGCTGTATTTTAGCCTTAACGATGGAAACGTAATTTCTATTGCGAAAGTCCGTTTTAAGCTGATCCAACACCTTTTTGTAATCGTGCTTAATTTCGGGACTATAGCTCATGTACTTAATCTTAGCTGCGCCGCTAAGTTGTAGAGGAAGTAGTCTTGCTAATTTTTCTTCGTCATATCCAGCTGCAGTGGCTTTTTCATTCAAATCTCTGACGAATTTCACTACCGATGTATTGTGGCCGTCGTAAGTTGGCCATGAGTGGAAAGCTGGGAGGAAAAGATCCGAAATATTTACGCTGACGTTTAACCCCCTATCATCAGAGACGTGATTTATCATGGCTTCGTTATTTGTGCGTGCCGTTTGCACAACGGGTGGCTCACGTGATAAATCTCGCGATCTCGACCTCGTTATAGGACCCAAATTCGCAATTATATTTTTACCCAGTATTTTTCTGGCTTTTTTCGTTATCGTTATCCTATTTCTTTTTTCTTTACTGCTTTCGTCAGGCAGTATTTGTAGTCGCGATATAATGTCTCCAGAAATCTGGAGTAAGAAAAGTAGGAGATCAAGAGTAGGATGCAAGAAAGCGAAAAATGTGTGTAGTCGTTACCAACTACAACAAAATACAAATGATGGCGCAGTGGATCTGTAGGACCCTTTTATTCGTGTTCTCCGCGCCTTGCGCACTTATCTTTGCGCGCCCTACGTACTTATCTGCTGACCTTATTGCGCGTAATACCCTAACTCGGGGTTTGGAGGGCCATCATGGCGGTGTTACTTTTACGATCGCACCATGAGGTGACCTGCTGCGTATCAATCGTGATTACCAAGCAGACGACGACAAGTAATGTATACATTCAACAGTTTCTTTTTATGGGTACCCAATTATGTACAAGCTAGCTGTGGCACGAACGGCTATAATAATTCAATAAATCAGATCTGTATCGGGAAATACGAAAACCACATGTTCGACGTGTATTAGTTTTTGTGGATGACGAATTTCCCGCTTCTCGAGCATAACAGGCAATATTTTCGTATTTGACGTACGTAAAAAAATCCTTTTTCAAGAGCATCCTGATGAGAGAAGCATAAAATCTCACCTTTGTGCCTGCCTCCCTTCATATTGCTCGCTCGTGCGCCACATTCGAACTTTGAAATGTAAAAAAATATCCACGAAGTGTGAGAAATGAAAAGAAAGTGATGAAGTGCAAAAACATGCATGTGCTGAAGTGGTACCTCGAGGTTACCCTACGTTTTGTTGGTCTACAAAACGGAGTTCCTGCTCTCTGTATTTGATTGACCTTCTGGATATCTCCCCGGGACCTCCATGTGATGTGCCCGGAGTTATCACGATATTCAGAAGACATTCTAGTACAAACAATTTATTATTGTACATAACCAACAGCAACAAGCGACCACTTGGGCCGCATACAGAGAACAAGAACTGCCCACGCCCTTGTGGAGTGGGCGTGGTTAACATACAAGCCAAATCCATGACAGTTTCCTGGATTTGAAAACAAAAGAACATGTAGTACGCATTCTCAAAAATTCGTCTGTTGGAGTATTCGGCTCAGGTTCGTCCTGGTAACATTGAACAGAATAAACTCAACGTCCCCTGATTTCTGAAACTGGGCATTTGATATTGAATTTGCTTCTGCCTCGTGAAGGTTCTCAGGTGAATCTTTATTAATGGCATTCGACGAGATTTCGACGAACACGTCTTTATCAAATGACCGAAAGTGGTGAAGAGTTCATATTCGCGTTCTTAGCCACCAAATGTTCCCTCTCTTCTGGCTAGTTCAGCGTTTTTCTACTCACCAAAGAGAACCATTCGTAGAGGCACGGCAATGCAACCTTTAGAATCCATTAAAAATTCAGAAATTCGTATGTTCGCACTGATGCAGGCAGACATTCTTTGCCAACGATTGCCAATGTATAAGGTATATAATATGATGTAGAAGTGCGATTATCGCGCCAATCTACAGTTTGCGTAGCAAAAGGAAAGGAAGAAAATCCTTGCGGATATCCAGAGCGCTTCTAATGCCTTCCACGGCACACGGAGACCTTAAGTTCCTGCGGGGCTTACTAGTTAGATGTTCTCTAACGCGAATGCTGAGCGTTCAACCAGTTTCTCTGACTCATAAATTGTAGTAGCGGGCTTACTCTCTCTCTCTCTGTGTGTGTGTGTGTGTGTGTGTGTGTGTGTTTTTTTTCGGGGAGGGGGGGGGGGGTCGTATGGCGCGATTCTTGGGGTGGCACTGGCACTATAGGCAGGCGCGATCTGAGCGCGCTCCTACCACCCGATATACTGTCTCGCGTCGCGGTTTGCCTGGGTCTGCCTGGCAGGGCAACTCGTGCATGCAACCATCCTCCGACCGCAGAGAAGAGCGTTGAACTAGCGGTATAGTTCGTGTCTGAATGAACCACTTTTTCCTTTCTGGTCAGACTCGTATACAGATAACGATCGAGCATGTTGATTGATAAATCATCCCTGCCTTCGAACATTCTCCGAATTTTCCACGTGGACAGATTACTCAGGTAAAACTTTTCTAGTCTAGGCCGAGTAATTTCAAGAAGTATCCGTTTAATTACCCTAAGATTCCATTAGAAAAGCTTTCTTGATTTTCCAGAATTCCAGAGAAACACTCCAGAAATCACTGGACAATGACTAGAATTCTCTTGCGAATTTCACGATTTCTTCAGCAAATCTCCGGAAACTTCTTGAAATTTGCGGTCTTTTCCAGAATTTTTCAGAGTCCTTCGGAATTTTCCCGAAATCTTTGCTTCTTCTGTAGCACTTCTTTGCTTATTCTATGATTCATCGATTTCGTGATCCAAAAATTCCCTCGATATCGCCATTATATGGACGAATCGTGGGATTTCAATTCAACACCGTCGCTCTCCTAATGTACGCCATCCTCATTGAGGACACAACTCAAGCTTGCGTATTTGAAGAGGAACATCGATTCGAGAGCTGAAGAGTGGTATATGCTTGTTCCAGAACATATGTCGCCATATATTTGTATTGCCAAGTATATTAGTGACTCGTTCTCCCGGAATATGTCCTGCCAAGCAAGATTTTAAAACTGAAACTGTACTAGTGGCCCCGCACGTTAGTGGACAATTCTCCGAAGAGTGTAGAGCATTGTCCTAGTGTGGTTTTTTGTGCGTTCAAGAGGATGTGAAGGATTCACTTCCTCTACTTGAGCTACATCATTTCACAATTGCATATCCGTTAAATAAAGCGCCGTAAGGGAGCAAGAGCGGCTAGAGATACGCGGCGGCACTCATAGACCCCGTAATCTTGAGGCGCAGAGTGTGGGGCGAAATGGCCGATTTGTAGGCACTTAGACACGTTCGTTTTGGGACTTGCCGATTACGTCTTTGCTGGCTCTCCCCCACGCACGGAATATTGATTTCATCACCTTCGCTGGCGGTCTCGCAGCATATGGGTGAGGGGCATTTACAAGCTTTCAGGCTGCACAATGTACGCAGCAGGGAAGCCAACCACCCTTCCACTGTTGCGACGCTTCCGGCACCTTTGCTGAAGAGGTGGGCGCGAATCCATTAGAACTCTGCAAGGGCATGGAAGTTGGATGGTGAATGTCCCATCGCGGCGGGCATATGCTCACGTAGTGGACGCTTCTGTAGCATTCCATGCTAAGTTTTCGATGCAGTTGTGCAGTCGCGATATCCGTTCACAAGGTGCTGTTCAGCCAACTGTGAACGGGGTTCGCTGTGGCCCATCAGTGAAAATGATGCCAGAATACGGGTACACCGATGGAGGAAGGGTCCGCATTAGCCCAACAGTGAGGAAAACGCTAGAATGCGGGTCCACCTATGGAAGGAAGGCCCGCCGTGGCCCAATGGTGTGGAGAACATCAGGATACGAGTTCACTTTTGCAGAATAGTATGGAGAATGGAAGGATACAGGTCTACCGATGGAAAATGCTTCAGCCTTGACCCAGTAGTGAGGAAAACGCACGAGTACGCCCTACGATGGAGAACGGACTTCTCATACTCATACTCAACCATTATGAGGGAATTCATATTTGAGGCCATTTAATAGCTAGTTTTGCTTCTTCATCAATTTTCCAGGAATTTGACATGTACGAAGCTTTTGCACATGCCCCAAGTGGCTGCCCCACCCCACTTTCTAGCGTCCCGAAGGTGCGCTAGTCCATGAAAAGCATAATACGACATCACGAGAGCTCATTCTTTCTCTTTCCCACCACGCTATAGGTTTCGTCACTTTTGCATTGTCGTTCTATTGGTTCAACTTCCAACTACTGAATTTAAATGGCAGGAGGTAAGAACGATATCCTCCACCGACATACCTAGTTCTGGTTCTATGGCCTTGCCTTGCTTGTCGCTCTGATTGTGATGTGGATTTGCCAAGTGCCATATTTTTGCTGACGCTTGATGTAGTCTTTCTTCGTTCTACATTTGAAAGTGATGTTTTCAATTTTCATGTCAAGCTTAATCAACATCCACCTTTTAATGATGTGAAGAAGTTACAGGAGTAATCGCGACACTGTCTCTTTGATAACAGAGCCTCACACCTGCCACCACAGAGACTGTAGTGCACGTCAAGCGGGATACCACATTGATGTGTAGTACCATTTTTCTCCTTGGCAGACTTTGTGCTAACAAACGTTCATTACATTTTTCTTTCGAGTAAAAAACTGAATTTGATGCCGTCTGGATACAGGAATTACAGAGTGGCTGTTGAGTATGGTCAATTTCTCAGATCTCCTGCTCCAAAAGAGATATTTGGACATCGTAGTCACAAAAGGTTTGAATAACCTACTCGCAATCATCACATGAGGTTCTGGCGGAGATTCCTATCCCTTCTCTTCTCGCCCAAACAGTGTGACTTTTGTGAAATGTGGACAAAAATTACCATTGTGGAAGAAGAACTCAGGATATGGATACATCAACAGTTAAAGCGCGTCAGTGTTTCGAGCGAGAAAATGTGGCCGGACTAACATTCTAGTTTGATATGTGTCCTAGCTAGCATCGGGTGTTGTATAGTAGTAGTAGGGAAAACGTTGGTGGATTGTAAAAATAATGTTCTGGCGCCTTCAGTCCAGCACTAAGAAAACAGCAAAGCGAAGAATGCTGAGAACACTATTGAAATACTTGTTTCCGATTATTCTTTCTTGCAAAGCAAGGATTCCTGGAGCTGCAGCAGATGACGGTCATGTGGAAAAATGTCTCAAATAAATCATGGGTAGTGAGACGTTTACCGGCAAATGTATCGATAGTTAGACAAACTCTCAGAAGTGAAGTGAATTTTGACTGGGAGTTGCTGCGTAAAAATCAAGGATCCGAAGATCTTTAGTGATTTTCAAACAGTCATCGTTGGCGACTTTTTAGAGCGAACATAGCAGCATGTAACATGTTGCGAAATTGCATCATGGTGAGGATCATCTAGCAAAAGTCCTAGAAACAACAAGGGAAATATTGCGAAACGCTTTCTGCATCTCTCCAAAAACCAGGCCATAGCACTAAATAAAGTCATTGAAATCGGTTGCGGTCTTGACCAAAGACGATGAGCCTGTTTCGCACATTGTTTATTTTGGTATCAGTGGGAAGCGCTCAATATACAGGATAGTTGAGACGTAGTGTTCATGTAATTGCAGGTATTCCTTGACCCCTATAAGGCAGCAAGCACCTTACCTTTAGAATAGAAGTGTCCGATTTATTCTATGAATCTTACCATGTTCTATGAATCTTACCATGATTGCACACAGCATTTAAAAAATTATATTGTTTCGAAAAAATAAAAGAGGTGGCATGCAAACATCATAAATTGATGAGCTGAGTCTTTCCAATTGTAGTACACTACAAAGCCTTTATCTTTACAAGTGACTGAACAACAAACAAATATACTGATGAGATAATGCCCACGGCACGACTGGTACGGAAACAAATTCTCATATTAAAATTTGTTGGACTGATTTGCAGCACACATGTTCATCGCTGGACCCACTGCTAGCCGGACAGCAGACCCATCAATCCTCCTACTAACATTCCTCCTAGCCCAGAGACAAGGGGATCTGCAAGAAAACCATGTATTATTGCAATACTCAGAATTTCTCGACAGTCCAACATTTCAAAATAAATCGAAATCAGCAGCTGCTGGAAGATTAACTGCAGAGGCAAAGATAGGCACCGGCCACGTTGAATTGCCAGAATCAGTTGTGATCGTGGTTTTTGCTGCGAGCTTGGCGACTGCCGGTACTTTATGAATATCCTAAGGAACTTCGACAGCTCGTACTGGCAAGAAGGTCGTTGGGTTTGAAACGTCCGACTTTTTGGAAATGATGAATTTGATAGTTGATACTTCTAATGTCTCACTTTTCCACTCACCACATCTTATTTCATTGAAGGTGAGTCTCCCTCTTTTGGAACAACTTGTTAGATTTTTGACCAACTTTCAAGTTCTGCTGGAGAGCAATTTTTCTAACCAGGGAAGGATACTTCTACTATATCCAACAATTTGTAACGAAATGTATACTGTCAAACGCAGTTTTCGATGCTGATCTCGAATCCGTTCTCCATATCTACTGCGGAGTTTTCGTTGAAGATTTACGTGGCGTGATTCCAGTTTGCAGACGCAAAAAAAAATTTGGCTTCCTGGACATAATTTGCCAAAATATCGCAGTAACTTATCTGGATCTCAGAAAATTTTGGAAGTATTAATTAAAGTTCTTAGTTAAATGACAAGTTTGAAGTGGTTTTCGCACATATTTTTCTCCAGAATATGACTCGAAAGTCAGAGCTGGCCGGTCTGAACTAGCCGTAATCATGCCGCGTAACCCATCACAAAGAAGTCCACAGCAGATAACGAGAACGGATTTTAGATCAGCATCGAAAACTGCATTTGGCAGTACATATACATTTCATCACGAGTTGCCAGACCTCCCTAGTATCCTTCCCCTGATAAGCACAATAAAGATCAAAGATTTTATCGTCCTCTAGTTGCTTGGAAAATAACCAATGCATTATGGACTGAAATCAGACCAAACAGAGCATAGGTGTTTTGAGAAATTCCACTTTATTGTGTTTGTACTTGTCTGCCTCGGTTTTTCAATAGTGTTCTAGGCTGCTTGGAAAAAGATCGCGGATCTTTTATCAGCAGCAAGGCCAAACGCCCCTTTCCCAGCAATTTTGGACAATTCGAGACCCTTGGACAAACAAGTCCATGCATTTCCAAGCCGTAAAAGATGAGTGTAGTCATGAGCAGCTTGAAACGACGTTGCTCAAGGTTCAGGCGGAAAGAAGGGAATCCTTCGTCATCCACCATTTTAAACTCTACAAAATCAGGTCAATATTCTTCACAGTCATCAGTCAACCTTTTGCTAGAAAAGAGATAATTGAGTGCTTAACAAAACTCAACAATCTTATTAGCAGTTGCACTCTAGTTTTTTTTTGTTATCAGAACCATGATTTCGTTTAACTGGCAGAGCAGCGCATTCAATTTTCGCCGTACTCGCGTCGAACTTATCCCTTCTTGTTCGCGATATACAGTGCATTTCATAACTATAGGACATCCCCCTCCCGCAACTTTTCCCCCAACTTTCTCGCAGACCGTGGAATTTTTTCTCTAATACCATTGTAATCATTACCTAAAATAACCTTGTTACTCTACTTTTTGATAGGACCGCAGACCCAGGCAAGCTTTCGGAAATTCCGCGGAGCTTTCCGATTTTCAGAACTACCGCGGAGCCTGATTTATCATTGGAGCCCGATTCTCTGAAATTCCTCTGAAATTCCCCGGAAATATGACTTACTCGTCGATTTTTTCGGAAGTTCCACGCACGTTCCAAGGAAATTCCAGGAGACGCAGAGAAGAAAGCAGCTTCGGAACTTCCGCAGAGCTTCGAGAGAGATGTAATGATCCAAGAAACCAACATATCAAATGTCATACCCTCGTCCAGTTTTTATGGTGGTATGTTCTTACTTGATTTCAGCTAGCCTTATAAGAAGCCGTGGTAGAATGCCAAAATTTTTCCGCTATTTCCTTCTTCAAAATTTACTTTGGAATGCCCCAATAATAAATACATCTGTAATGTGGAATTTCGGGTAAAGCCTGTGTCGGATAGATGTACCTTTGGGATTGTTCCATGAATACGAAAACTTGACAGATTTTCACCAAAGAGGAAATGTTCCATGTTAGCATTGAAGTTGAAATCTGATGCAGATACAAAGCACAACCGAATGGAAATCCTGCTTGAGGGCTTATTTCCAGAAAACGAAAACAATAGTGGTGCTACGTGGTGGAACGCTTTTGGTTGGATTCATGATCCTACGATTTTTTGGTATCGGGACGCCTGGAGATGTTCATTCCTCCATGTTGGTCGATTTTATCTTATTACTCGAGTTATCGCTGACTCCATGATGCGCGAATTACGTCACTCTTGTTCGATTTCGGAAATTCCGCGGAGCCAGTCGGAACTTCCGCGGAGCTTATTCGGAAGTTCCGTCGTGCCACCCGCGGGAGTTCCGAAAGTTTGTCTGGGGACTTTTGAAGCTTTATTTTTCCTCTTTTGACTGATTCGCAATCACGACACACCTACATGTTCTAGCAGGTTTATTAGTTGCGTAATCTAAACTACAGAACTAAACGTTTTTGTGAGCTTCGATGGTCCTCACTGATTCCGCACAGTGTGCCACTCGTGCTCCTTTTGAGGGTTCTGAGGATATCCGCATCGTGCATCCAAGACTGCCTACCTACGTTTTTCAGCCGCTCATTGCTGATGACAACACGCTCGAAACTATTATTTTATATTATTTTAATTTTATTTTGGACATTTACGGACATCTAATACCCAAAATCATTCCTGACCAACCGCGGCGGGTGCGCAATATGGTCCTTATTGAGATTCTCTGCATGCATTAACCTTTGAAAGACAATGTGTTCGCACAAAGAATGGTTCCATGTCTTGGAAGAGTCTTGAAAGAGTTCTATCGACAAGTGTAAAGCACTTTTGATCCTATGCAGACCAAATTGCTGAAGGACCGCTAGCCCTAAGCGATACAAAAGCTCTGCAGCAGAGAGTCCACAGACGACCCCATCCAGGACTCTTTCTGCTGCAGGTTTTCTGGTTTGATCGACCTTCGTGGTCCTTCTGGACGATTTAAGCTGAACAGGCTCCTGTGAGCAAATGCCTTGTACATAATCGTCCCTTATTAATATTGCTTGCAACTGGCATGATGCTGGCCACGTCCCGTAGCAAGTTGGGTATTAGATGTCCCGCAACTAAGACTGCCTACCTAAGTTTTTCAGCGGCTCATTGCTGATGACAACACACTCGAAACTAGCTGAGAATGATGATCTGTGGTCCTAACTTAGGAATACAGTTGGCAGCGGTCACAGGGTGTTCCGTTGGCTTCGCTAGGGAAATCCAAGAAGGCAACACTCGAACGAAATCGGGCTATTCCTGCATTTTCTCGTGAAAACCTGTGAATCAGTTGCTTATATTGGTGTAGAATACTCTCGGATCTTTCTGTTGTCTGGCAATGGTAAGTCAGATTCCATTCTCTGTCTGCTCAAAGAAGAGAGCCCGAAAACACGACAGCACCATGGCAAAAATTCCTACTGCAGAAGATCTTCTCTCTCTCCTGCTATCACGCCCATAACTCTTTTGATCGCCGGAATTGTCAAAACTGGTACGCGTCCACCAAACTGATGACTGATCATAGTACCTGAAACAAGATTTGGACACCTCCTAGATTGGGAGATTTTGTCCACAACATTTGATGAATTCTTGTTCATTTCAGTCAAGCAGAATTGTGCAGGCAGAGCATGGAACTTGCTTCAACAGCGTCGGACATTAGAAAGTACCTAAGAATAATTAACATCAATTCGAGCAGCTGGTCCACAGGTTTTGATAAGAAAATGTGGGAATGCCCAGACGTCGGGCAAGTGTGGCTATCACGTTTTGGACCTCCATGTGGCGAAGCCGTAGCTTGTGGCCAGGGCTGACTGCATATCGAAAGCAGGACCAGGGAGCATCATTGACACCCAGCTTTGAGTGTGCTGCCATGAGGGAAAACTGGCTGCAAATTGAGATAGGCAGTCTTGGATAAGCGACGCATCGCATATGATGCGGGTTTCCTCAGAATTCTCATAAGGGACAGGAGCGGCACACTGTGCGGAATCAGTGTGAGCCATGGAAGCTCACAAAAACATTTAAATTCTGTAGTTTCGATTACGCGGCTAATAAACCTGCTAGAAGATAGATGTGTTTCATGACTGTGAATCGGTCAAAAGCGGAGAAAATAAAGTTCTAGAAATCTGCGGCTCCCACCATGAGCCCATAATTAGGGTACCAGTGATATGGAGCACCAATGATACCAATGAATAGGGTGATCACAATGGTGCTACACAGGAAATTCCATGATCTCCAGAAACGCCGGCGATGGAAAAGTTGGAGGTGTTCTATAATTATGGAAGGCACTGGAGTACTTGAAACTGTTCCTCTCGATCAAACGTTTCATACTCAATGACCAAATGAGGTGAACCATTAAAAGCAACGGCGCATACTTACTTCGTCTATATCCCCAACCCCAGCCCCAGGGGCGCATCATCCCTGGATATCCCCAACCCCAGGGGCGCATCATCCCTGGATACATCATACCAGGATAGTAGAATTGACTCTGCACCGGTAGAGACGTCACAAGAACGAGCAGTAGTAGGAATAGCCTCATAATAGCAACTGCAATTAAATTATTATGCCACACTCAACATAACATAACAGCACTAAAACATAACAAGATCTACCACGTTGTTCCTTGACATTACAACGTGAAAAAGCTCCAAAAAGAGGTCTATCGAAAAAAAGCGACAATACTTATGGATAGCTGGTCATATCAACTCCGAAGAAAAGCCAATTAAAAAAAAACGTCATCTTAATTTTTGTTATTTTTAGGAAAGAAATACGAGAAAGGCAACCACGAGGATTAAACTGAAACAAAGCAAGATCTGTGGAAGTCTAGAAATGTATAATTTGTCACGTAATATTAGAGTCGTTGAAATTTTCTTCGGTTCTCGTTAAAGTTGTTCCTTCAAATAATGAGGTGACAACAGACGTGGAGGAACATCTTTATCTGAATGTTGAAAGAATCATGAATTCTAAAAATCTGCTATTGTTATGGAACACAAAAAGAAAGCTGTAAGCATGCAGAAGAGAGCGAAAAACCGTAAGAAAACATCAACAGTGTCTCCGGTGTCTTTGCCTAGGTTTCAGCGAATGGACATAGTTTATGCGAGTCCTAGATGTAACAGCGGACATTTGTATGCCTTGCGGTCCGATAAGAGGAATAGGGCTTAACTCTATGTAGTTAGCACTGGCTCCAAAGATTGTGGATTAGCACGAAAAAAGGGAAAGTAAGGGTCTTCGAGATCGAATTATTACGAATAGAAAAATCTATAAATTTTGATATAAACAAATCTTGTAGCGCGAAATGCTCGGCTTCACATGAACTCACGCAGTGGTAACGTTCGTCGTACTAAATTATTTCACTTCATTATATGCGATAGCGGATGGCAGTAAAAATTTTTTTACTGCTTTTTTGCAGCGCAGCATTTCGCCACAATAAATTGACTTGTCAGTGGTTTTGTGCGTGAAACACGAGGAGACAATGCACATGATTGGGGCACACATCCTGATCAACAATTTTTAGACACCAATTTGGCGAAAACCTTCTCGTCTCTTCTCACTTGCTGTTCACAAGTATCACACGACTGATTTGTTACGTGGTGAAATCTCTGCCGAAACGCTACCGAATTTGTTGTTTGTGTCGAAAACATCTGCATGTTGGACACATCTTTTTGTATCTGCATAGAAAACACACCTACACGACGTGAGCGGGGTATCGCATATTTGAACGGTGCTGAGCTATCTAAGCGCAAATATTGAAGAAATCGCTTTTTTCGTCTCTGAAAGAGAGGTTATAAGAGAACCCACGAGTTTCTTGTAATTCTTGAAAACCTCAGGGTAGGGCCAAAATTGCCATCTTATTTTAGCACCTTCGAGATAATGTGCTCAACTGTTGACATGCATGGTGCGACGCGTGGGACCGTGGGATTCAAGCTTTCTACACATGCACTAGGCAGGGCACATCTTCTCTCAAACGTTTTTTTAATATGTGATTGGAAAATACATCAGAAAGAAAGATACATACATTTGGAAACACTCTTCACGATCACGTAAGAGAAAACGAGGCTCAGATTTGTGCAAATTCGGGGTACTATGCGGTGGAGGAAAAGTTCCTACAACGTGGGACCACGTGCTCAAGCGGTCGAGCACGGGTCCCGCTTGTGCAAAAAGGCGTGTGTCCCATGTGACACACCATGTCAAGAGCGTAAGGTCACGGATGTGTTAAAGGCAGAGGTCCACCTCATTCTTGTGGTTGAGCTAGTGGCAGATTCTGCATCTCCTCGACATGCTGATTCCAGCGGTATACATGAATTGTCTCAAAACGGTCTTTAAACCTGTCTTCCGGTAAGGGGTCTGTAACAGTTTGCTAGCCCGAGTTGACGTGTGAAGCCGTTGATCTTATCGATTGAACACGCCAAGACTCGTTGGCCACCGCTGCAGCCGTGGCAGGCAGCCAGCACAGCGATCGAATTTTGGAGCGATCCACCTTCGGGCTCCAAATTTACAGCCAGTTCGACCCTTTCAAAAATGGGGTTTTCGTCGCTTTTGAGCCTGTTGATGCACATTACTGGGATCAACATGGCGAGTAGGTCAACAGTATGTTAATACTTCCAACAGGCGGAATGAGGTGGGCCTCTGCCTTTAAGGTGTAAATCCAGATGAATGCCTATTATAATTCAGTTCTTACGTTTGGAAAAATGTTGCTGATCGATTGCATCCGCAGCAGATCATTGTACATATGTGGTAGTGAACTGCGTTACGCCTCGCTAAGCTGTACAGTGCCTCTTCCTTATTCCTCCACCATATCAATTCAGGGAATAAATTAAAGGAAATTTTGTCACACTAACAGCGAGGAACACACTCTACTCCTCCTCACGTCCTTTTTCTTCGTAGCTGAAGTGTGAGAATGCAGCTTTTTCCCATTTTTCAGATATGAAGATGATGCTTTCCATGACTTTTGAATCGATTTCTCATCTATTTCAACAATGAATTATCTTCACCTTTTCAAAATAAAGGTACCGCTTTAATTCGATCAGTCCTTGTACGAGAATGTGGAGCAACAACGATGGTAAATTGTCAACCAAGTTTTGGAAAGATTCTCAGCCGATACCATTGATGAAACTATCTAACAACGCGACGGTACACATCCTGAGCAGTTTTGCCTCAACACGCAGCATCGATAAACCTTCGATGCCGGGAGTCATGTGCGTTTATTGAGTCACCGAGCCAGAGCGCCGCTTCGCGGCGCTCTGACTCGGACCCGTGTGCCACGTTACCTTCGGGCGAGGTAAAGTCTGAAAAAAAGAACCCCGAGCCAGAGCACCGCTTCGCGGCGCTCAGAAATTAACGGTCAGGGGAACAAATGGTGCACTCCATGAGCTTAATATTGGGCTTACAAAATAGGAATAGAACGTTTGCGCAGTCTATTCCTTTTGTACCATTTGTTCCCCTGACGGCCAATTTCTAATTGCTATTACTACTTAATGCTTTAAAAGGAGTGCAGCGAAAATTTCCGCACAACTCTGCTGTATTTGGATGATTCACGGCTCTGATTGCGAAATCACACTCGCTTCGTCAGTGGTTCTCCCGTTCTGCTTTAAAGATCCAAGATATTCCGTTTTCGTTGCAAACAAATTGTGTAGTGGTATTTCATGGAAAATTCAGATTTGGGAGTTCCCGCACATGGAAAATTTGGAAAGTTCATCACTATTTAAGGTTTTCATGGAAAATCTGAAGCATTTATTCATCACTATTTAAAGTTTCCACGGAAAATTCGGAGATTAGCGAGTTTCCGAATTGTTTCTTTGGCGATTCCCTCAGCTGGTGCGGGCCGTATCTTTCGCAATAGCTCACGCGAGGGATCAAAGTACCGACAGATACGCTCGGCGTAAACAAAGGGACTAGCGCTTTATTATATAGGGGATATAGGGGATATAGTACACACGAGCACGCCTGCAAACGCAAGACAAATGCATAAGGTCCCGAGTAAGCTAAACAGCTACGTTCGTGTCGAACCTTTCTTCATAAACAAAATGATGAGTGTCAAGTGTACAAAAAACTCTGACAAAGGTAGTGATCACGCTGAATAGCGATTTCTTTGAGGCACGCTAGAGGAACAAGCTACAGTCCTTTCTGAAAAGTTACACGGATTCCGTGGTTGCAGAATCGTGGCGAGACCTGAACGAGGAATGCAGAGAGAGCATGCACAAAGTGAGAGAGTCGAGTGGGCTTCGCTATGATTCTGCGGGAGTGAAACCGCACGCGCAAACTGTCACCTTTTTGAAAAGACTGTACACTCCACGAACTAGCCGAATGCCATTCCTGGTGCTGAGATCTGTACATTATATGACCACTGTTCGAAGCACAATTACAATACTCTCAAATTATGCAGATCCTCTTATAAAAATCATGGTAGTGCAACAAAATTTTCTAGAGCGCAGGCTTTGGGAGACCAGCGCGTGATCGCATGCTTTCATCATGGGTCTCAGTTACAGTGCTCGCGAGGATGCGAAGCCGACGGGATATTCGACCGATCTTTCGTCATAGGTACATTTCGTGGTGAGACCCGCGTCCTCCTTTAGCGGTCTCGAGTCCTCCGGGCGAAACAGTGTTTGAAAAGACGGAGCAGAGCAGCCCCTCTGCTGGAGCTTTGTTATTGACTCAAATTCATTTTAAACGCTGGATGATAACCAACTCGCAGGAATGTGCCACGTTACTTATGAGCCAAGTAAACTTCAGTGTCATCAATCACTGTCATCCCCACGAAGCGCAGCTTCGCCGCGCTTCGCAGATGACAGAGATTTTCTGTGAAGTTGCATGGCCCTTGACCTTGGGAGTTCAACCCTTGTCACGATCACACTATTATAGAAGGACCGTCCCTTGTCGCGACCACAGTATTATGAAAGGACTGTTGTCATGTCGGTCAATGTATGAAACGAATTTGTATAATGAACCTTATGTACCCAAGTTTCTTCCAACTTCACTTCTGAAATTGATATGCGTTAAACCCTTTTATTACCATGGTATCACGAGCGTGCGTGCGCAGTCGAGCATTAACTTAAAATATTAGTCCGGGATTGAATTCTGCTGCAAAGTAACAACAGTGAACGTGGCACTTCAAATCTGTGTGCATGCCATGGGGAGGGGTTCCGTAGCGACTGAGTTCACTCAGTTTCCCCGCTTGGAATATGCTCTTTACGCCTCTCATTGAGGTCCCTTGAGGATTATGTATCTTTAGGATCGGTCTTTGTTTTTAAGAAGGGAGTACAATCAAGCACACATGATGAACGAACAAAGAACGCGTAATCATATATAGTTGTAACATTTTCAGAAACCATATGTGTAGTTGATCAAACCTTTTAGATATTTCCCGACGCTCCTCCATTACTTTCGAGATTTACAAAGAATGCGGATGCATTGATGACCGACAGATGTGCCGGAGCCCCCTAGTTCACAAAAAACCTCAAGATACGGGTCCACGAATAGAGAATGAGTCCACACTGGCCCAGTAGTGGGTAAAACGCTACGATACGGGTACGCGGATAAAGACAGGGTCTTCCGTGGCTCAGTAATGGGAGAAACGTCAGGCTACGGGTTCTCCGATAAATCAGGTCCAGTTTGGTGCAACAGTGGAGAAAATAATGGTGCGGAACACACAAGGATACAGGTCCATGAATGGAGATTGAGTCCGCAGGGACCCATTCGTGACGAAACGCCAGAGTACGAGCCCACGGATGGGGAATGAGTCCGCCCTGACCCAGTAGTGGAGAAAACGGCAGGGTACGAGTCCCATAGATGAAGAAGGATCCGCAGGGCCCTGTGGAGAAGGCTACAGGCAGACTTTGGCAAAGACTTGACCTAAGGCAAGCAGGGCTTCGTATGCGATGAGGTGAGCCAAAGGTACTTCGTACCTGGGACTTGGCCCTTGGTTGAATTATCATCCACTTCCTTGGAAATGAGAGCAAAAAAGGGAGATTGAGTCTAAGAATTTTTCTTTCATTAATTCTATTAATCCTGATTGAAACAAGAGTAAAATTAATATTTGTTTTAGAAATTACACTTGAAAAAGTATCCAGCAGTACCCACAGCATCGTTGGTACTGAACGGATCCTGCTCAAATTTCACAGCAACATTACGAAAACTGCTCCTACTCTTACTGTCGTAGGGAATTGGAATCAATTGATTTTTTGCAAGAGTTTGTGGGGTTATCATGCGAAAATTCTGCCGAAAGCACTGCTTCCAGCGCTTGCAATGGGACAGATTCCCCAAGGATATTTCGGGGAACAGGCACATGACTTCAAATGGCAGCGTACTATCTAATTCTGAATGATAATTTAATTCATTTGATTTTGGTAGGAGTTACACCTGAAAAAGTACTCACAGCACTGTTGGTACTGAGTGGATTCTGCTCGAACTCTGTAGCAAGATTACGAGTACGACTCTAGCACCAACTGCCAGAAGAAATTGAAATGATTTGATTTTGAAACGAGTTTGACCGGTTATCGTGCGAAAATTCTGCCTACAGCACTGCTGTCAGCACTTACAAAAAGACAAGTTCTGCACGGATCCGGCTGGAAATGGGCACTAAGCTGCATCTGGCAATGCTCTATCGAAATCCAAAAAAGAATTGGATTCAATTGATTTTGGTAGGAGATATAGGTAAAAAAGTACCTCGCAGTACCCACAGCACTGTTGGTACTGAATGGAGCCCGTTCAAACTTCATGATGAGATTAAGAGTACAACTCTACCGCCAACTCCCAGAGGAAATTGGAATTACTTGATTATGAAAGGAGATATTGCTCAGGAATTCTCTGAACCCTAAATTTGCGCTAAAATTTAGGGTTCAGCACCGGTCCAGAGAATTTTCGTCAAACAACTTTCTCTAAAATCAAATATTTCCAATTGTACGGGCGCGGTTAGCTAGAGGAGAAGCTGCTCGTTCCAATGAGTAATAAGATTGCCTTGTTTGTTCAGTTACAGCGGAAAGAAATAGCTTAAAAAAACGGTCTTCAAAACCGCTTGGACACAATTTCTTCAAATAACTTCCAAAATCAATTATTTTCAATTTCATTCGCACTTTTGTATTCAGGAAATATTACACTGTCTAACTAGTGGCAGAAGCCACCAAAATCTCCATCCCTTTTCAAATTTTAGCTGGAAATTGAAAAATTATATGACGGTGCCAACGTGTTAACGTGCTCCACCGCCAGTGTACTTGTTAACACTTGGTAAGTCGTTCGGACATATCGATGTGCATTGAAAACACGAAACCCATGTCCTTCGGACGAACTTGCTTTAACTCACGTATTTACAATGGTGGCATGTGCATTGAAAACACGAAACCCATGTCCTTCGGACGAACTTGCTTTAACTTACGTATTTACAATGGTGGCCTCGTAGGTTCTTGGCTAGGTCAAAGGGGACTTCGTAATTTTTCTGCTCGAGCTAAGCTTGTGCCGAACTCTGGCTACAGGTCTAAAGATGGAGAATAGGTCATACATCTGGGGAGAATCAAAAATTTTTGGGGAAAAACAGAAAAAAAAAACTTCTCCACCGACCTAGTGTTGCTCTGTTTTACGTAGCAATTTTCTTTACGAGAAGTTCTTTGTCTCTGACATTGGTGCTAACGGAATGTTCTAAAAATTGGTAGTTGCTTCTTTCCATTGGTCCATTTTTAATATCTATACCCAACGACAGTCGAATTTTCGAACATCTGGTTTGCGCGACGAATATGCAGGCTTTCAAAAGCAGAAAATAACTAATACTAGAAGAATTTTAAAAAGTTGTAAAAACGTCACCCATGACGTGTGTTTCTTTCCAGAGATCGGAATTTACAACGATCTTGCACTCGTATTCCAGACGATGTTGACACTAAAGCCAGCGTGAAATCAAGGCTTATTCAGCTCAATTGCTGACTTTCTCATAGAATAAGAAAGGCAATCAAAAAAGTCTGAAAAATTCCGGAGAAAAGCATTGAAATATTATGTTTCGACCCATTGTCGTTTTTCCTTAATATGTATGCTCTATAGCTTCTTAAAGCGGTTCCCCGATGGAGCTTGGGTACGGCGTGGCCCAACAGTGGAGGAAACAGTACGGTACAGGTCTAAGGATGGAGAAAGGGTCCACCAAGATGCAGGTCTGACGGTGGAGTAGGGGTGCGCTATGCGCTCATTCGTGTCTCAGTTGACCTCCTCTACTTCCCCCTATCCCAATAACGCGAAGTTTGAATCACTTCACGTGATTATTCGCACTGCATTGGTTACATTGAATTGTTCACAGCTAATAAAACCATCTGAAAGATATTCGCATGCAGAGTTAGGAGTGGTTGGTCATAGGCGTATAAGAAGTGTACAAAAGAACAATAGCTGGAATCATGTATCGGAAAATAGCTTTACATGTAGATTCGTGATTAAAAATTTGCAAGCACAGCTAGGAAGGCCACGAAAAGACAGGAAGCCCGAAGCTTCGGTCAGACTGGTAGAATACATGGAATTGTAGAGGAGGATTTTGCATTTGAGCTCTGTTAATGATTAGTTTTGCTTATCTGTCAGGTTTCTAAGCAATTCGCATGTGTGAAGCTTCTGCACATACATCAAGTGGCTGCCCGCTCCACTTTCTAGCGTCCCGAAGGAGCGCTAGTTTCTACAAACTTCTGTTATAAATTAATCACATCAACACTACGACAACGATGTAATAAAAAAAAGACAACTTTAACTATTAGGTTGAGGCGAAAGTTCTTGGAATTCTGGAGATCATAACTCAGCGAAGAGCTAACGAAAATGGATGCGCAAGCAATCGTTCGACAGAGCTTGAAAGGCTCTCATATCGCTATCAAACAATCACATCGAACTAATTTCTCTCCTGTCACCGTGCCGCGCCATTTCAAGCTGTCGCCACTCCACCTCCGCAACACGTCTTTTTCTGTTCCCCTGATCTCAAGCGCAACCACATGTGGCGTGAGCACCTATTCACCGAGGATAATGAGTGGATTCTCTTTCCTAACGTTCACTGGCGTGCTTAATGGGATGACAAAGATGTGGATAGAGAACACGTCGCTTATCCCAACGTACACGCCAAAAAGTATGCTCTGCATCTGGTGGTACGTAAACTGCGTCAAAAACTGGGAGCTGCTTGTTGGGTGTGGGTCATGATGAGGCAAAAGTGGGTGGGCAATGTGTCTGCGATTGGTTCATTCGAACCCTCGCCCCGCCCTTCAGGACCTACTCAGACAAAAGTGCCGTGCGAGCGGGCCCTGGTAGAGCGGGTCGCAGCCATGTCGCGGCCCGCTCGCTTGGTTGTCGCAGCCTGCTCGCACGGTTGTCGTGGCCCGCTCGCACGGAAAATCCTCGTGCGAGCGGGCCGCGACAACATAGGTTGGTCTGAAATACCGTGCGAGCGGCCCACAATAACCGTGCGGGCGGGTTGCGACAACCGTGCGAGCGGGACGCGACATGGCCACCGCCCGCTCTACCGGGGCCCGCTCGCAGCCATGTCGCGTCCCGCTCGATCGGACTTTTGTCTGAGTACTCGCACTAATTCGCGCGCGATTTCACCATAGTTGCCCATGCAAATTTGAATGTGAGTGGGGACGAGTCGACGCCGAAGGGCGGGAAGACGCCGCCCCATTTTGCCTCATCATGACCCACACCCCTGCTTGTTGAGGGATTTGCAGTGGCCGCAGATGTCTACATTGAGCAACTGAAGAATTTAGATTCAAATCTCAAAAATGCACGCCCGCAGCAGTACGAAGTCCACTTCCAGTACGACAACGCTCGGCCGCACATTGCAAGGACAACCAAGGCTAAGCTGAAGAAGTTATGCTGGATCGTTTTGCCACGCTCACCGTCTTCCTCTGACCCGGCTCCCTTGGACTACCATCTTCTTTCCCATCTCCAACGTCATCTGGATGGTCAAAACTTCCAAACCCGCGACGATATCAAAGGGCATAGAGCAGTTCTTCAAGGACCAGTCCCCAGCATTCTGGAGCAAGAGAACCTACGATCTGACGTTGGCAGAAGACCATCGATACCAATGGGGCATACTTCAAATGATTCACATTTATCTTTCAAAAGTTGTACGACAAGTAAAAATATTGACAGTTGGTCCGAGAACTTTCGACTCAGCCTAGTTTTTCGAGATCTTAGTTACACTGTGTTGTTAGAGGAAATAACGCACAACTACATATTCATTCGAACGATATCTCCACGCAGAGATGAGAGGTGTTCACTAGCCATAACAGGTTCACGGGCATACAAGAAGTGCGGTGACTACAAACACATGTTGATATGTGATGAAGAATATTCTAGCAAGGCTAGCATTGCGAGTAAAAAGGTTCGGAGTTGGCCTTGCCGCCAGACTGGTGGAACAAACGCAAGTTATGAGGAGGATAGTAAATAATCAAGCCCAATCAATCACTATTTTTGCTTCTTTTACTACCTTACTTTTTTTCGAAATACCTTACTTTCCCTCAATCTACAGACCCCTTTTAATATCACTGCCGAGCTTTGGTGTGATGGTTTCCGTTCTAGAGAATCGTAGAAAATCACTTCTTAAGGCATTTTCTTTGCTTTTTCTGGAATTCTTCCTGGACAATCCAATTCATCCTTCTACTTCAAAGCATATAACAAGCATTACCTATAGACATTATTTGGTCCAAAAAGTTGGAGAGCTCTACTAGAAAAGCGCTCGAGATGGCTGAAGGCTTATTTTCTGCGCTGCCAAAACTGGTCCAAATTCGCTTCCGTGACTGAAGAACTGTATATTAGCTGGCGTTATGGCAACGCTCATCGTATTCCTCAGGAATTTTCCGATATGGATGTCATCTTCTTCTGCTTCACAAACTCTTGCTGTTCAAGAGAAAAAATCGGCAGACATACTGATTCTTGATTGGTTGGTGGAAAAGTCAAGAAAAGAAAAGAAAAAACGAAACTTTTACACCAATCTAAGATTCATCTGCAACAGAGTCAGGGTTGGAATCTCAACTAGATTTGAGTTTTTGTGCTACATCCGACTCAGATCTAGTAGGAAATACATCGCTACATTCGTTAACCTTTGCATACCCTGCTTGGTGCAACTTACTCATGAAAGCGTTCTAATATTACAACAATTTTGCCGGAGACTTCTCTCAATTCTGTTGAAAGATCAGTGAGAACGTATCCAACGATCTTCTATTATATCACGTCCAACACAGGAAAGATGTCGACTCTGTTTTCAGCACAGGTTGAGAACTTCGTCCAAGATTTTATTGATGAGCTTTCGGCGCTTAGCGCCTTCTTCAGATCTTAACAAAATCATACAATATATGCATTACAATATGGGAATGGGGTGGCTGTTTTTCACCCACCGAACTCGCCGGCAAAGAGGGAGTAATGAATTCGCCCCGGGACCACAGTGCGTATTTAAGGGTCGTGATACTGTAATCGGTCCTTCGTCGAATTATCACCGTTCCTCTTGCTTTCCCACAATCGATCAAGCAATAGTATGTCTTAAAGCCTCCATAAGCTCCTCCTTGTTGTTGATCTCCGGTTTCCACCGCCTTATTTCTTTTGCCTCTAAGATCTTCCTTTCTAGAGGTTTTTCGAGGTGGCGATGCAACACTTTAACCTCAAAATCTGGAGCAGACTCTCTCGCGTGCATCGCCGTGCGATTTCTGGGAAACCGTTGTGGGGGTATGATTGTGGGTGCACGAGTGCTCGTCGATGCTCATCTAATCTTTTCTTCAGTGGCCTCTCCGATTCTCCTTCCTCTCCGATACGCTGGCCACGCCCAGTGTATGTGATGAGGTAAATAAACGGTACCGCGTAAGTGGCAGATTTTTTGATTACGGCGGTACCGACACGATCGCTGGTCACATTCCGTTTCATATAGGCGAGACGATGTTAGCATCTGTTTGAGTGTTGGCGGTGGTCGTAGTAAAGGCGCACTGGCAGGCCACATTTCCGAACGATGAGATTGACCCGTTTGGAGAAATCATCGTTCACGTATGGCAGAACCAATGCGATGCCGTCAGGGGTCGAGAATGGTCTCCATGAACTCGCATTCCCTGTGGTGTAGCCGTTCTCAAATAGGATGCTTGGTATTTGTTCATCACTTTCTGAGTCTTCTGTGCAAATTCGTTTGCTGGTCATCTCCAAGTTCCGCACTACATTCACCTTCATGTGAAGTGGATGGGCACTCCGGGAATGTAAAATTATGTTCTTAGATGAACTCTTCTTGTACCAGCGTATTTCCTTCTTTCCCTCATGAATCCGAACTTTAGAATTCCTGTCGGCTTCTTCGATGGTGAACTTTATGTGAACGTCTTTAGAATTCAAATTCGAGAGTGTGGCAGCTCACTCTGAAGGTGTTGTTCCAACTACAAAAACGTCGTCGATGTAACGTTTATAAAAGAATGAGAAAAGATGAAAAAGCTATGCTTCATTGATCTAACGATTCTGAAAATGTCCTTTTTAGCTCACAGACTGGTAGGAGCTGGTGAGCATGAAAGCATCTTACTAGAACGTGTGGATGCACTGATTTCATTATTGTTCCCATTTTTTCTTAGTTACAGGTAGGAGGATGCTCATTAGGGTTCTCCAACACCCAACACGCGGAAAAAAGTACGTCATTGAGATTTTTCAACCTGGTGATCACTGGAATGGTGAACGTTTCTTACCAGTATCACCAGATATCTGTATCATCTTGATGAAGGCAGAGGTGGCATAACCCTAGACGAATTCGCCCATAACGGCTAGTATGTGAAGGATAAGGTAATCGGCGTAATCAATCCCTCGTGAGGCATGTCACCTACACTGCTTATGAATTTCTATGAAACTCTTTCGCATTATTCGTCCTCTAAATTTCCATCGCTGAAAATCTGGAGAATGCTAGACTGCTAGCAAGTTTATGAACATGATGCAAATCGCTCTTTCATGGAATATCGAAAAATATTGGATATTTGAGTAGAGATGTTCGACAGCACCTTCTTTTGGCAAAAAAATGCGCCGGCTTTCAAAGTCTCACGTTCTAGTGGGGTGACATACTTGATGGGAATGTTATGCAAACGTCATCAATTACTGTGGGAGATCCTCTAGATCAACAATATACAGTAAAAGCTTCATCTTCACAATATGCAAGTGGTTGTGAAACAAATTCAGTAAATATTATGTTAATTCCAAGAACATAACTGATATTAGAACAATTTCTCTCATTTGCTTGAATGATTTTTACATAACTCTTGATAATCGTTGGCGCAGGATCCACTGTTATCCGGATAGGGCACCCAACAATCCTCCCGCTATCGCACCTGATATCGCACCGGCAAGGGGGTCTGTAAGAGAAAAAAACGTAAGAAAATACAAAACCTAAGATACCCCCACAGTTCACTAGTTCGAAATGAATCGAAACGAATCAGTGGCTCAAGACTAGAGGTAGCAAAAAAAAAAATGGTTATCCAATATCCGGTTACACTGATTATCCCTCGCTACCCCCTGACGATAGTTGTGATTGTAGCGAGTACCTGTGCACTTTGTGGATGTAGTGTCCTCATGTGTTTGAGTAGTAGCACTATAGGAAGAGTCATCTATTAGATCGTCAAGTATGAAATGTCTGATTTTGAGTGAGAAGATTTTGAGTTTTGTTTCTAAAGCAAGATGCGGTATAAGATATCCAAATATGCTCCGGCATAGCGTCGCCTCCTTTCTGGTGGCTTGTTTGCGTCAACAGCTCAGAAGCGCTGAATGCTGAAAGTAATCAAATGACGAAGAGCGTTTCCAACATCATGTTGAAAACTGAACATTTTTCCCAAGCAAGAAGTAGGCTAATCCCAAAAAGCAGTGATGGTCGAATAAAGCAAGGTTGGGTCATTACAGTGAGTGGTGGGAGGGTGGGTCCTTACCACTGCTTCCCTGGTCTAAGCAGCGTGGATTTATGAAAAATGATCAAAAATTGGCACCCATTTTTGAGGGTCAAACTATGAAAAATTCGTTTACCGAACCAATTCTAGTGGTTCTTTTGCCTTGAATATCCAGTATTATAGGATTATGAAGGTCACACCTTGCTGCTTACGCTGACCTAGTTTGACTCCTATCCGCTTCGGCTACGGCTTCCACCTCATCGATACCCAGCTTCATCATAAGGCTCAGCTCACTTCGCGACTTCATATCAACTGAGCGGAACTCCTCAGACAAGCTGTTCAGTGCATTCACTAGCCAAACGTTCCTTAACACTGTCCTGATATTTCCAACTTCCTCTGCTCTAATGGCTGGGAAAAAGGAACTTATGTTCCAATATAACACGATTCTTCGTCTTTGAGTAGTTCTACAAGAGCTAGTAACTTCTAAACAAAAAATTGAAAACTGAGCAAAAAATCAGGAAGTGATTTTGGAAGAGAGAGGATGTACCTCCATAATGAGAAGACAGGAGTGATCTAATAAATCTTCGAAGATAGAGACTGTCAAACTGACCTCTCATAAAATCAGACATTTCATACTTGACCTAACAGTATGTCTAATTTTTGGAAAACACGAATTATACGTTCGACATTCACTCTTCCACTCTTATAATTCAATTTCTTCACCAAAGAAACGAGACTGTTCAAGAGCGACGACTTTATCCGCTTGTGAACAACACCACTTTTCATAATAACAACATCGGTTTTTTACCTGCTTTTGATTTTTGCTAGAGAACTATTCTGGTAAGTCGTGAAAAGAATAAAAAAGCATTACTCTGCTTAGAGGAGAAAATGAGGCATAATGTTCATGATTTTGCAGGCCTGCTTAGAAAAAATGAGGTATGAGAAATCGCATTACGTAGACGATGGTACAGGCACTCGTAGGATGATCACACACAATGTTTCACGCGCATCCATTCCTGACGAAAATACGACGTGTTGCCGGTGCCAGACGTGCTATATTCTACACATTTCCTCCTCCACTCCTTCACCCATCCTTCCAAGTCCTCATCTCATTCACTGTTGAGGTGGAGCAGCGTGTAAGTAACTAAAGGTACACCAGCAGTTAAGCCTGGGTTCGGATTTGTTATTGGAAGGATGGGTGATCTCTTACCTGTAGGTAGCTGTTGGGCATAGACGTTACATATGGCCAAGCATGTTGGATGGCAGATAAAGGATAAATTTAGCTGCGTCAACACGTCTCCCCAGGTAATCTCAATGACGCATCCGTCCCCTGGACGTGTACCTCAGCTCCACTTCTCACGTGCTACTTCTCCATCACTCATTCAGTTTGTTCTTTACAAGACGTGCTGTGTTCGTTCTTTCACGTTTTATTCGTTTTATTCACTCGCTATCGCTCCTTGAGACGGGAGAGCAAAATTGAGCGTCGAATACGTTAATGAGCTGCTGATACCTATTATGATGTAATAATCTGCCAGTGGAACGCTCGGTTTCACATGTTTCCATGCTTAGGCTCTGTGGAAATGAAAAGAAGATTAAATTTCTAAATCCGAGAGCAAGCATATACCCACCCCAAATCACATTACCGGTCACTTATCGCAATGGAGGAGCGATAGCGGACGATGCTGTGTGAATTTTCAGGAACGTTCCCAACCCTTCTCCTGCGACGGTTCACCGTCTCATAGGGGCGCGGTGGTGACACTGGGTGTTGGACTTCGATGCACAGTGGAGGTACATCTTCCGGTGGGGTTGGGTCTCAAAAGTTGAGAAGGGGTTCGACTTTTCCAGGCAACTGAAAGCTTAGCTAAGAGTAAGCCACTGTCATGAGTCTCCACCGTCTTGGCGGTATTAGTCGCAAGGTGGCTTCTCCGACCCATTTAGGTCGTCGACTATCTGTGGTAACAGCTGAGCTCGGCGCGGCAGGGCTGCTTAGTATGCGGAAAACTTCGACTTGCCTTTCCAGCACCCATTCTGCCTCAGTACCCCAACATTAAATGAAACGTGAATTAACGGACTCAGCACGTCTTGTGAAAACACGCTGAATGAGAGCGGAAATGGTAGAACGTTAGGGGGGGGGGAGAGGGTGGAGTGGAACTGAGATACACCACCAGAGCCCGGATGCATCATTGAGATTAACTATGATAAAAAAATAATCTACCCAAATTAACTCACCAGGCATATCAACATGTTCATCAATATGTGGCTTCTGCGCCGAGCTGCTACAGTCTGTCCGAAACGACGAGTCCGCCCACGCACGCGGGGATCGAGAGGTGGCGCGGCTGGGACGGATGCTGTTGGTTGCCACGTCGTCCACGTCACAGCCACATCATTGGTACCATGAAGATAACGATGAAACGTGATACGCAGATCAGGGATGATGACGCGGAACGCCGGCAAACGTGGCAGCTTCTCGATCATCGCGTGCGTGGGCGGACTAGTCGTTTCGGACAGACTATACTCATATGTATGAGATTACCCATCCTTCCTATGATGCATCCGTGCCCACGTGAAACTTCTCATGCGCTGCGGAACCGCACGAGTGCATGAGTAAGCAGCAACGTGAGGGGTTGGGGGAGGGAAAACATTGCACATCTGGCACTATGAGCACGTCGCCTTTTCCAGAGGGAATCGACTCTAATTAAGGGGCAAATCACAGTCTTCTTCTTCATATTCTTAGCTTCTTTTCGGATTATTCGCGGGGTCCGCAGTTTTGGATCTACTTCGTCATGTAGCTCGTTCTTGTATGTCATCCGCTGTAATTTCTAATTCCTCCATGTCCTTGCATACGGTATCCTTCCATCGTTTTTTTTGTACGCCCCAGTGACGCTTCCCGCTAATTTCCATCTCTGAGACTCGTGGGGTGAAGCGATGACCTTCCTATTACATGATCCTACCATCGTAAATTGGTTCACGTAGTTTCACCTCAACACCTGCAGCATCATTTATGTCTTCATTCCTCACTTTATCAAAGCGAGTAAACCCGAAGGCCCAACTGAGCATACGTATCTTTGCAGTCGCTCATGTGCTTTAGATACTGGCCAACATTCACTTCCCTACAGCAGCACCGGTCTCACAACAGTGCGATGGACTTTCCCTTTCAGTACCCCCGAACATCTTCAGTCGCACCGCAAGCTCAGGTAATCTGCAGCTTCCACGCCATGCGTCTGCCAGCGCCACCTACCATTTCTGAATCTTGTGCCAAAGCTCCGCTTGCATTGATGCGCTTCCAATGCTACATCATCGGCACACAGGAGATTGAACGGATGCCCTTCCGTAAGGTGCTTTATCACCGTATCAGGAGACATAACGAACAGAAACGGGCATGAGGCTGATCCTTGATGCACACCAACTAATATTTCAAACACTGTAGTTTCTTCTGTGGTAGGCACTCCCGCTGTAGATCATTCACACATGTCTTGGAGTATTCTTACCATGTGCTCCGGAATAAAACTGCTTTACCAATCTTCATCTTCTTTATCACATTACTCACATCTTCTACGCTCAAGGGTTGTATCGGTCCAGTTACCGGTCGCTCTGGGACTCTTTCCAAATAGACCGGCAGCTGCATAAGGTTCTCTGTCTGCTGCAGGGTCCTTCAACACTACTCCATCACTAATCTTAACAGTTTGACCTCAGTTACATCGAAAGAATTCCTATGGCGAGCGGCTTGCAGGAAAGGGTAGTTTTTGGCGTGCGAGGTGTCCAACTATCTTGTTGAGTTTGCCTAGCGCAGCTTCTTCGCGTTAGCCACTGCAGCTTTCGTGAACTTCGTTCCCAGTTTATAGTAAGACAACGCTGTTTGCTACTTTGTGTTGTGCCAGACTTTCTAAGCAATCTTCCTTCCTTTAACTATCTTTTGCGAGTTTTCGCTCCAGAACCACGCTGCCACAATTACTCCTTTCCCTGCTCTAGTTTCACCTAGTGTATCACGGGAGCAGTTCGAGGTAGTGTTTGCAGCGCTAACGCACATAGAGTTTATGTGACTAGGGGGATCCGGGAAACCAGATGTCACTATCTTTTCGTGCAAAGTTTTCTGTGTTTGGGTTGTTATCCTTCACCATCGTAGGTGTGATTCCACGTTGGCTTTATTCTTTTTCGGCAGGTCTATGCGCATGTAAGCTACGACGGTCAATGTTCTCCCACAATCTCATCTCCTAGAATTCTCTTCTCCTGGAATTTTCTTCTCCTAGAATGGACTTGACATCCTTGATCGCCTTAAGAGCATTTCTTCTGATTGGAATGTGGTCAATCTGTTTGCTGCTGACCAAGGCTGCAATGGGATCGGCTCGGCTGAGACTCGAAAGTGCTTGCGATTGCGAGATCATGTGCTACGGCCAGCTCAACGATCCTCTCTCCATCCTGATGCTTGCTTTCAAAGCCTTTTCCTTCATGAACTCTCTAACCCTTGCCCATCTTTTCGAACATGGCCCTTGGAATCGACTCCAATTGTTAGGTAGTCTCCCTCCCGCCTCTCACGATTGGCCGATTTTCTCTGGCAAGCATCTTATCGGCCTTGCGCTGCCACCTCCATGCCCACATGCAAAAAGTAAATAGGTCAAATTGGGGTTGCTCATGGTCCGCGGAGTTTCTTCCGTACCACCATCAGCCATCTGGTGGACACGCTCAGTAGCTAGAGCGACTTAAAGGCAGCACCCACTGAAACTTTCGCTTCTCAGATTTTAACACTTACTGCTACTTTAGAGCAAGCCGGTTGGTTCTGTTACAATTACAACAAGAGAAACCCACTGCGTCCAGCGCAGTAACTGGTACATCTTTGTGCTGGCGCCAAATTCGGACGAGTTTTCCGTCGATTGTTTGTTGCGCGAATTGCAATAGAAACAGCTGTTTTGCTGCTATCTTGGAGAGATTCAGTTGTTTCTTCAATCTTCATGAGTTCTATTGGTGGTTTTTTTGTGCTTTTTGCTACTTTTACTAGCTGGAATGCATTCTCATTTGCACTTCACACAATTTGAAGTTCTTTGGCAACAATTCGTACTCGTTTTCGTTGAAATTTCAATTTTCTCCAAATTCTGCTCCATTAGGAAAATTCATGACCTTTTGATTTCTTAGTGGAGTCTTTTCTGAGTGCTACACAATTTCTAGCGTTTATTTGTCTTGATGAGGTATGAGAAGGTAGCAGTTTAGAACAAAAAACTGATCGCGCTAATATCCAAGCGGTAAAAAAAGACATTATCGATCTTTTGATATCGTTCCCCATCCCCTGGCTCATGCAACTCGACCACATCTGCTGCATCTAACCTAGCCATAAGCTTCTATAACCTGTATTTCTGGTGCTATCGGAAAGTTTCGACTTTACGCAAGTGTTCAGCACCTTCTATACCTTCGTAGTACGCTGAGATTGTCGAGTCGAAAATTTCCGTGGGTGCTGCCTTTGATATCCCTCGGTGGGCAGGCTCAGACTAATTGATGAAAATGCTGAATTATTGGTGACAGCTGCTGATTGGTGATTTCCATTGCTTCTCGAAATATCTTTCTCAAGTAAACTTGGGCGATTTGCCGCGTTGCTCTCCAATTCTCAAGTAATTTTGCAGTTCCTAGCTTCAGTACTGTACTTTCACTTTTTAAACATTGGAGATTAATTACAAAAGCAATTAGGACGACATGGCGTGTCTTGGTCTCGCAGTGTCTAGCAGTGGTACTCTCAAAATTTGTTGGCTGCCCCTGTGAAATGAAGGAAATCACGACTCAATGAAAATATGATTTACATCTGAAAAAAATTTCAAAAGTTGGACACCCCAGATTAGGATTTTGCCGACGCGAGTAGAGAATTTCTTCAGCTGCAGCTACTGTAAAACGAGTGCACCACAAATCCTTTAGCGACAGAGACCGAAGAGCGGTAGTTTACACCGCGACTGCTACGGTACATAAGAGCATTGATGTACATCAGAATCAGACAAATCACTCGTAACTCCTTCCTGAAGAACAACTGAACAACATTCGTGCCACAAGCCAACCTGCACGAGCTATTCTGGGATGTCTAAATGCTGAATGGTGCAAAAACCTTCATATTTTTGTCACTTTCGTTATTCTTCGGATTCAAATAACAAATACCTGCCTATAAGCCAGAGACTCACCGGCGAAACCATCGAGGCACCGAAAACTTGGAGTTTGTGCAGGAATGGGTACAACTAATTGGTAAATTTTGGAGGCGGGATTGATATCAACGCTACGAGCTGCTTAAAACAGTATACAATCTCCTACGAATTGTTATACTGTTAAGTACCCCCCATTGTCAGTCTCCTCTCCTTCTCGGTATAGAAAAAGACGGACTAAGTCATACCATTCTGATCGGCTGAGGTCCGGTTAAAACCGATGGCCAACAACGATGAGCCAGACTAGGAGCGCAGGATGTTTTGGCATGCGGAAGTGGCGCGGGTGCGGAAATCCTACGCGAATCCGATAGTCCGATTATGGCAAGCGCACGTGTATCTCACAATTCCACTCCTTCGACTAGTTCGCTTCTCTTTCTTTATCCGAACACGAGAGAGGGACGTTTAACAAGGACATATCAGGCAGGACGTTTCTCCACGCACAAAAATTTGTGATGACGACGTGAGGAGCGATCATCGCATTTTGGAGTTGCACACAGCACGTAAAGAAGGGAAATTGGATGGGAGAAGGGTGTAGAAGGAGCGGTTAGTGAGAGGTGTAGTAGCATTACGAGAATACGAGAAGGATTGAATGTAAGACATTAGGGATTTAAAAGCATAATTGAGGCAATGAATGTGGTGAATCTGAGGGGTGTAACCGGTCTTGTGAGTGTCTGAGAGGCTTTGCTCGACCTCGATAATGAAGAGCCGAAGCTTGTTGTGAAGGCGAATAAATTTAGCTTTAGGTGTATGAACAGCAGCATTCGAAGTTCTCCAACAAATCTGAAGTTCTAAGCACACTCGAGCAAACCAAATAATCCGACATATTCGTTTCCAAGGAGCAGTCACCAAAAACAAATGTAATCTTGACTAGTTGGCGTACAAACGTCGTAGATCCTCTTAACAAAGGGGCGGCACTGACGGAAAAATGGATACATTCTCAAATGATGAAAGCGAGAGGTTTAGACAGTGCTTCCAGGGTTTCGTGGCGGGACCCTACTCTAGCGGTCTCGAGCCCCCCGGGCGAGAGAGTGTTTACAGCGACTTGACATTGCGTAACAGCAGTGTAGAGTAGCTCCAGCACTGACGGAAAAATCGCTCTGTTGGCGCTTTAGCAGTATCTCCACGGAATCACGGTGCACTGGAAGTGATACTCCACGAAGGGATGGATAAGCATGCTGAGAGATCGCGCACCGATGAGCAGCACTCGGTCCTCAATGCGAGGTGCCCCAACGATGGGGAGACGCCAACATATGCGTCCACGCATGGAGAATGGGTATGCGTTGGACCAGTAGTGGGGGAAACGCCAGTTTACGGGTCCACGATGAAGAACGGGTCTGCCATGGCCAATAGCAGGGAAAACACCAAGATAAGGGTCCACGGATGGAGAATAGGTACGCCGTGCCCAATACTCAGAAAAACGCCGGGATAAAGGCCCACAGATGGGGAATGAGTCTGCCGCGGCCCAGTAGTGAAGAAAACGTCAGTGTTCCGGTCCACAGATGGAGGATGGGTCTGCCATGGTCCAGTAGTGGGGAGAACTCCAGTGTACGGGTCGTCAGATGGAGAATGGGTCTGCCTGAGGCCAGTAGTCGGGAAAACACCAGGATAGGGGTCCACGGATGGAGAATAGGTACGCCGTGGCCAATAGTCACAAAAACGCCGAGATAAAGGTCCAAATGAGTCTGCCGCGGCCCAGTAGTGGAGAAAACGTCAGTATACCGGTCCACAGATGGACAATGGGTCTGCCTGCGGCCAGTAGTCGGGAAAACACCAGGATAACGGTCCACGGGTGGAGAATAGGTACGTCGTGGCCAATAGTGAGAAATACGCCAGGAGAAAGGCTCATGAATGGAGGATGGATCTGCCGCGGCCCAGTAGTGGGGAAAAGGTCAGGATAACGTTCTGCAGTGGCCCGGTAGTGTGAAAAAGATGATTATTCGCACTTCGTTGGTTATGCTCAGTTGTATACAGGTTCTTAAGCCATCTTGAAGATACTCCTGTGCAGAGTTGGGAGTGGCTGGCCGTGACGGGTCCATAGGCGTTGAATGAATGCACTTACAAAAAAAACAGTTGGTGGTACCATTGAATCGGAAAATAGTACTACATGTAGATGTGTGATTAAGAATCTGGAAGAAGGCAAGGGCGACGAGAAGTGTGACTTTGGTGAGGCGGCCAGAATGGTAGAATATACGCAATTTATAAAAAGGGTTCCTATTTGAGCTCAGTTAATGGTTAATTTTACTTTTTTGTTAATTCTCTAACCATTTCACATGTGTGAAGCTTTTCTACCTGGCTCAAGTGGCTGCCCCATCCCACTTTCTAGCGTCCCGAAGGGACGATAGTCAAAGCACATGTCATGGCAACGCTATGATGAATGGCATGGACGCGATCAGTTCGCAACTCTTCACAGACATTGGGCCACCTGGTTGAGAAAAATTGATGAATGCTCATTCGCCCTTGGGAAACGCCCTACGGCCCTACACCATCCATCTCTAGTTGCTCTCCTGGTTTTCTGTAAGATGATTTCAGTTCATGATTGACTTCATCTATAAAATGACTGAGATATGCTAAGATAAATCTCTTTTATCTGTGATGACACCCGAACCATTTCCACTGCAAATCGGAGATTTCATATTTAATGGTGGAATGCTTGAGATGAGATGTAAGAAGAAGCACTGTATACTTACTTCGTCTATATCCCCAACCGCCACCACCCCAACCCCAGGGGTTGTATCCCCATCCCATGCCGGGATACATCATGCCAGGATAGTACCATTGACAATGCACTGGTAAAGCCACCACCAGAACGAGTAGCACCAGAAATAGATTCATAGTAGCAACTGCAATAAGAGCATTACAACATCTATCAGGTTGTCCTCTGAGCCAACAATGTGTACAGAGGTGAAGAACTCTAACTCCAAACTCGTCACAATGCGAAACGATATTTTGAGGAACCTATGAAGTAGCTATCAATTTTGAGAGAGGAACTCGTCGTTATTCGAAGTTATATCTGAAAGAACACAAAAAGCAAGGGGACCAGAAGGAGTGGATGAAAAGAAAACAACATGTGGGAAGCGATGATGGAGCAATCAGTTGCTGAACAAACAAATATTGCATGGACAAGATTCCTGAAAGTCGAGGTCTCAACTTAAAATATCCACATTTTTCAGAGTCACAGCGCTTGCGCTTCCATTAACTATCAGTTTTGCAACCATAGCTGTACTACTTTTCATTCCGTTGAAATCTTACGTAAGCTTTCAATTTTAGTGGTAGCAGCATAAGAATACACCGCTACACGCTTAGCCCCTGTGTTCCATCATTTAAGAGTTCCCGAAAACATGCTACTCATAAAAAGGATCTCTTCGTTTTTGAGTGTTAATTTATTTGATCTCTTTTTCTATCTTTTACTGTGTTTGTTGGGAATTTGTCTAGAAAGTTACTCACTCATGGTGCTTTCAGTTGATGCATGTCTTTGCTTCTTCACTGATTTTTCTTAGGCTTTATATATGATGATTGTGAAGAGATAAGGAAGAAGGTGAAGAAATCATCTTATGGGACAATAAGCAAATCAGAGCGCTATTCCACATCCAGATTCCTAAGATTTTTGCTGAAACTCTACTAAGTAAGGTAATTCGAAGTACTGAACACGAAAATCCTACCGATTTTGTACAACCTTTGTAGGGTTAAGCTAGTGATGCACTTATTACGTTATCTCACTGAATCCTATGAAGTTCTGCAAATATGGGTGCTTTCAGGGACTGATCAACATGAATTCGTATGATACTGCCATTTTCCTGCCAAAATCAGCAATTTCTGTCGGATTTCTACCATAATTCCACTGTAACCACATAAAATGAGGATTTGTTAGGAAACGGGGTGCGATACACAGTACCTCAGATAAGCCTTCTGTGCAAAATTTGAATGACTTTGTGAGATACAGTACCTATCGTGCATCTACAGTAACCTCATGAGCACAATATTACGGTGTCGTATCCTTGTTTCCATAGATCATGCCCAGAATGAGAGTGGAAGTGATTTTACAGACAGGGTTAATTTTATCATGAGAAGCACAAGCACGAAATACACAATGGCTGTTATTTAAAAATGAACTTAAAAAGTTGAAAAGGTTCATAAATCGACTAGACAGAATACTCTCTTGCTGCGAAATAAAGCAGAGATTCGTCTAGCGATTGCGTGTAAAGTTTCGTCGGTTTCACTTGAACATAACCAGTGGGGCGTTTCTCGGACATAACTGTTCCATTAAATAAATGCAATCCCAACGATAGAAGTTCTTACGGTTTCGTTGTAATGCACTCATTGTCACGATGTAACTACCTGTCGATAGGCTTTATGTGCAAAAAGCATGCTTCTTGCGAAAAGATGGAGAAGTTGGGCCAAAAATCCTGACTAACAACTTTTTCGCACTCAGTTTGGTGAGAACCTTCTCGCTTCGGTTAAATAAAACTTCTGATGAATTACTGCCATATTCGCAGCACAAGAACTTGTGCACTGATCACATCTTTTAATGCCTGCTTTGAAATCATATCCGATATTTTAACTTACAAGTTGAATATATTTTGTAATAATTGCTCATCTATTTCCAAGTGTGACGAGAAATCGCATTTCTCATTTCTATGGGGAGGAGAAAGAGAAAAATAAACGAGAACTTAAAATCATGAAGGTCTTTCGAACTATTCATTTGCTAACTCGATTGATTCGATCACAGTTTTCTCCAAGGCGCAGTCGGATAATCGTAAATGGATTGCAACAGAGAATGGCGTTGCAACAGAGAATGGCGTCACCTTTACCATCTGAAAGTTTCTATTAGTCTTATCCGCAAGTGATTTAGAAGCAGCACCCATGGTAAATTTTCCCTTAGGAATTTTGTTTTTTTTCTATCTGAGTCCGCTGAACCCAGATATGAGGACTAAAAGTAAAACAAAGTGACAATGTCCAAAGTTTCGAAATTGACACGATGATCTATGATAATGAACCACGCTGGCGAGAAACATTGGACGAGTGTTCCCCTCATTGCGCTGTAGCTGCAGGGGATTATCAGTGGGGTCACGTTTTACCAGCTAATCAATGCCTGCCATATAGGGCATGCTCAGCGTTGTTTTTTCTCGTGTTTCCTTGTTTTCACTGTTTTTGTACAATTCTTTATGATCTTCAACTACGATCGAATGGAATCAAGATTTGCAAATAGCTACATGTCGTTGCTCGGTAGCATGATCTACCACTTCAATTACTCTATGATGTTCCAAGTAGGAACATTTCCTATTTGGAACATTATAGCATCCACTACACTTTTCTCACCTTTTCCCGTAAACAAGTTCGAAAGTCCCCTAAAGGTGACAACAAAGTCTTTGGCCAAACTTGGCAGGCGATAGAAACGCCTGTAGGCATAGGTGGAATAGTTGTGAGAACGGGTCCGTGAAAGTGAAGGTTGGCGAGAGAAATCGTAGATGGCTGAGTGAAGGTCACTCAACGCCAGGGGCGTCGACCGGGGGCGGGGGGGGGGGGGCACATCACTTAATATCACTTAGCTCAAGGCGTCGACCGGGGTGGGGGTAGGAGGGGGTAATAATTATAACATGATATATTTGCACCAAAAAATTGAAAAATATGAAAATCATAGAGATGTGTTGGTAGTAGAAGGAGGGTATGCCCTCGCACACGTGAGGCTGCTGGGGTCACGTTTTCTGTGCGGGACTAGGCAACATCCAGAGTTGAAGGAAACTAATGATAATGAGCATACAGGTCCCGCAGAGAAAGAAAGGGCCCTACTCAGACAATAACTGCGTGCCATCGGACACCGGTCACGCCGATGGCACGCTGAATGGACGCCGCTCGCTGATTTGAAGCAGGCCGGTCGCGCAGTACCAACATGGAAACTTCTCGATTGGGCAAGCGTGCGGCCCGCGTACCCACACTATCACATACTATCAGCATGCCATCGGCGTGAACGGTGTCCGATCGCACGCTTGACGTCCATGGCACGTGGAACGCACGCTATTATTATCTGAGTATGCAGCTGATCGTGTGAGAAAGCGGCAGTGTAAAGGCCGCATCCCAGGATGGATAGTGAGTTTTTTTTATTTTGAAGGTTTTATTGTCTTACATATTATTGGTGGTAGGGGATGTGTTGGTTAGAGAGTGAGTAAGTGCATTAGTTAGTGAGTGGTTGAGTGAGTGAGTTAGTTGGTTAGTTAGCTAGTTAGTAATAACAATCATTATTATTTAAAATTATAGGTAATTTGCAGAAATATTAATATAATATTCAGTATTATTATAGTTGATATTAGGTTATTAGTATTATGAGCAATATCAATAAAACAAAAAAAGGAAGAAAATTACCTATGCTCCGTTTCATTCCTACCACTAGACGGAGACAAAGATAAAGAATAAGACCACCACCGGAACTCATCAGTAGTGAGTGGTGGTCTTGAAAAATAGAAAAAGACCAAAAAGAAATCAACTAACCCGAATTGCTGCGGATTTCGGCTCCCTTTTTTTGGTGGCTTCATGGAGTAGCTGCGGCCCATCCTATATTCTGAAACAAAAGAGTACGTATAACAGGTAGGTGCAGCTGCAAAGAAAGGAATGTGTGTAGGGAAAAAGGAGAAAAGAGGAGTCGAAAGGAAGGAAAAAGTGGAGAAAAGGGAAGGAATAGCTAAGAGAATCCCAAAATCAGAAAATGCGATTTCGTTATTAAAGGACTGTGCCTACAGTAGATGGGCGGTGGAATGGCGTGAGATTCAAACAAGTCAGAAGTAAACCTTGGGGCGCGTTATTAACGGTAAGTGGAGGGGAGCAATATTGAGCTTCATAAATATTAGTATTAGTTCTTGTTACTCAGGAGTATTATTTTTTTACAACCTCCCCTCCTTACTGATGAGTTCCCGGGGAGGTTGTTTACTCGTGTTTTATGCTTTTTTCCGTCTAAGGGAAGGAACGAAACGGAGTCTTTCCTTAAAGTTCAACTTTTCCTGTTAGTTTCATTTCAATTAAAATATTCAATAATTATTTTATTGACTAAAATGATAAATAATATTAGCTATAATTAGCAATTAGGTGTGTGAACATTCATCAATAATTGTAATTTGCAGACCAAATTTGTTTTTCGACAGCCGACCTTTTCAATGTCTGTAAGCAGCAATGTAAGGTGGTGGACAATGATTGCGACGAGTGAGTTCCATCATAATAATTTTCAATATAATTTTATAAAATATTTTATAATAATATATTAATTATTTAAATTGAAGGAAATAGAATATTTTCAGCTCCTTCAAGCAATTTGTCCTGGGGATTGCGGTGGGGGCAGCTGCCCTCATATGCCAGCTGTCCATTCGCTCCTTCATCAAGTTCGCGAAGAAGATCTATGGAGAAGCCCATAGGCAACCCGTGGGTACGAAAGCTACATCTGCTCACGCCGCTCCCTCGGCTAACTTCGCAGCTACCTTGTCTTGGTGCACCGATGTGTAGCGTGTATTTTTTCTGTTGAAGAGGAAAATAAATGTTGTTGAAAGTTGACTAGAACACAGAATAAATGCGACTACTTTTATTTCATTTTTTATGAATCCAAAGTGACAATGGGTGTTTCACCATAATCCGATAAGTAGAATTGATTATAGAAAGAGGAAGGGGAGAAGATAGACTCATACTTTCTCTCTTGTTCTCTATCTTCTTCTGTTTTCTTGCCAGGGCCCCTGGTTCCTCCAGGGTGATCAGATGAAAGGGGACCTTGTTCTTCCCACTTCTTCAAAAATTTATTGAAATGGTAGGGAGCTGGCTTATCGGGGCCATTGATCACTATCCTGAAAGAGGAGAAGAGATTTTTGAAAGAGGATAGGAACTGTTTTGAAACTTGCACACCTCATATACGTCTCCATATTGATGAGAGAAGTGGAAGAGCGACGTGGCTCCCCTAGGAAACCGTAGAGGGAGAATCCCCGTTCTACAGCGGCCGTGTTAGTTGGTGTTGCCATGATTCTACTGAAGAAGTCAAGAAGGGCCTTTCTCCGTGTAATGCGAGGAGGTTTCGTTGTCATAAGTTTTTGGAGCACTGGGATGTAGTAGGTGAGGGATTCTCCTGCTAGTTGGAGGAGTTCTCGAGCTTCAGCTGGAAGTGGTTTTGAAAGGTCGCTATGGAGTTCTTTCAAATTTGACTCTAGCCGTTGTTCGTCGAATCCAAGAAACTTTGCCACCTTAGCTCTATCAGATGCTTCAGCTTCGTTGTAGTCGGTAATACTGGCGGGGACCATGCGGATATGGCGTGAAGAATGGAGTGCTGTGGATGCTGTAACCGTTCTCGCAGTGCACTGTCAATTTTGGATGCATAACGGCGGCGTAGTGGCAGGTCCATGTTTGTGAAGGACGCCTCACGGAATTCGCAAACAATGTCGAGGTCTTCGATAGCTCATCTGCAATAATCTTCATCAAGCTGGCCTTCTGAAGCTGGTTCTTCAATGAGGAGTGCTAGTCTGCTCCGCTGCCGTGTTAGCTCCGTTGCAATATTAGCTTCTTGGGCTTCTTCCCAGTTTCTGTTTGCTTGCTTGATTGCATACTGCATTCTGCCTCTCTCTTCGTCACTGGCGTCCTCGGATAGGCTGAATTCGAAGATTTGTATCCGATCTGATAGTTTGTAACGAATGATGTCTCTATTGAGTAAGTTTCCGTACTCCCATCCTTTCCAAAACCTAAATACGTCAACGATTAGTGAGTTGACACGGCCATGTACTAGTAAATTCACTCGCCAAGTCGCACACCTCTCGTTCAGAGCAGTCATCCGAAATCGTCCTGCTGCAATGGCTTCCTTGCACTGTACAGCTTCTATGAAGGGCTTCGTCAGTTCATACTCGTTTGGATTTTCGGCAGAAGCGTAAACTGTTGAGATGGTGTGATCGAGCTGGGCCTGGGTCTGCCATATGGTCGACGCGGGAAGCTGGAAAAATTCAGTGGGAGCTTGCATGGTGCACGGGCTTCATCGTGGTTAGTGCCTCACCTGAGCGGATTTTGACAGTTTTGCAATGATGTCCAGAAGCTGCAGTTGGTACACGACATAACGATAAAATTTCAAAGATTTCAACACGTATAGAAACCCAGCAGCGCGCGGTTTGGTCTGCTGGTCGAAGCCAGAAGTGGGGTGGGAGATTTGCTGGAGAGCTAACCACAGTTTTTTGTAGATGCGGACAAAGTTGAGAATGGAGTCTGGAATAGGTGGCTGTCACGAAAATTTAAAGATATGCCACTTATCTCACTGCTTACCTTTCTCTGAAGATGCCCGTCTGATATCAATTACTTTCTTTAGTCGCAAAAATGGCGCGTCCTCTAACAGTTCCCCTGCTTCGACGAGCACTCTCCTTCTATAAGAGGCAGTAGTGCCGAAGAAGTTTCGCAGTCGGTTCAGGTACTTCGTAGTAAAAGCTCGCCATTTGTAGAACTGGGATTGTTGCCTTCTGCCTTCCTCATCCTCCATTAATGCATCGGACAGCGCAAGCTCGATTTTGTGAGCCATGCAGTGAATCCAAATCAGGGGTTTGTCGGTAACGGCATCAATTCTAGCTGCACTTGCCCGGGATTGTGTGAGGTCGTGCTTTCTACCTTGTGATACATTGAGGTTCAATATGCCCTGAAAGCCCCCACCTGCGATCATATTGGACGCACCATCGGTAGCTACCCCGATGAGATTCCATGTCAATTCGCGAATGAGGTTCATATCTCGAAAGAATTTGTGAAGTTTGTCGAATAAGTTTGCTCCAGTCTCCGCCTCCTCCATTTCGAAGGCTTTAAGGAAATGAGTGGTAGGATACAACGAAATATAAGCTAGCAGTATCTCTTTTCCTCCTTCGTCGGTGGAACTGTCGAGCAAGAGCGAAAATGGAGATTGGATTGCCTTCAACAACTGAATTAGAAATTCAAGAACTGAATCCTCCATGCTTGAGCTTATGTTCTTGCCATCGCTACATAGGATTTTCTCGTCCTGTGTTTGTCCCCGATTTCGATGCCCAAAGCGGCAGCTGCACTGCAGAGGGTTGGAAATTGAAAACAAGGGAGATACATTTTGACCGCTGTGTGTGCCAGAAAGAACAGACGTGTTGTCGCTGCAGAAGGGTCGTTGATCCTCGTGTCAACGGAGCTCAGGTAATCGTTTACACGTCGTTTAGTCTGCTCGTCATACCTGAGGACCGATTGATGATGCGTTAATGTGCATGATTTAGAAGCTGCTGCGCGCATATGGTTCCTGAGTGTTTTACCTATATTTTCAGTCAGGGGGATCCACTCTTCTTTGGCCAAAGCAGGTGTCGCTCTTCCTCTCGCACTCCGAAAGGCTTCGTAGCAAGGTTCACACCGGATGTTAACTTTTCGACGGCCATGCTGCCATTCATCCCCGAACAAAGCTCTAAAGTATTGGAATAGGGAGCTAGCTAGCTTCGTCACTTCTTCACGAACATTGGACGTGGACATGAATCCAGAGTCCAGAATCACATCCATATCGCGATCAATGAAATTCTTCCTTGTGCTTTCTTCGTACATCTGCATTGCGGCTCTCTCATTTTCCAGGGCCTCTTTATGGTGCAATCCTTCTTTTGTTACAGCTTGTGTATAGAGGTAGTCGATCTTACTTGACAACAATTTGAAGTCGTCATGTGTGAACGGTGGTTCTTGAGGGTTGGTTTCCACTACCTCTTTTTCTTTTTCGGCCGCAGCGGCTCCGGGTGCAAGTGTCGCTTCATCACCGATTGCAACCACGGAATCGGCATCGCATACGTCGATGGGAGGGGTTTCTAATTGCCTCAGGGACAGATCAGCTTCGGCGTCGGAGCTAACGCCAGCGTCGCTACCCCTGGGTTGCACAGCAGCCACTTCACGTGGTAACGGGTGCTGGAAGACAGGCACGCTAGGGGAGTATCCGTGGGTCTCGTCAAACCTTCGGAGGTCGTTAAGGGTGCAATCATTTGGACCGCGAGACGTTGGCGTAGAAACCTTCCAGTGCATAGAAGGTTGTGTGTTTGTATAATCATCTGGAAACTGGGAAGGGGGACAGAAGGACACTGAAGAGCGAGCAGGCAAATCACGAGTTGTTGGATCTACCGATGAGCCCACCATACCAGGCTTTATGCCTTTTTTTTGCAAGCGCATGAAACATTCTCTTCACGAAATTAGTTGTCCTCGTCACAGTATCGTTCCTGTTTAGAATCAACACATCCTCAGCGTTTTGAAACACATCGACGATTTCCATGTTGTTGAGAACTACGACGCTTGCCCTTCGTTGTGTTTTTCTCCCTGCCATTCTTGTGCAATAGGATATGGTTTCGCAAGCCTCTGTAACTTTCTTGCGTTCCATAGCTGCGGTAGGTTTTTTAAACAGCACAAACACCACTGGATAATGCGACAACTGTTCACGAGCGGATCGATTTCTGAATAAGGCATCGAGGCCTTGCCCTTCCAAAGCGCTTCTCTGTATGCCATTTAGTTCAATGGTATACAGATCATCACTGTAGGGAAGATCTGGTGTTACGCCATCATTACCTTTCCCAATCAGAAAATACCAACTGTTTCGGAGCTTTTGGTGGTATAGAAATGCGTAGAAAAGCGCAATGGCTGAAGTGGATGTTCGCGGCCAAGTGTCTATTACGGCCAAGTGATAGTCGCGTAGCTAGGCATCTGATTGCTTGCCACAGGCGGCTTCGGAGAACGCTAATTCTATGAACTCCTCTTCAATTGACTGCACCCCCGTGCCTATGTAAAGCTTTGACACCTCCGAAAAATATGGTTTGCAGGGAGTGGGAGCTGAACATATACCGTACACAGCTGCCAGCACAAAAACTGCTCTGACTGTGAACACAGAATACAACTGCCTGGCGCAGACCCACATTGCCTGAAAATGACATTATCACTCGGTACCTAGCACCGGCAACCTCTCTTGAGAGATTTATGCGGAGAAGAAGAAAGAGAACAGGTAGAGTTTCTGTATAGAAGGAAAAAAAATGATAGCATTTGGGGCGCTCGGCTTCTTCTCAGGTCGGCCTCCCAAATCGATAGCACCCTCCAGCGGCAATGCACTTGCGACTCTCTCTAACGCCATCACTCATAGAGAAAAATTTCATTTATAATACCGAGACGTACCCGGAAATGATCGCCTGGAGTCAGAAGTCTGCCTTTTATTTTTTCTTTGAAAATCTCACAACTTCAACGCGACGAACGAGGAAGGCTTCACCTTGCCGCCACAGAGGAGTTACACTACCGCTTGAAAATATTCAGCCTTCGCACCTGGAATAAAATATCTAATGAAAATTTACTCCTGAACATTAACATTCATGTATTTCTCTCAACTTCACACCCGTTTTTACAATAAAATGCTGGAGACTTATGGAACCACGCTTATCCACGGCAGAGGAAGAGAAGTACTACTTGAAAGTATTTAGTGTTGGCCACTGTGGTGAAAGCCTGCGTAAAAAAATTATCCTGAGCATTCGTGGTTTCTACGATTTTGACAGCATTATTTTCTGAAAACTGGAGAAGTGTTGACGAAACATGATTAAGTGGTAGTGGCAGAGTAACAGTACTACTGGAAAATATTCGGAGATTGGAGCTGAAGGGAAACTATGGATGAGAATAGACTGGAGAAAAAATGAATTTTTTGAATTTTCAACGTTTATTTTCAGAAATATCCGGAATCCGACTGCAAAACTCTAATGTGAGAACAAGCAAGCACAACATAGCGACTATAAAGGAAAATTCACTTCGTGCATAGATTGGTTATCAGAACGGCGTGCCAAATTTCTGAAAAAAAAATCCGACGCGCAGAAGTAGGAAGCGAGCAAATCACAAGTGGACGGACAAGGTTGCCCACGAAAGGATCAGCTATGAGAATTCCTCAAAGGATTCGCAAAAGAGCGCTACGCTTAATTTGTATGTTCCGTTGTCACCCTCTATTTTTCTTCCTTTTTCGTTACAGGTTTTTGACAACTTTTTGATTGTGTGATCTCATCCATTTTTGACCATCTTGATTCCATCTATTACTACTACTTGTATATCTACTACTTGATATTTTTTCGCTCTTTCGGAAGAGCCTTACTCAAGGATTTTTTTCAACCTTTCCTCATGTTTTTTCGTGATGATTGGAATGAGCTATTTTGGGTGGAGAGAAGAGTAGGCGTGAAATATTCTATAGGTTCTCAGTTTTTCAGCAGGGCACCATCAATTTTTTGTTTGAGCGAGTTCTGCTAGTGATGGGAGTGGAGAGTGAGGTTGCTGCTGATAGCGGGTGAGTGGAGGTGATAGGGAGGACGGATGGCTTGAGTAGTTTATTGAGTGTTTCTCATATCTAAGACAGTTTTCGAATCGAAATCCCAGCGAGATAGTGAGCAGCGAGTGTTTGAGAGTGTGGTGTGGACGTATTCACACGAGAAACGTCTCGAGAAAAATCCCTGATACCTGCGCCTTCCTGTGCCAGTCCATCGAACACGTTCTGGCTATAACTCAGTCTTGGAAATCCCACACGATCTTAGATGGCTTATTCCGGCTTTAGACGTTTTACCTATTCTCAAACGTTTTTTGTCTTTTGACGTAGTCTTTCCAACCCTCAAGACGTTCTAACCCGATCTCAGTCGTTTTAACCCGGCCTTTGACATTTTGCTTTGTCTCAGATGCTTTTTCTGATCTTAGTCGTTTTTTCCGGTCTTAAATATTTTAACTCGATCTCAGTCGTTTTAACCCGGCCTTGGACATTCCGCCTGACCTCAGTTGGTTCTTTCTGGTCTCAATCGTTTTACCCGACCTTGAGTATTTTAACTCCATCTCCTCAGTCGTTTTTTCCCTTGTCTTAGACGTTTTACTCATTTCGATGCTCATTTTTTTGCATCATATCATCATGTTTTCTATAGCTCATTATTGGAATGCTCTTTTACTTATTGAATTGCCTACTACCTATCTTTCTCCTTACTTATTTGATTTTGTACAGTTTCGTCTTCTGTATTTTTAGTATATTTGCTGTTGTTTTTTTTACCAATTTTGCATGTCATTGCATAACTTTTTTCCCAGTTAATTTGTTCATGCTGAAGAGTAGAATACTCAGAATTAATTTGTTCATGCTGAAGAGTAGAATACTCATAATTTTTATTAATGCATATATTCTATTGTTTATACATCGATAATGAAGTTTTTCATCGTTTTTATGCTGTAAAACACGTTATTTAGGAGGTTTAAAGGTGGCAGGTTCGCGGGCCTGTATGGAGTACCCTAAAGGCCCGCGGACCTGTGTGGCAGCACAGTTCCCCCAGGGAAACTCTATTGAAGAGCGACAAAAACCGTCCAATAGGGCTACGAAGTCACTTACTCCGGAGCTAGGATTGGGAAAACCCGGGGAGACTACCTCCATGTAGATCTCCATGATTACGCCGATTTTGCAGCTCAACTTGAAAAGCCAGGCGAGGTGAGCCGCTGTAGGACGAGAGTAGTGCCGGCCCAGTCTGAGATAGTAAATCGCAAGAAGGCATCCTTGTCAAAAGAGTATTGCACAGCATCATTTTCAGCGTCGTCATACGAGAGGCAACCTTCAATGTAATCAGCGAAACGGTAGTGCATAGCATCTCCTGTAAATGTTTGTTGTACAAAAGAAGACGACTAGCGCAACAATCATTCTGATGATCCTATCTAAGAATTTAGCAGTGTCAGTATGGTATATTTCCACACTTCTAGCTTGTAAGAGTGAGTTGAAGCAATAACTCCCGTTCTTGTAGCTGGCTCCAATGTTTACTGGACGTTTGCCCAGTCAACCTTCTCAATACATTCTTGACTTTACGCGTTGAGCATGATGTGTCGCATAGAACACGCGGATTTGAACGTGGTCAAAGGTGGTAGGTATTCTTCCTCTGTCATATTATACTCCGAATTCGCTCAAATCTGAGACCGATGGTTTTCTCTTTTATGACCGTCAAGTATTTCCATATGTTTGTCACTTACCTGATATTCATTGAAGTCAGGGTGGTGTTGATAAAAACTCGACCCCGAGGCGACTCCCCCTTTGTACACGGGAAAAATGCGACCCCCTCCAGAACATTTAAGCTTTTTACCCTTCAGTCATTGTAATCCAACGATTTCCAAAATATCCAGAAAATATTTTTGAATCCAATTGATTTTTGAAACTGATTTTCCACCCTTCAAATTTCATTTTTCTTTTTGAATTTCAAGTTTCGTCGTCGAACAACCAACCAGTTGTCGCTCACGCCTATGTTGCACATCAATACATTTATTGTAAGCAAATGGAGTGTCGCAAAAGTCGTACACATGCTCAAACAGGTCCAGGGTCCAATCCCCACGAAGTCTAATTTTTGCAGAGTTGAAAAATGCATCTGGAGCAGTCGGCGTCAAGAACCTACGTATGTGTATGAACAGGAACAATTTATCAGGACATTTTCTGAACTGTGAAAGTAGCGCATGCGCAGAATTAGAATCGTACACGTGCAGATGTACGGTTGTTTTTCACGAATTTAAAAAGGGTTAGCATGTGATTTGAGAAAGCGGCTCAGCTTGTTCTGCTATCAGGAAGATTTGCGCTTTCTGGAACATATGTTTTTATTTCCAGAAATTTGGTTTAGTAGAATTAAATCTGGGTGGAAATTCGTTGGTGAAAAGAGGGAAAAATGCCATTTTTACCAACGGTTTATCATCGGTTTACCAACTGAATAAAACTTGTCCCAGTTAATAAGGAGAGCTGAGATTTCAAGAAAACATAGAACTTGAATTCCTCTTTCAGAGCCTTTTTGTCATCTTTTATTAGGTGCGCGCAAAAGTTCCGGGCAGTTAGTGGTATTTCACCATTCAACGTCGTTTTGCTCCTTGCGTTTGCTATATCATGCAAAGGTTTTCAAGTATGCTGGCAGCATAAAACATCTGCTACCTATACCAGTTTTGGCTCGGGTCCACGTCAAAGCGTTGCTCTGTTTTAGGTGTGAAACCAATGCTATGAGTTGTGCAATAATTTGGGGAATTTCGCTTTATGAAATCAAATCTAGATGATCAACAAGAGAAGCGACCCGTAGCATCAATGTTGCGTTTGTGGAGAGTATGTTCTCTAAAACGCCAGGTGCTCGAAGGTCTGCGCGGAGATGAGAGCCTGGAAAATGCTTCACAAGTTGGTCAAAGATTTGGTCATCGAAAAGGCTCCAGGATAGAGCAGGTTGTACAAGAGCTTGTGCAAAGTGCGCAAGATATTACGGCGAATTTGGTCAACAATGTCTCTTTACTTGAAGAAAATCGGCATGAAGGTGAAGATGAGTAGATGGATTTTGCGTGAGTTGAGCGAAGAGCACCAACGTCCACAATGGCAAGTCTGCAGATATTCGACTTTCAGATTTTTTACCAATTCGTTTCATGGAAGATTTGCTATTTATGGTAGAGGGCAGGTCAGATACAACAATAGGAGGAGGTCATCCCAAGTCCGGGCTCCTTCCACCCACCTAAATAATGGCCAAATCATCACTACCTTCTTTAGAAAAATTTTGACCTTTCATGGTCGACAACGTGACTCATCCGCAATGAATTTGTTTTCTAATGGATGCACAATAATCGCCCTGTAGTAGTTTCTTTTCCCTAAAGTGATCATGGGAAAACTCTTAAGCATAGGGCCGACACAGGCGGAAATATGTAGTCTGTTATGGCTGTGAGATAACGTTCACCAGCATGTTACAGTGTTAACCGTATAAAGAATTGGCCATTCGTGCTCCGAAATTCTAGCCTAACCTACATTACTCTTACCTGCCTCTAACAGGCCAATGCTTTTTGTTTTGAACAAAGTTGCTGACTTTGGGTCAAGTTATAGCGTTTTGAAAAATTAGGTGCAACTGCCCCCGGAACTTTTGCACGCACCTAATACATTTGCGCTGAAAAAAAACCATGGAAAATTTTTTAGCAAGTTCAAGAATGTGGAGTTAATCTGAGGCAAAGATCTTCACAGTAGCTTTGTAAGAGGGAACAGCTTCACCATATTACGACAGAAGAAGATTTGCTCTTTCTTATACATGAAATCGGTTTTACAGAGCCTTCTGATTTAGCCAGTTATTGGACGTCAACATACAGTAGACGTCAGTGACGGTGGCCCATCTGCGGTCTCGAGGAGAACGCGCGCACCGGGATTGGTGTCGTCTGCCGACGGAATGCTACGGACGGAGTGTTACGGTGCGTGCGGCACGCTTGCGCGGCGTCCCTTTCGAGCCCGCGAATGGGCCACCGTCATTGACGTCCACTGTGCCGCAAATTTAGCATATTTTGCTGTCATGTCATGTGTGGTCTTACCAACGTAATAAAATTTCCGCTGAACGAGAATCCGTGAGGTTTTGCTTGCTCACAATGTTTGATCCTGGAAAACCGCCTCCATAGCTGCTGAGCACCATGTGGTCTCCGAGGGCACCATCTACGGGATTGCGTTTTAAGCCGCATATTTATTGGACCCTAAATGTCGATTCACAGCCAAACAAAACATCAAAGATTGAGAAGAAAGTGTTCATCAAGGATTTTACACTTGTTATTCTTGGTATTAGAACAAAAAGAGCATGTGGAAGTGTTTGCAAAACTAGTCCTCGCTAGAAATCGAACTTGGAGTCCGCTGATGAAAAACGAACTTTCCTACCTTACTGTTATCATATTACCCTCCTCAGGCGACCCTTCCCCCACCTTGCTCCCCCGAGGCGACCCCATCGTACGCTAGACCCTGATTGAAGGTTGTTCTTCTTATTCATCCGTCTTTCTTTTGTACTTTCCAACCACGTATTAAAAAGTTTCAGGGAAGACCTGCTCTGCCAAGCGTGTTTGTGTCATCCGATTGAGCACATTGTCCCGAATGTGTTAATAACATTCCCCCCCCCCCCCCCCCCCCTGGCGTACCACTGACGGGACCAGAGTAAGGCAATCATAAATTCGCAACACCTGGAACATTTGGGCGTCCCGTACTGCTAACGTCGGAGATCACAGAGGGGGCTTCAGATACGCTGAATTGTTATCTCATACAATTGTGTTTCCGTTTCTAGCTATATTCCCCTCATATCACCAGAGGCTGGCGGCTTCGATGTCAAGCCGTTCGAATTTGAATCTGTATATATAAAAGTCAAAGTTTGTATGTATGTGTGTGTGTATGTATGTAATGAATAGAAATCACGGAGAGTGAACCGATCGGGACCAAATTTTGCATGTAGGTTCTTTGGGGGCCGACGGAGGTTATAGGCTACTTTGCACCTGGGATTATTGATTGATTTATCGATTATATCGATTTTATTGATTTTTCGTTATTTTTGCTCAAGGGTCGGTGGGAACATGTCTTCTGGGGTTCCTCAATACGCAGAATACGAATATGATAACCATTTTGTACGAAATATTGATTTATTGATTTTATCGATTTTTCCCATTTTCGCTCGGGGGCGGACAAAGACATATCTTCTGCGGTTTCTCAATACGCTGAACACGAATATGACAACCATTTCGCATGAAATATCGATTTATCGATTTTATTGATTTTCGGCTCTTTTGCCCAATGGAGCGGTGAGGAGATGTCTCCTGGGGTTTCTCAATACGCTGAACACGAATATGCCAACCATTTCGCATGAGATATCGATTTATCGATTTTATTGATTTTTGGCTCTTCCGCCCAATGAGGCGGTGAAGACATCTCTCCTGGGGTTCCTCGATAAGCTGAGTATGAATATGACAACTAATTTGTAGGAATACATCGATTCAATGTCACCGGAATAGCTTTGCTAACTTTTCGCCCAAAGTCGATGGGAAAGGGCCACCTGAGCTTCGTTAACATGCTGACCACCAAATTGGAGATCAGCATTTTGGAGATTTCAATGAATTTATTGGTGATAGTAATTGGCCTCAGCAGTGTGATGTAGCCAAGGTAGTAAAACACCCGAGCAAAGCCGGGTACTGCAGCTAGTATAATTATAAACTCTGACCATTAGGATCTGTATTTATAAAAGTGAAAGTTCGATACGCTGAACGCGAACATAATGAGAATTTTGGATGACGGTATCGATATTTTGATATTATCAATTTTATTGTAGGGGTCTTTGAGGACATATCCAATGGGGTTTTCCGATGCGCTGAACACGAATATGACATGCATTGCTGGCGAAAGTGTCGACTAACGTCTTTTTCTGCCTTTGCGCAGGGGGTGAGAATGTGTTTACTAATGTTCTCACACATTTTATGTCTTTAAGATTCACACTGTTTCAGAACATCGTCTACTTCTTGCCGAGCATCGAGCCAATCATTGCCCCGTCCACTGCGCCGATCAGTGCGCCATCGATGGCCCCAATCACAGCACCTACAATGGACAAGGCGTATACTAGAAGATTTCCCAGAGCAGCGAAAATGTTTTTGGAACAGCGTCCGCCAAAGCACATTAAAGGCAGCACCCACGGATACTTTCGCTTCTCAGATTTCCACACTTTCTGGTACTTTAGCGCATTCCGATTGGTTTCTTTACAATAACAACAACGAAGACCTACTGCGTTCAGCGCAGTAACTGGTACATTTTTGTGCTGGCGTTCAATTTGGACGAGTTTTCCGTTAGTTGTTTGTTGCACAAATAGCAACAGAAACAGCTGTTTTGCTGCAGTTCTGGTAAAATACAGTCGTTTTTCTCTCTTTGTGAGTTCTTTTGATAATTTTTTGTACTTTTGCTACTTCTATTAGATGGAACGCTTTCTCATTTGCATTTTACGGTATCTAAAGCTGTTCAGCAACGGTTCAAACTGGTAATTTCAATTTTCGCAGAATTTTCCTCCATTAGAAGATTCCCTGAGGTTTTGATTTTTGAGTGACGTCTTTGCTAAGTGCTGCACATTTTCCAATGGTTGTTTTTCTTGATGAGGTACGCAAATCCTCAAGTCTGGAACAAATAACCGATTGCGCAAACATCCAAGCGGTGAATAGAAGACATTATCGATCTTTTGATGTCAATCCGCATCCCATAACTCATGCAACTCAACCACACCTCCTACACTTAATCTGGCCGTGAGCTTCTAATAACAGGGTTGGTGCTATCGGAAAGTTTCCACTTAACGCAAGTGTTCAGCGCCTTACCTACCTCTGGAATTTGCTGAGTTTTTTGAGTCGAAAATTTCCGTGGGTACTGCCATCAAATCAGCCATATAATTCAGTACAATACAACAAATTATGATGAGCGAATTTTGCCATTGTTGTGGTGCAGTGGAAAATGCAAAAGCTTTGACCTAGCCCAGACTAACAAAGGAATGATATCAAATCTATCATTATCGTCGGGTGGAGCACAAGTGGGACATAGGCATTTTTATCCGATAAGCTGTAATCATAAGTGGCGCTATGAGTTCTCCGTAGGACTCTTCAAATCAAAGAAGGATGGAAAGATTTCTACCACAAAAATCTCCCTGTCGTTAAGAAAAATAACTCAGGCAGGTAATCAGTTCATTGAACACCCTACAGTTTCTATTTTTTCGATCTTGGAGTAACATACAAAATAAATCGCCTACCCGTTCCGTAGCCGCCACCAAAGCCATTGTATCCTCCATAATTGTATCCGAACTGGGCAGTCGTCAGCACAATAAAGGAGCAGATGAGACTCATTAGCAAAATGTGTTGAATCATGTTTTATCTGTAGAACGCTGACTTGGTTTTTTTCTGCAGAAAGAAGAGAAATGCAGAATCGAAGTGCAGTGATATGTGTAAAAACGATAAAACTAGTTGGAAGGAGAAGAACTTCCGATGACATGGTGGGTGAAAGTACGTCATTGTCGCTTGATGATCGTCCTGTTCTTAGAGTGGGCGACTGGAAGATGATTTCAGCTATTTAGCAATACTTTTCAGAAAGAATTATATTGCTTTATGCTATAGCGCATAAACAATATTTAGAAAGATGCAATTCTGGTTCAAGAATGCCTTCAATGTTTTCGACAGCAAAGATCTTCCATATCCATACACTCTCCTCCACTACATATGTATCTCTTGATTTGTTTAAGAAGAAATTCAAATGCCTAGAGATAACTTTACGTTAAATGTGAAAGGAACAATATTTCCAAATTTCCTCATTCTGCAACCTTAGACCTAGATGGGTTCAGGTGTTTGCGGTTGTGCAGAGAAAGCAGTAGCCATGTCCAAGAATCAGATCATCAAATAAACCACATGCCTCAAACCTTACGAGAACGAGGCTGGATAAAAAATTCACCTGCGTCTGAAGTAACGAATGGTAAATCGAGCTCGATTGCACTTAAGAACAGAGTATTGCACCCGTGAGCCACGTTACTTCTGGACCTACTCAGCTCCGCCGCAATTTGCGGATGATAGTGGCTTTCTGCAAATCCATGCTCTCCGAAGTTTCTCCATTTCATACTTTGTTTCCTCAAAATTTCTACACTTCAAACGTTCTTTGCTAGGTCACGAACATGTCCTCACTTCTCACAAGTTTTCAATAGGGTGGTTTATGAACCTTTCACCTTTTTTAGTAGTTGAGAGAAACTAGCGTGAGTCTCTGCGTTTTCTAATTCAAATTGGCTCAACTGGCTGCAATAAGGACGCTGTTTTGGACCGTTAGTGCAGAATAGCGAGGATTTCCGTTAACAGCAGAATAGCGAGTATTCCCGTTGATCCTTTGAGTGAGCCATTTTTTTCACTGCATCCCTTCCTCTACCTTTCCTCCACGTTGCTGCCTTCAGAAATCGAAGGTTCTCCATTTATCTTGGCGGCGCGGTTATTACAACGCTGTTTTGGAATGTCTTAGGACAACATCGAAGATTCCTGTGCAACGCCTGAGGCGTTGAGTATGTCATGTACTGCTTTGCATAAATACACGCTCCTCCAACATAACTTCTCATCATTGGCTTCAAAAACCCATGATTTTCCGTTGCTTTTAGTGAAAATGCTGCACTGAGGCGTGGCTATTGCAACACATACAGGAAGCTCCAAATGTCCGCAGTCAAGAGGGGCGTGGCCACGAAGCGGCTTTGGGCAGAGACACGGGCGCTCTGCATGCTGCCACAGGTTGTCTGCAGAGTCAGAGAAGTCAGAGGCAGCATAGAGAGCGCCTGTGTCTGATTAAGGAGCCGCGCCGTGGCCACGCCCCTCTTGACTGCGGACATTTGGAGCTTCCTGTACATTTACCGCCCTCCGCCCCGTGACATGGAGGGTCCGCGCTCAGACTTCAACAGGAGCTTGGCTCAAGGCAAACGGGACTTCGTAAAAGAAGAGGTGAGCAAAGGGGATTTCGTAGCTGGGACTTGGGCCTAGGTCGGATAAACATTCATTCCTTCGCAAAGAGCAAAGAACGGAGAAGAACGGAAAAATTCTTGTTTCATTATTCTAATAATTCTGATTGAAATAAGAGTAGAGTTAATATTTGTTTCAAGAACTACACTTGAAGAAGTACATAGCAGTACCCAGAGCATCGTTAATACTGATCAGGTCCTGCTTAAACTTTGCACTAAGATCACGAACACTACTCTTCCTCTAACTGCCAAAGAAAATTGGAAATAATCGATTTTGGCAGGAATTAGCGGGGTTATCATGCAGAAATCCTGCCAACAGCACCGCTTCCAGCGCCTGCAAAACGACAGGTTCTGCACGGATCTTGCTGGAGACAGACACATAGCTGCAACTGGCAACATACTATCTAAATCTCAAACGGAATTGGATCCATTTGATTTTGTAGGAGTTGCAGCTGAAAAACTACCCTGCAGTGCTAACAGCATCGTTGGTACTGAACAGAGCTTGCTCAAACTTTATATTGAGGCTGCAGATACTACTCTTCCCCCAACAACCAGAAGAAGTTGGAATTATTTGATTTTGAAAGGAGATATTGCTTCGGAATTCTCGGAACCTTAAATTTACCCTAAAATTTAGGGCTCAAAATTCAAGTATTCAGAAAAGGCAACTTTCGAATATATTCGCTTGTCTGAATATTCGAATTTTTTTTTCAAAAATGTGGAAGTGGGTATACTGCATGCTGATGGGCATATTCGCTTGATAGCACTGATTTGTTGATTTTTCTACCACTGTTTTTTATATATCCTCAAGACTCATTGAATTCCTATGAAAGTTTCATAGGCTTTCGTTTTTGAATTCAGTTCATCAACTTTGCCTGCACATGCTTTTTGATTCTATTGAACTATTTGGAATAGTACTCCAAGCAAAGTGCAGAACTTTACCAAACATTTTATAACATTTATTACATTAGCATTGCTTTAAAATTCAAAACATCTACTTCCCAAATGCAGCGCCCATGAGTCCACCAACCAGTGCTCCATCAATTGCTCCATCTATAGCGCCAGTGAGACCACCTAAAACATGATATGATGAGACAGTCGCGACAAATTGATCCATTCAATCATTGAAGGGGGCCATCTTAGTAAGATTCTGGTGAAATCATCGTCACAAATCGGTTGATCACAGCTTCAGTTGATTATGAGGCAAATAATACTAGGTGGTTGCGTGAAACTGACAAACACATTCATTCGCGAAAGGCCACCCACGAAGACCTATGCGATATAATAAGGGTCCGCTTTGGACAAAAGGTAACACGAAACACAGGTTACACCAGGATTTCTTCCTACCTCCACTAAGAGGTGTGTGATTTTGCGGGAGTTTGGAACCCGTCACATTCCAAAGATAGAATAGATATGATAGCGGTTCAAAACCACAATGCTCTGCTAAAGAGCAAATGGGAGAACGGAACAGAATTGTGGGATACCCAATCATTATGATATCTGATGAAGTACATAAAGCCATTGTTTCTGTCAGCCAAAGTTTGGATTTCTCAGATATGTCATTGAAATAGCCACAAATGAAAGAGCGGTATTTTCTTGAGGTTCAGGCAACATAATCCATATTATAGTTCTACGGTCTCTGATATCGTAGGGTTGAAACAAATCTAAGCCATGCATATTTGGAAATACCTCCCCAACCGTATCCGTAACCATAGCCGTAGCCATATCCTCCGTAACCGTATCCATAGCCCCACCACGCCGTCGCATATGCAACGGACAACACAAGCAGTACAATCACTCTTCCAATAGTCAACATTCTGAAAAGTTAATTATTTGTAAGAAAACAACTCACAAAACAACAACAAAGGCTGATGGGCTCACGTCTTTAACAGATCGCTACTTATGTAGGTAGAAACATTTTTTGGAACCAACAAGTCTGAGTGGCAGATTTGCATGGGATATATGCATTTATTTGTTCTAAGGAACCTTCCCAGGGAATGATGAGGAAGTTCCTGTTCGTCCACAAGGTGGACTTCAATATCGATAGCTCAAAACAATAGTTAAATTATCCACGAAAAAGTTGCTTTGGAAAGGTTTCTATTCTTTGTCCAATCCCATACTGGGAGTTGAGAGACCGTAATGTTATATCACGCTGGAGTATGTGGTGATGTTGAGAACGACTGTTATGATGAAAATGAGAAGAGATACTAGAGTATTTTGGGAAGTAGTTGAGGATACTGCACTGCAAGACGCCTACTTATCATTTAATGAATGTGGGCGTAAAGTTGCAAGGCTGAGTAGTGTACAAAAAATGTTGATGACGTTCACTTGCGCATGGTCCTTGCGTATCATATCCACTCAGCAACTGCTAACACTTGTAACTGATGGTCGAATTTCGATCAACAATTTTCACTAGTCTACATGACAATTCAAACTAGTTGTATAACTACCCAAATTCATACAAGTATGTGTTCAGAGAGGTATGGAGGGTTCTGCGTGAGCTTCCGTAGCTGATGGAAACTAAATGTAGTAAGAACTGCGAATTTGGGATTCGCTTGCAAGGATTTCGATTATTAGGTATGCTATAAGTTTTCGCCCTTTAGAGGTGAGTAGTTATAATGAAAGTTATCCTTGCAAATGCTTTGTGAACGATGCTTAGTTTTGTTAGGTTTACATCTGTCATAATATTTAGGGCATAATTGTTTTGATTTTCACCAACATCGTTGTGTTCCACAGCGATAATCATGTCGAATTTGAGCCAAATAAGCATTATTTGTCACAATGACCCTACCGTAACCCTACAAGAACGGGGTTGCGGTGCGAAATGGATAGGATATTCGCGTTCAGAACCTTTGATAACCCCTCTTTACAAAGTTTCGGCGAAAAACATTTTTTTTTCGAAAATTCTAGGACCCTAATGTTGAGTAGTGCCTTCCTGGCAAATGCCACAAAAGCCGTCAAGGAAACGCTTGAAGCACTCCGCTGGGATTTGCTACCCCAGGCGGCAAATTCACCAGACTATGCCCTGTCAGACTACCATATGTTTTGGTCGATGTCCCACAGTCTTTCCGAGCAGCGCCTCCAATCTTTCGAAGATTTCGAAAAATGGGTGAAGGAATGGATCGAGTCGAAGGATGATGCTTCTTATAGCCGCGGCGTCCTTCTCCTCCCAAAAAGAAAACGTTATAACCAACGGTGGCTAATACTTTGATTGATGTACATATCTGATGTGTTTCTTTTGCAGAAAAGACTCAATTTTCCTTAAAAAAAGGCGGAAGCGTTTTCACATCCCTAATTCACTCCTTCTGCCGGCGCAGATGAGATGTTGCAAACATTCTTCCATATACGGTTGTTTTTAGGTGAAGAATGTGTACTAGTTGTTCTCATTAGCAGCGCTGCTCCTGGCGGAGCTTTTCGCCAGCAAAGTATTAGGTTGGTGCATAATTAATGCGGTTTCCTCTCCTCTCTCTGAAAGTTAACGCTTCTTCAACGGTTTTCTCATATGAATGATCCTCCTCTTTCATTTACTAACAGTGCTATCGAAAAGCGTATCCACGTTCACCATCTCATGCTCTGCCACTTAGGGAAAGGTTGGAATGCAGCACAGCCTTTCCGCGATCTCAGCGAAATTTTGGCTCAAGAAAAAACAGCAAAGCCAAGTCGAAGAATATTTAAGCAGTTCAGGTAGGAAGTTACAGTCCTACAGATGTAGAAGGAAGAGACCTACGATCAAATCTGGACGGCCAGGAACTCTTGACGGCCGTGGAGGGGGGGGGGGGAGGGAGAGTTCGGTAGAGGAGATTCCTCTCCAGTGGAACCTGCTCGTTCTGCTACAGAAAATCGGTGGAAATTCGGGCATTGTTCCTGTCCGAGAGTTTGAACGAACCCATTCAACCAAACTCCATGCTATTCTGAGCCTACTGAGAGGCGGAACTGTGGTCGAGGATGCATATTGAAGAGTTCGGACAGCTTTCCCGTTGCTAAGCTTTAGTCCTCTTCTACGGCTGCCCAAGATTCCGGGTGCCCGGAATTTGATGGCCAACCTTTCCTATCTTTATCTGTAAAGCTCGCACCATATCAATATGAACAATCGTTCAACTTAGCCTTGCTGACTGGTCCATCTTCGGAGGGCTCGCTGAGATCACGAACTGCGCTGTATTCGAACTTTTACCGAAGTGATAGAGTATATTGTGGCGGATGTGGATGCGATTTTCGATTGCACCTTGGATAAGGAGAAGGAAAGGATCGTTCCCATGAAAAAAAAACATTCAAAGAGCTCTAATTTTCATCGAGAATAGAAGTCGCGAAAAAAAGCCGCATTAATTATGCGGCAGCCTAACACCTGTCCTGAGGAGATAGAATCAATTTGGACGTAAGGAGACTCGAGCATCTAGACTTATGTACTCGAATCTTTATTGTTGTTTGTTATTGTTGTATTTGATTGTTGATGGTTATGTGAAGTGAATTAATGTTCAATTTATTATTATTGCTCTTGTTCTTCTGCTTCCTTTTTCAGTGTTCATGCTTCTCAATGGGTGAAGCGGCTCCTCTGCCACAGAGTTCGTCACGGCTTCTGAAAGAAAGAAAGCGCCGTGAATGATATAGAAGTGTCCTTCCACTAGTTGCCCTTCCACTTTATTCTTCAATTACTAATTCAATTATGCATGGGAAAACAGTGTGATCATTGACAAAATGCACCTAATGTAATACAGCACTGATGATAGCACTGCTGTCTCACATTGAGTACTTTTTATCAGTGACAGTGAGTTAGCGGACACAGGCTGAATTGTAAACTTATGACCGAATACGTAACCATTCGGGATTTCAGTGCTCCAGCAGATGACATCTCATCATTTTGCATCCTGTTTGTGTTCACCTTTTACTCGAACGAGGGCCGCGTTCGCTTTGACTGGTGGTTGTGTCACGCCGAAGTGTGCAAAAAAAAGAAAGAAAAACGACTACTGGTGTCGCATCACTATGTAACTCTGCATCTGCATGTGTTGCTGGGGAAATGGGCTTGTGATCCTCACTTCTTAACCGGAGTGAAGATAAAACAGACAAAACGCTATTGTTCCAACGACAGAAATAGTATTAATGTCATGTTAGGTTGGTTCAACCTGTGGAAAGCTGAAGTGCACGAAATCAACTCTGGCTTCTGAGCGGAGAAAAAATTTGCAAGTTTTTACCATCTCCTAGAATGGGTTGGAAGAATTGTATATTTTCGAACTGGAAGGGATTCAAACTAATGAAAACACTCGTTTCTTCAGCATGTACATCTCTAAATAAAGGATTATCATTGAATTACTATGAGAATGTATTCCGGCAACTACGATATGAAGCCAGCGCTCTAAAAGGTAACCACTGAAGAAGTGTAAAGCCTATGGCATGCGCCAAAGCAGCTGAGTAGCCGCGACCACTTATGCTCAGCAGATTTTGAATTCTCTGATGAGATATTTGAATTCATAACATCTTGTTCCGACGAAGGACAATGTCGTCATGAGGGATCCCGTGAGGCTGAAAACTACTCCTCCACTTTGTGAGATCTTTTTCAGTTTGCATCTAAGTCGCGGATCAGAGAACAGCTTTTAAATCATTCTATTCACGTACATATACGTTCTACATATAATTCATGTCCTATTGGCCTACTCATGGACACCTGACATTGTAACCCTTTTGGCAGGAAAATATCGCTCAAAGAGCGTGAAACGTTTTACATGTGGTGGAAAAGACACCAAAGTAGAGTGAAGAGATTTTTTTTGGTCTGGAATCTGCAGTTCAATGATCCCTTAATGGCGGTTTTGGCAGTGCGCCGTGGTTCAAAGTATGTCACACTTTTACAGTCGCTACTAGGCATTAGACAAGAACAGTAGCTGGGATTCAAGTGTTTTTTTGTGGCCTTGAGGTTTTCTCCTTTGAGCGGAGTCAATTAAGGACTATCCAGTATACTTCTACTTGGAGTACACGTCTTCCGGATATGTAGATAGTTCAACATTTATTGTCAAACTAGTGAAGCGAGTTTTTTTATACTGACTTGCAAAGCTAGTATCTCTCGCTGACATTTGATGAGATTGATATGAGGCACATACATGGAGGTATAATAGAACAAATAATAGAACAATGCGATGCTTCCGTTCACAACTGCAGCTGATTCTTTGATTTTGCCACGGTGCACGTGGTTCTCCATGCATTCAAAAGCAGTCCTAGTTCGTTGTGATAATCCAGAAACAGCAGGTGTTTGCATGCTACTCTCATGGGACTTTGCCTTCCAGTCCTTATTTCTGGAACATTGACTGAGCTTCTTTGGATAAGGCCAACCATAGTTACGGTTGTCTGCATAAACATGGCTGGGTGCAAAACTGCTGACTGATCTCCGCATAGACAATGTTACCTCGATATTCCATCCTCAGCGATGAATCGAATTTGCTTTGCCATGGTTCGCAAACTGCTGTACTCCTCCAGCAAGTACTTATCTCCACCACTTCATAGGCGCTGAGCTTTAGTTTTTCTTTGGACATTATCTCCTAGTTGTCCACTGTCATTGCCTTTGACATAACGTGAAAAAAAGAGAGCAATGGTCTTTTTGTTTTTGCTTCTTCTGTTTTGAGCTTCAAAAAAGAAACGCAGTCATTTATGTGTTGGCGAGAAATGGTTGTTCATCTCCATGGTGAGGCTGAAATTGCTTATCCAGGCCTGCAAGAGCATGTTTACCTGCTACCTCCAAAAGCAAGTAGATGATATTGCTCATTGGCCGCAATTCTGACCTTAACCCAGTGCTTATGCTGCCCTTATATCACTCAGATTAGAATTTCGTGCCAAGCGCATTTGCAGTCGCTAGAATTTTGGTGCTTTGAAAGATTGTCTTTACAGAGATAAAGGAACATTGCAAGTAGTACTGCACAGATCATGTTGAAACGCTGATGTTTTTTTTCCACATTTTTGCCAGAATATGTCTATGTTTGTGGCTAGAGTTTTTTTTTTGCAATTAATAGATGAAGTCACTCGAAAACCTAGGATAAGGATATAATTTTTACAAAGCAGTAATGTTACTCCCTTCCCACCCTTCATTTTGATCTGTAGACGTTCCGTTCTCTATTTTGGTCAACGTACATAACCTATATACATTTCGCGAAAACTGGTGCCCCAATCCCTTTAATAATTCCATGAAGTGGCACTAAACCACTCATGACACAGTATTAAAAAACGTCTTGGTTGTTCAACCTAGGAAGAAAACATAACAGATGTTAAGTGTCACACTTCGTACTTTTTTGCAGAACGGCACTGTGCACTTTCGCTCCATGTGCGGCTCATCAACAATATCGCGCTGTAATGCGCAATCTGGCGAAAATGGTGACCTTTTTGTTATTGTTGCACATTTGGATTGACGCGATATCAGCATTTTTGGGACAGTGACGAATCGGATGCTGGGCCCATGTGAAGAACAGAACTTCGCAGTTGGATTAAACAGCTGTTGTGGCAGCTTTTTGTGTTCTCATTTTACAAAGCCATACTTGCAATTAGTTGCTTACAAAAGAATGGTGAGATTTGTCGAAACTTCCGCCAGGAGATGGCTGAAGCACTTTAATCTCCTTCTACTTAGCCAACTACATACTGCTGGTGTGTATCGAGACTACCCAACAGAGTGTAGTGTTGATGTGAGGGCGATCCCTGATGGTATCACGTGAATCATCCAACACTATCAGCTTGACAAACAGTTTTATTAGTTTTCGTTGTAGAACTCTTCTATTTGCTTCGTTATTGCAAAAAAAACCTCGGAAAACAAGCGCTCTTCTCCAACGTCATAGCAAAACAACGTTGAAGAATCTCATCTTCGGCAAAACCGGACAAATTTTTGCATTTATCAGAACATTCTTAAGGTGATTTCAATCGGATACGCCATGGCGAAAACAATAAATTGTCCAAACAAGTTTCTGCCCATCGTCGAAGAAAAAGTCAGTTGAAAGTTGTAGTTAAACAATGCTCATCGAGGAAAGATCTTATGGAGCGACTACAGAAAACCATGTGGAAAGGGATTTTCTGGATTAGCTCTAGGCAATTATCAACATTTTACTCAAAGTTTCAGGCATAAGAGGTTGGAGGCGAAGATGAGCATACAACTTCTTAACAAATGAATAATAGACTTTCATTGAACCTCATCCTTCAAGACCATCGACATTTGACTTCTACATATGAACAGCCACAGCGGAGGATCAATGCAGTTCTGCAGAGAGATTCGTTGAATCGATTTTCCCTCAACGCTTACTCTCAGCAAAACTTTTTTCAGTAATTCCCAAAAGTTATGGTTGCTGTGGTTTTAAATAGATCAGGCACTGTGGACGATCTGGAGGATGATTTTGACTTTCTTCCTGGTCCCAGTATTATTTGCACGTTATGAAGCATTGACCGTGTATAATACATAGCTCAAGGTGCATGTGACTCCTCTCACATTGTTATTTATGTATGTTATTATTTACGTATTTTCTCTGTACACAAAGTGCATATTTGAGGAGTCAATGCAGTATAGCATATGTACATAGTATAATATGAACCCTATTGCAGGACAGAATTTTCCTCTTATAGTACGACATGAGCTTCTAGTTCAAATCTTTCTTTTTTCTTCTATTGAGTTTCTTTTATTTACATTTCAGAATGTTCTACTGGAATTTGCGTGGTGAATCATGCTGAACTTATAATTGAGCAACTATATAAACGAGAATGAAGTGTGTGTATATGGAATATGGAATTAGAAGCAGATGGCAACGCTGAATCGTTGCGTAAAAAAGCGCACCGTTAGAAATCAAACATAAACAAGCAGTAACCACAAGAAATAGCTACATATTAAGAATTGCAAATGACTTGCAATAACGCTGTGAAAGTCTATTTCTTCTTGCCAAACAACAATCCGAACGCTGTCCCCATCAAAGCCCCTCCAACAATACTCTCCACTGATCCTGGCTGACCATTATATCCGTATCCATAGCCATAGCCGTACGGTTGTGGAAATGTAGGAAACGGCGGTGGTGGTACAGGTGGCGGAATTCCTTAAACATAAATTCCTTAACCAAGTGCACAGCTCATCACGCCAAAGTGGGGCAAATTAACTGACAAGTTGTTAAACTGACCGTAGCCATAGTCATAGCCGTAAATGCCGCCAAACTGAGTATGCGTAGGAGAAATGAAGGAAATTAAAAACAGAACTGTATAAGTTTGCATTACAGGCAGTAATAACGAGCCGGTTTCAAGGAAGTCACAGAGATTTAGCAGTTTTCTGCTCACTAGCGGTAGAGAGCCGAAAAATAGCTATGGTTGCGGAATTTCAAAGAAATTAGGGCCAAAAAAGGTAGTGTCAGTCTCTGCCTCAAAAAGGAAACCGGACAAAAATTGTCGAGCGAAGCCCGCTTAGGGATAATCGTATGCCATTCTCGACCTCGTACCAGTTCGAGGCATGACTCACCTGCCTAGATTTCGTGCGTTTCTGCTCACTAGCGGTAGAGAGCCGAAAAATAGCTATGGTTTTTTTACCAGTCATATGTATGGGGTATTGCAGTATTGGTCCTGCTGTTTTATATGCATCCATTATTTCGTATTTAAGTAAATACATGGTACACATGAAATAAATAGTACTCATGAAATATTCCGTTGACATACCTCACTTGGCTTAAACTTTCAAGGGTCATGTTTATAGAAGAAATTGGACCGATGCAAAAAAAGATAAGACGTCCCATTTTCATACTCTCGGTAGGATGAACACTATGTACACTGGTACATTAGGGGAAACAATGTTTTCTCTCTGCTCTCATATATCGACTCCTCAACAAATACTACATTTATGCAAAAAATAGTTTAGATTCACATTTGTGAGCTTTTTCTTGATCTTTTCGAAACACGAGCCCTTTATGTGGAGTTTGTTTACCAGTCGCAACATCGAAATCACTTTTCTTAGAGAGAGGGCTACCAGTCTTCATTTACTGCCCCTCCATAGAGCAATGTGACTGTGACTTGTCCAGTGTTTGTCATGAACAGTGGGTATCATCTTAATCACAAAAATCTTATTTACTATTCTGCCGAATTTTATAACTGCATTATCGATCAACCCACTCCATCACAGGTAGTACTGAAATCTCGTGTAAGAAAACTTCCATGACTGCTTCCATGGATTTTTTTGAAATGCTCAAAAATATCGGACAAAAAATAATAAGAAATTGTGGAGTTCCTCCAGCCGAAGCGTGTTGTAGCTATAAAAACGTACGTTAACCTGAGTTCGTGCGCGCCACCGCTGCGCAAAAAGCCTCAGTCTTAGAGCATGTCTTAAAGGTTTGAGAGCTTTTTTATGGCACACAATACTGGGTGCGGCAAAGTATTGTCCGCCTGAAATGCCCGTAAAAACCTAAGTATTTGGTATAGATGTGACGGGCTTCTTCATAACATACAGACAGCAATATAGCGAACAATATGAGACTATATCCGGTCAATTTTGTCTCCATTTTTGAGAGCAGCTCTAAAGAAAACATAAGGGAAGACATAAATGATGCGCTGTGGGGACCGTCGTCGATTTCATTCTTTCTTCCTTCTAAATAATCCACACGCAAGCCCATACTGTGTTGCAGTGTAGCACATGCTTGCTCCTTCAAAGCACCCATGTGGTACAACCTCACTGTTTGAAGTGGGGGAGCACGGTGTTCGCTATTATGGAATTGGAGAGCTCACGAATGATTTCTTGTGCAAAATCCATTCGCTGTCCTTACGTTGTAAGCTGGAGGAAAATCTTTTCAGGAAAGGAACGGCACAATTTTGAACCTTTTATCGATCTTACGGAAAGTGCGCTTCTGCCGAATATCGTTTTTCAGTCGTGCGGTGATTTTAACGCTAGAACTGAAGGAAATGATATCAAGCTCCTCTGCGCCGTCAACAAAAACGAAAACAAAGTTAAATCATAACATAGACAGGAGAAGCTGGTACTTTTCATTAGAGGATTTGTGGAAGGCTTAACATTCCTATTTCTTAACACTGTTCCCATTCCAAGAAAACATCTCAGAAGAAATTCTGGATCAATTCAAAGATGACTACTCGTTTGTTGAGGCTGGCAAAAATAGGGATAAAATGGATTGAATACATGTGTGTCCAAGTATTACATTGTTCTCAGTATCCAGCAGAACGGTCACACTTGGTCTTCCATCCAATTTCGGTTTTCTACATAATTAATGTGTCACAAAAGGCAGTCAATACTTTTGACGCACCCTGTACATAGTCGCCTCAATCTTTCTTGTCGTTTTATACTGAGCAGGAAAGAATAGTAGGGGGGTGGGGGGTCCGACAATTCGTGACGAAATGTACATACACTGTCATATGCAGTTTGTGAGGCTAATCCCAAATCCGTTCTCCATATCTGCTGCGGAACCTTGTGTGAAGAGTTACGCGGGTCTGGATCGGTCACACTCAGACAATTGGTGCGGCCGGCTCGCTCCACCAATAGGTGCCTACCGCCCTAGCGGCTGCTGATCACCGGCCGGCGTCCGGCTCATCACCGCATACCGGCTGGGCTGCAGACCATCACCAACTGGCCTCTCTACCAAACCCGGAGACAGCTCATGGCCGGCGGGCCCGACCAACCATGATAACCTTCCGGCCGGCCCGGTCGACTATAGTAGCATTCCGGCCAGCCCGATCAGAAGAAATGGTAGGTTAGTGATAGTAGCAACCGAACGTCAAGCTGGCAGAGGTTCTAACACTACTTGCGGCCATTTGAGGGTTAATCGTGGACAACTGTGCCCTGAGCACGCGATTTTGAGCAGTAATGGCTGTATCCGCTAGGTTTGGAGCAGTTCCGGCTGAGTGGGAGCCCCCCGCCGGCCCGCTCTACCATTCCAGGCCGGGCTCCGATCCGGCGATTTCCCAGCCGGTAATGGTAGAGCGGGCCGTCCGCACTTAGTTTCTGAGTACATGACTTTCGAGTCTATTCTACTAGAAATATGCGCAAAAACTATTCCAAACTTGTCAACTATTTAAACTAAACAACGCGTCCGAAATTTGGTCAAATCTAGACAAGCTCCGGCGGTAATTTAGCAGAGTATGTCCAGGAAGCCATTTTTTGGCCGATTCGGGCAAGCTGGAATCATGTCACGTAACTCTTCACAGAGGGTTCCGCAGCAAAAAAAAAGGAAAACAGATTTGAAATCAGAATCAAAAACTGCATACGAGAGAATCCATTTTTTTACGACTTGAAAAACCACTAGTATCCTTCCCTGGTGAGCTGCCTCAAGCGCTGCAATGCTAGAACGAGGTTTCTAGCATGCATTTGGTCTAGGAATCAAGAAGATTGAGGGATCCGATAAGTGTAGGTAGAAGGAGTTGGTAAAATACTGACTAGAGTTGACGACTTGAAAAAGTTTCTCCAACATAACTCCGGGATCCTCTCGCAATCTCCACAACCGCACGATACTTGCCTCCATTCTACTAGCTCCCAGGGCGCAGCACTAAGTGGTCATTGTCGGTTGGGGAGTACTAAGTCCAGTCGGATTCCAAAATGAGCTACTAAGTACCTACACGCTAGGGTTCTTTCAGGGAAAGCAGATAGCACTAAAAAAGTGACTTAAATAAGCGTTAGTGAGACGACGAATGATGTTTCAGCAAGAAATGCGTACCATTTAGCGAAGACAGCCCAAATAATCTCAAAATCAGGCTGAAATCCTCGAAAAACCGATCTCGGTACGGAACTGTTTGATCCCGTTGAAACTTGTTATAGGGCCTGTCAGATACAAGAAATTGTCATTGGAGCGTGTTTTTTTTTCTCGAACCGGGAACTTTCCCAGGAAATTTCTCTTCTTTGAAGAAGGGTTCCGATACGCTGTCAACTCCAGCAAATGCGCCTAGGTGGTATCAACTCTCCCCCAAAGTGGCATCTTTTTTGAGAAACCGTCTTCGTTTTTGAAAAAAAACCGTCATTAATGGTCAAAAAATGGTCAAAAACCACTTTTTGACCATTAATGACGGTTTTTCTCAAAAACGAAGATGGTTTCTCAGAAACGAACGGTGCTACTTTGGGGAGATACTCGTTGGTATAGTGCGCATCTACAGTCAAAATTCCAACATGACACGTCTCCTACAGGTTGAGCAACACCTGATTATCACTGGAGTGCAGGGTAGGGATGGGCTAAATGGTTGAATGACAGTGATCTTCAGCCACGATTTTGATGACCCTTCAGACGTGCTTCTCTGAAATCTGCTTGTACTTGTACGTGTCTAACATCAGTAGACGGTTAGCGGTTGGCTACGCCCCGGACATTGGTGCTAAGCCCCCTAAATCTACAGGACGCTACTAAGTCCTGGTGGTCAATGACCACCTGGTGCTGCGCCCTGCTAGCTCCTCTCCAGTTGCTTCCAACAATTTTTTTAATCGAAGGCTCATAATTTTATTTTTACGTCGGATTTTGACGAAAACTGCTCAGCGGGATACGCCGACCTAACCACGTTTGTCCTAAATTTGGCCTGAGGTATGACACCTTCAACTAGTTGCATTATCGTTTTCTGTTACCTGAGAATCGGTACATTGGATTGTTGTGTAGGTAACGTTTTTGCATACTTTTGAAAGACTACAAGTTTTGCGAGTCTAAAGATTGTTGTGCTGGTAAATGTTAACAGTTCAGCTAGATCAGGAGCATGATTAAAACCGACGACTGAAATGACATGTACAGAAAGTAGAAAGATTTGACTGCAGGAAAAAGTCGAGATATTCCGAAACTCGAAACTTGCGAATAAATGGGTTAAATCGCATCTTGCCGGAAATATCCATAGTTTTGGCGCACGCTGCAGTCATCTGCTTGTTACAACCTGCTTATCCTAGAAAACCGGCCCGTGTTCAAAGTCACAGCTTTCTCTATAGCTGATGTTTGGGCGGTATTACTACCACCCCTGTAAATTTGCCGCGCGATGGTCGCCAAGTATTGCAAATCCCAGCCCTGTGTTTATTTTGTTGAGCTGCAGGCAACACCTCTATGTTTTGTTTTTTTTTCATTTGTGAGTGCGTCCCTGTAGGGCGAAAATGAATGAGTGGATAAATGAATGAATGGACGGATGAATGAATGAATAAATAAATAAATAAATAAATAAATAAATAAATAAATGAACGAATGAATGAATGAATGAATGAATGAATGAATGAATGAATGAATGAATGAATGAATAGATAAGCAAATAAATGAATAAATAAATAAATAAATGAGTGAATAAACAAATAAATGAATAAATGAATAAATGAGTGAATGAATGAATAAATAAATGAATAAATGAATGAATGCATGAATGAATGAATGAATGAATGAATGAATGAATGAATGAATGAATGCATGAATGAATGAATGAATGAATGAATGAATGAATGAATGAATGAATGAATGAATGAATGAATAAATAAATAAATGAATGAATGAACGAATGAATGAATCGATAAGCAAATGAATAAATAAATAAGCGTCATCTGCTGCAAGGGGGGGGTTGCCTTCACAGTTTTTGACGCAGAGCGTCAATTTGCGAGCTCGAGCTGCGGACTACGAAAAGAAATGCTTTGTGGCATTCTTTGCCGCTGCTGCAACGCGGCGAACTGGAAGTTCATTGCGAGGCGAGAAGTGAGCTCGCAGCGGTTCACTTCTCGCGCCGTGCCGCACCGCAGAATGCTGAAAACTGCAAAAACCCCCTTAGTGCTATAAGGTCTCGATGGTGTACACAGTTGCAGCGGCATTCGCTGAAATTAGACTCGTCAGTGCTTGTGAACGTTCTGGTCAGCTCGGGGTTTTACTCATTACATGAAGATGTTCGCATCATAAGAAGATTTTTGATTCAAGATTTCAGGTCATCATTTCGCAAAAGCGGTCAAGAAGAGAAAATCACACCGTACCCTTTGACGCAAGCACGATTGAGTACTTCTTTGATTCCTCCCATCTCGTCAAATTGAAACCGCTCTGTTAAATAGGTTCAACTAGGTTCAATTGATCAAATGATTAATCAATCAATAGTAGTAATTACCGGTATAATAAATAGTAGAGCATGAAGAGCTTATCTAAAAATTACTCACTGAAGCAAATTGTGGAGAGATAGTGACCGACTAGCACATTGGATTTTCATTCAGTATCAAGAGGTGAACTTGAAAAAGGGCACCAAGTTTTTGTGGATGAAACTCTTGCATTACTTTCTTCCATATGAGAAACCTCTGGAATACTGAAATTAAGAGAAATTCAATAGATTTCTCATCTGCAATCGGCACTGTATTGGTTGATGGCAACGGTGAGGAACCAGCGCGGAATGGAGCCCACGATAGCCCCGTTATTTGACCGCACACCAAGGCTGCGGTCTGATTTTAATGGCATTATAACTATCCTATTCTGTGGGAGCCACTATGGCTCGACAGCTAGAGCTATTGCCTTTGCAAGTTCTCAAACCCTAGTAGCAGTACTATGTAGTGTATTCCAGTAACTTCTCATAGCAATAAACAGTACTCAATTTTCTCTACCTTCTCTCCAAAGGTGACCCTGTAAAAAGCTATGCAATAAACGAAAGGAAAAGATATCCATGATCTGAAAGAGAAACGTGAGCACTACCAAGGCTGTTCGTCAACAACAGTGGCAGAAAATTATCCTGACAACCCGACAATCTAATAGTGAAGTACGACGTAAGTAAATAAAGTGAACATTCATGGGCTATGTGATAACAGGAAAAGATTTGAACTCGTTTCTTACAGAAGATGATTTGAACTTATGTACATATGCATATGACCAGCTGTTTCAGGTTTTATCACCGCGCTGGTGACTCCTCCTCTTCGGCGAATTGAATGATTGTTCGTTAAAAAGAAATTACATGACACTTCGACAGTTAATAAAATGATCTTGAGAGAAAACGTGGAAGGTTTAAACTTAGCAAATAAGTCACCGAACACCAGAGAACGCAGAAAGATGAGCAATATGACAGCGATCTCACAGACGCGGTAGAAAAAACTTCACGGTTTAATGGTATTCCATGCAAAAAGTCATTGGACAGATGGTATGGCTTAAGACACAACTTTGCCGAACAAGGGCGACGGCACAAATAAATATAGGCATACCATTGCGGGCAGGAAACAAACACCTCTGTTGCTACAAATACAGTTATGCGCCTTTGTGTTGCAAATATTCCTTTCTTCGCTGATATCTTTTATAAAAGCGGTCTCTTCTGACTCATTTTGAGAATATCAGGTTGGTGCGAAATTAATTACCGTTTTATGCACAAACGAACTTCCTCTTCTATAGAAATTGAGTGAGCTTCTGAAAGGGCTTCTCCTCCTCTTTGAAAAACAGCTTGAACATTTTGGCTATTCTTCTCGGTGCCATTTTGTACACTTGCTAACAAATGATGAGCCGATGCGATTTTTGGGTGATCATGGTTAATGACTCCAAACGCGATCACTTTACACCGGAGGTATCCGGAATCTTGTATTTGTATTGGCTCAGAATTATCTTTCCAATGGACGATGAGCCATTCGATCGCAAATTCCTCTTCTCGATTTTGATTCCCAAAGCAACCATGCTTGTGACCACAGGTTTTTCCTTGACGACCAACCTTTGAGAACAGTCGTGGAACCTAATCCAGGTCCAATCATTCGAACGTTAAGTGCAGGGGCGGGGACTCACTATGCTACAGTTTCAAAACATTTGACTTCAATAGACAAGGTAAGAAAGGCGCGGAAGTGAACACCCCACGATCTGACTGATTGTCGCGGTTCAGTGGCGCCCTGTACCGGGTTAGGGCAGAGACAGGGTTTCACCAAGGGAAACCTGCGCCGGCAAATATATGCAGACTCCCTACTTTCCCCGTGACATGTTGCACCATGGGTGCTTAGACCATACCAAGGGCTCCTCACCACGCTGGTTTCCACCCAAGGCCCGAGAATTATATACCGTGAAACGCCAAGGTAGCCGAGGGCGACTTACAGTCGGTTAGGACGCTGCGCCCAACGGCAGGGAGAATTAGGAACTCAATACTATTAGTACTGCTACTAGGCTGACAGAAGTACTACACTAGGTTACTAATAGTTTATTAAACTATAACTACTACTACTACAATACCAAACTATATACTACTAATGATACTACTAGGTACTAATACTACTAATCCTACTAGAGAAAGGAAGAGGAAGGCCTACGGGGTCTAAGAGGGGAAAGCTAATGGATATCTAATGACTTAGGAGGAATAGAATCTAGTGGGCCACGTCCTCTAGTTCCCTGTCGCCGCTGCCAAGGCGTGAGGCTACGGCGCAGCACCCTCCAGTCCTGCCACAGTACTACTAAGTTGAGTCATACCTGATTCCAATCGATATCTGTCCAAACAATCAACTCATCGCACCATCAAGTGACTATCGATACTGTGCAAGACATCAGGGTCCGCCACTCCCATTCCATCATCAATCGATCGATCCAGTCGAACTCTCATACCGCGTCCATCGGTCACTGCCTCGTAAGGAAGAGCGCGAAGAAGAAGCGCGCGAAGAAGCGAGTGCCCTCGCGGCGCCCATTTATAGCATTTTTGGGGAGTGGGCGGAGCCTGCGGAGGGAAGGCAGCCAGGGCTGCCATAGCGGCGCATGTGACTGCCGCGACAGCAACCGTTGACCGCGGGGCGCGACAGAACAGTGCTCCCGGCCGAACCTAATGCGAGGAGCGAGTCCGCTATCGCGGGTCGCGACACTGATGACCAGCGTCTTACCCGCCCTGACATTTTTTAAACTTAATTTTTCGTCTCAAATCGACTCATTTCTAGATCAAGTAATTATTGTAAAATGAAGCTCCGTTTCTGTACGATAACAAAAATGCGAATGAATATGGGTAGAGACGTTATCCCTCTTCCAAGTGTTCCTAAACAGAATGTTCTCTAGAGAGAGGTTGTGTCTGGAGTTTGGAGATGCTGTAAGGGTGTGATTGCCTACACGCTTATCCAACCTAGTCAATCGTTGACAGCAGAGCAGCAGAATCTTATGGTAATTTCGAGTTGACGTCCAAGCATCTGCTGTAGATGGTTGGCAGCTTTGAAAAGAATCAGGTTTTGCAGGGCATTCTTAAATAGTAAACATGCGCCATTACGAACCGGACGTGCGAGCGGCAGTAAACCGCCCTCAAGATAAACCGCGGAGGCCAATGCGGAGCGTATTTCGGCATTATGCCAAAACAGCTGGTGGCGCAGCGGTACAAAACTGGAACTGCAGCTTTTTTTAGCGGCGGTTTTTGGCAGAAATTGAAAGGAAAAAGAGGTTTCTCATACGCAATTATTAATCCCATATTCCTCCAGCATCGACGATGTTCGTCGATGGTGGATTCGTCTAACAATCGACGTATCCACCAGCGACGAACTGGAAAAATTGGTGGGAAACAATTTAAAAAATAAAAAAAAAACAAGATAGTATTCAACAATGGTGGGAAATTATATCCATTTAGGGAAAGTATCCTGCCAGATGAACGGATACAGTTACAGAAATATGCAAAAACCAGGTAGTAATAGCAGAAATATTTGGATAACAGCTGCTGCAGACAAAAAATTGCATCATGTGACGACCATCAGGTGAATGCCCTGAACCCCGCTTCAGCCTTTCACTTAAAAAGCCTTTCACTTAAAATCTCACCCGGCAAAGACTGACGCAGCAAAGCGTCGAAGTTCTCATTCATTCTCTTCATACACCAGTCCATCCCCTTATTGAATACAACTTTTTCCTAGTCCCAGATGTAAACCTGCGGCAACATCAGATTGCTGAAATTGCCTTCCAAAGTTTGTAGATTTTTGCGATCTCAGTTTTCATTGTAGATACGTGCCATCTTCAATAATTGTTAGGGCAGGTTTACAAATTAAGCGGGCACTAAACTGATGAAGGACCTTGTGTTCAAGCCAGCTTATAACACTTTGAACTGGATTGTTCGTTTCGACCATTCATTTGCACCAACCTGATAGAAGAGCTTCTTTATCTAATACCTTCGCGAACACAACGATGTGAAATTCTGTTTACTTATTCCTCTTCCAAAGAAGTCACCTCTGCCTCATAGTCCTACTGACTCACTCATGAAAAGTTTGCTTATTCCTCTGCATCTCAGACCTCTCTCCTATATTTATTCTCTTATTTATTTATTTATTTATTTATTTATGCATAAAGTATCGCGGATGAAACAAGCGGCTTCTGGAGAATCACAGCAAATTACATCTGGCCACCTTTCATCACCTTTGGAGCGATGCCGCAGATAGCAATTTTCTATAATTGCTAAAGCTCCTGTGTGCTTTGAAGGTATAGTTCCCCAAAGTTCCGTAACGGACTGCCATTAGCTAATGTTTGATCCATGCCCAATTTTTTGGTGGAATGTAACAGCAGTTCGATAATTTTATCGTCGACTTTCTTGCGGAAGAGCGAAGGAGTTGTCTTCCGTGGGGCATCACTTAAGGGGTCGACAAAAAACGAGTTTTGACCGCAACTGTTTTGACCGCAAGTGGACATAAGTTCTCGAAGGGTAGACTCGATGAGAAAAAAATTGTCGAAGATTTTCACCTATTTTTTGGGGGCATTTCGTGATTCATTGAGGGAGGAAGCGCTGGAGTTCGTTCTCTAAAATAACAGTTTTTGTGAAACACCACAAAAACACGGAGCCCACATTAACACTCTTTCTTCCCAAGAGTTCAACTATAATAGGAAACTTCTCGAACAGTTAGGTGCATCTTAGCAACTGGAGGGAAACATTGAGGAGGTTACGAGCAAATCACTGTCATCCATGAAATTCGAGCTTAGATAGGGGTTTTAGCACAGTTGATGGTTATACAATGTGTTTGTTTTGTTTGCACGATCCTGGAGTATCACTGTTGATCCCCCGAACCTGATGACCTCAAAAGCTTGAACAGTTGCCGGCTTTCAACCATCACAAATCAGCCGTGGCGCGCTTGCGCGACCGGGTCCGCACCTCCACGGATAGAATTTGTGGTATGATAGATAGAATACTCCCTTTGTTCGTTGTAATCCTTGGCTACACTTGCGAATCCATCCATAACGCTTATCATATCTGTTACCAGCATGTTGAATAGCAGTGATAAGGTCTTCGTAGATGTTCAAGTCGGCGAAGCTGTGAATCCTTATTCAAATGGGGATTTAGCTGTCGATGTAGACTTGTCAATTTTGTACTAAACGAAACTCATCATTTTTGTGCTCCAAATCTGAATATGCCTGCAGGGGCGAGCATCTCAGTAGAGATCTATTCACCAATCACTGAGCAAAATAGAAAAAAAGAGGTTATCCAACAAATCGATGGCAACACTGGCTAGATCGACTACATCTTGCTCCAGAACATGAACCCATTCACCCAGACAAGAGCATCGGTAGAGTAAGTTGGCGTGAAAGGACTATGAATAAGGTCCTTTTTTCAATAAAAGAGAGGAACAACAAAAAAAGGAGATGGAAACTTCGGAACTGACTTGAACAACACATGATCCAGCACTGATAAAAGAACTTTTCGCTGTGCTTGCAATTCTTACACTCCGTTTAATTTTCAACTCACGTCTATCGTTTGGGGAGCTACTCTCTGCATTCGATCTCTGTCGAAAAAGGAGCAACCCAACAGTTCATCCAGGAGTTATACTTGAGATATTTTGCAAGAAGACTATTGAATTTTCGTTTTTACAGGTATAAAATGCAAGTATCGATGCTATTGATCTTACTACTCTCCATATTCGTTCTATGTACCGACGCTGGTGGTTATGGTCGACGTAGAGGAGGTTATGGGTACGGTGGAGGTTATGGCTATGGTGGTGGTCGTGGTTATGGCTATGGTGGTGGTCGTGGTTATGGCTATGGTGGTGGTGGTTATAGTTACCAGTCCGCATGTTATCAGACCGGTGGATCTGGATATGGATATCAATTTGGATATAGCTGTGCACGCAGTCCTAGATGTCGCTATGGTTTTTGCGGCGGAATGTCTGGTGAGCATTGTTTTAAATAGACAATAACTACACCTCATAAAACATTGATCTCCTGCGATGAAGAGGAACATTTCAGCCGTGCAAGCCGCATATATTGGAGGGCTTGTGGGAGCTTTGGTGAGCCAAGGATTGCAGGGAATGGGCTCATCGATGTGTTCATCAATGGGTCCATCAATGGTTCCACCTATGATGCCGTCAATGTGCCAACCACAACCAATGTGTGAACCAATGTGTATGCCAATGTGTGAACCAATGTGTCCACCTATAATGCCACCAGTGATGCCTCCAAGCTGTCCTCCAATAATGCCACCAATGTGTTGCCCATCGATGGGTCCATCACTGCTTCCACCAATGGGAATGTGTCAATCCATGTGCCAACCGATGATGCCACCAATGTGTTCAATGAAGAGAAAACGTGATACTGAGAAGCGAAAACAATAGCACTTTATTTTTGTTATTGTTGTTTGTTACTAGGCAGCTTACACTCAGTGCGTGCGTTTAGTAGTAATTACGGGTAGGGTAAAACATACTCCTCCCGGCGGTGCGAAGTCTAACTCATACTGAGAATCGCATTTTCGCTGAGCTGCCGTGTTGAACAGTGTTCGTAGGAGATGCTTGCTAAGTGAACTAATGCTACTGACGCGCACACAACTGGTATAAACTGCCCTACTGTTGTGATGTTCTCATTCCAAATGTACGTTGACGAGGATAAAATGTGATGAAATGTACATTGAAGAAAATATGATGTATTAAAACTATTGAACGTGCTTCGATAACTTGCAAAACAACTTGTTTTCATATCCAATAAACATATAAATGATGTTTGAAGTATTGTCTCTTCTTCTTACTTTCAAACTACTCAGAACCCCAAAAACAAGTTGTCGGCCCAGCTTCGCCCAAATGCAACTTGCAAACAAGCTTTTAACTAGCAAATCGTTGTCGACAAGTTTGACGTCATCTTGCCACCTAAAACCAAGTTGTCGACAAGCTTTTCTCCCGACAACTTGTCGACAAGGAAGAGAAAAAGCAAGTTTTCGACCAGCTTTTCCAAAAAGTAACTTGCAAACAAACTTTCGGGGGAAAAGTTGTTGACAACCTTTTAGCTGAACAACCAGTCGACGAAAGAGAGTCATGTTCCCATACCAGCGTAGCATACGATGCAGCTATTGAGGACACCAGGGCAGTGGTTATGGAGCAGTTCTAAGGAAGAGTTTGATTCCTACTCAGAACCCCAAAAACAATTTTCTGATCGCATCTGAAACTTGCTTCCTCAAAAGCTTGTCGACAAGTTGTTTGCGCACTTCCTTGCCGGCAAGTTGTTCGCCCGAAAAGCTTGTCGACAACTTGTTTTCACTGCTTCGTTGTTGAAAACAAGTTGTCGACAAGCTTTTCGAGCGAACAACTTGTCGGCAAGGAAGTGTGAAAACAACTTGTCAACAAGCTTTTGGAAAAGCAAATTTCGGATGCGATCAGAAAATTGTTTTTGGGGTTCTGAGTAATGAAGGACGATTGTGCAAACCTTCATATCCATAGGTACTACCTTGGGCAATTTTGTAGTGTAGAGCTGACAGATTGTCAGTGAAGAAGGGGTCAAGAACAAGTTCACACGATCGACATCTGTCGGCAAGGGAGAGGAAAAGCAAGTTGTCGACAAGCTTTTGGGCGGACAAGTTGTCGACAAGGAAGTGCAAGACCAAGTTGTCAACAAGCTTTGGAAAAGCAAGTTTCATATGCGATCAAATACTTGCACGCCAAATGCTTGTCGACAAGTTGTTTTTGGGGTTCTGAGTACGTGTGCAAATGAATGTACTGGCGCCCCTTCCAATGCTGCCGAGTCCACGCACGGGCCTGATTAAAGGTTAGGAATAACACGACACGTTTTTCGCTTCTGCGCTAGGATTCCTATAAAAAGTGGTTTTTGGAGAGCTCTCACTTCATTGCCATAGGCGTTGACCTGGCCTAGTGGTCAGCGGCGAATGACCAGGAGGGTTAGGTACTGCACTTTGGGGTGCGAGGTAAAGCGTTTGGATCCATTCACTAGCATCATTCTTGCGTTTTCGTGTTTTAGACCTTTTACCTCATCTGGAGAAGTTGAAAATGTTCAGGTGAAGTATTTGCTCTCATCACTATTCAAGGTTTTGAGATGTAGGGAATAGCGACGAATCAGAAGCCAGCCAACATACACCCACATGTATTGGAGCACGGCTTCTCGCTGTACGTCCTAATTTAGTTTCAGGGAAAAAATGACCATGTTAGGGTGACAACAGTAAAGGCTGCACGGATCGGTGAACTACTTTAGATGTCGTGCAATTATTCCGTGGCTGATGAGTACTGCTATTCCGTGGCTGTTCCATTAACCCGCAAGCCCAATGTGTTTTCACCCTTTAACCATTTTTTGATAGGGTAGAAGGACTAAAAAACAAAAATGCAAAAACGGTTTTAAAAAAACGACGGGACCTGTACCCTTTACTGCCTGTCTGATGTCGAGATGTAGCCACAGCTATTTCGTATAGCTGGCTGTAAGTAGAAATGGTGGCTAAGCCAAGCAGTGTAATGCCAGCCTCCTGAGTATATAAGAGCGCGGTGCCAGCTGTCTTGGTAGTCGTAGCCGTCGTCTTCAGTCGTCGGTCGCCGCCGTCCAGCCGCCACCCGGCTGCAGCTCCCCTCCCCTATTCCCCCTTTTGTAATGTCGTATTTATAAGTAATAAATATCATAATAATATTAGGTTGAGGAATTATAAACGTCCGTTTGAGGAGCAAATAAAAATTTTTGTCGAGACAAAGGTTCAATAGCCCAATCCAAGATATACTCTTTTTCTTAATCAATGACTCTTCGGCTTCTTCCACACAGGAAACCAATGCCCTAGTTATAGAGTTCTGCTTGCTGTTAATCAAAATGTTGACCCATCCTAATTTTGGTTCCGTCAAACTTTTTGAAGTTTTTCTCTTCCAAGGAACGATTGGTCCATGGACACAACCAACATTTTGGTAGTGTCAGACCTAGGCTATGAGGCGGTAATTTGAAGAACACCGAAATCCAAATTTTGAAATGCATGCAGTCGAAAAACTGATTGGCATCATGAATTTCGGTTCAATTACCCAAGTTTGAGATATTTTCGTGGAGTCGTTTTCTGCACGGATGTGACCGGGGGGCAGAAAAAACTTTCTCTGACGGCATTTCATGAAGTTTGGTGCAGGTCTACAGGAGATGTCCCTTATCCAAGGTTGTACAACATGCAGCTGAAAATTCAACACTTCTGGTCTGTCACCTTCAAATTTATTTAAAAATCGAATGATGAAGGAATGTAAGCATTTACTGCATTAATAGATGCGGAATGGATTGCTCTTTAAAATGAACACACACTCACCTGCAAAAATGCGAATGCATTTGAGAAATATGAACACAAAGTCAGCGGACATTTATAATTCCTCAACCTAATAGTATCTCATACACCCCTACACCTCAGGAATGGGACGGATTCACCCATAACCTGACATGGAGGTCCCGGGCAGATTTAAATTTTGGGACATGAATTTTTTTAGTCTATTTTCAAAATTATTGAACAAGGGTCCCTCCCCCTCCAAACACCCCCACCCCCGAATCGTCATCCGCGAACCTAGGACTCATGGATAACATTCGAACAATGTGTGAGCGTGAGTTGTTTTAATTTTACTAACACTTATTATAGAATGCAGTGAATTAAAAAAAAACTATTCTGATATTGATAGAGTAGAAAACATAAAAAATTTTTTTTAGTCCTCGCGAACAAGATCCCGCACTTTAAATAGTTTTTTTTATTATTGCAAAGTAAATTATTTTAATTATAGGTTATAAAAACTAGAAACTCAAATAATTCATGTATTCCTTGCAATTCATTAAGCGCGCTATCGAGTTAGTAAAGGAGAATATGAGCGATTAAGAGATAGATTTAGTTATTTTTTTAATATGTTACATTAAGTGTAGGAGTATTCTTCCTACATAATATATTATAAGTAGAAAACTCCATTTTCTTACACATTTCATTATATTTTATAACATTATTTTCCAAACCTACTGATTGATTTCGAAAAAAGTCAGTTTTTTAGTAGCGTTTGAAGTTTTAGGGAATATATTTTTCATAAGGAAAAATTATCTTTATTTTCACATCTCGTTTGTATACATAAATTTCCGAAGGTCATGGCACATGCCGTCGATTTAAGTACGAACGACAAATTCACATTTTTTTCATTTCATTTAATCCAACCAATTATTTTTATTATTTTTCCGACTTTCTTTATTTATATTTCGCGACTACTTAAAGGACTCATTCGCATTAGCTAGCTCAATCTCAAGGGTTCCCACACAAAATCATTTGCACAACAACAAAACAAACATTGTGATGCGTTAGGCTACGGATTAGACACCACAACTAATTAGCTCAAGTGCCGGCAGCGTTTCTGCTACGCTCAACGTGTCTTTATTCCGCCAACGCCGGTTCACTAGTGACCTACAGCAAACTGTAAATAGCAATAGATCAACCGCTCAGGAATCACAAACCCGACAAGGCCTCCTGGAAACTTCACGCATCGCAGCAATATTTATTGCCACGCCTGCGCTATTGCCAACTGCGCTTCACAACACATACGCAGCTGCCACTAGTATTGATGACAGCGCCTGCTACTATACGCAAAAATAGAGCAATTAATCTGCTCTGAACTTCACAATAGCGACAATACTAATCGCTATGCCAGTGCTACGGCCAAGTGCGCATTACAACACAAATCTGGCATCAAGGTTCACGACAGAGTCTGCTGCGATACGATATTCAAAATCAGAGCCAACGTGGCACTCTTCTCTCACTTGCGAAAAAAAAGAACAAGAAATTATTGATTGAGCTTTTATTTATTCTGCTTGATCACCGAAAAAAAAATTTTTTCTCACATACAACAACCACTTTCTTTTCTTTTGAAATTCCATCTCAAATTTCCGACACTAACAAAGCTGCAAAACGTTATCACCTTAATTATGTTCCTTTGGAACGTAATGCTCAGATCTTCTGGAGTTGGCCATTGTTAGTGGAAATTATTCTGTGACATTAAAAGAAAAGTTATTTTCATTTTAAATAAATAGAAATTACTTCTTTTCTATCTAAAAGTGAATGAAATTGGAAAAAAAAGCGAAAGGTTAAACAGATCGACAGGGCAATGCGCAGGAGATGTTACATATGGCGACAGCTATACCGCAATGCCCTTGCGTAATCTGCCCCGCCTATAACAACACTACAGTACGCTATAAAAAAGGACACCACCGAATTCAAGAATGTATAAATTTTATTTTGCTTAATTTTCTATAGTAGTCTCATTGGCTAGCTCCTCCCACAATGTGTAAAAATTACACTGCTGAATTTGCAACGCCCCTTGAGCCAGCTACACTTCAGTCGACACATAGGTGCCCGCAGCATTCGGTTACTCTCCAAGTTTCTCCTCCTTTTCCTCACTTCTATTTTGCTAGCTGACTATCAGTTTCAGCTCACCACCAAAAGTAAATCGCCAGAAAAGAAATTTTTTAAATAAAATTATTATCAGATTTATTGACTCTAATAACCATTGCGGCCACCCCCACACTTGCAAGAGCCTTTCCAACACTATTGCCAACCTCTACTCAGCAGACAACGCGACTTTTTGGGATAAGGTACGCTTTCACATAATTATAATAAATTTATCTAATCCTATTACCACCCAAATTTCTTTTTTTTTTTGAAACGGAAAAACTTTACAAAAAAATTTTTTTTTACAAAGCAAAACAAACAATCTTTTAACCTCTCCGAATCTAGCAATAATGAATTAGGCTTATTTTTCAATTGTTCAAAGCTGCCAACATTCTTTGAAACTCATGAAGTTCAAAATTTCATGAATTTTCTAACTCAATTCGAGAAAAACAGTAGCATCTCGAAATTTCTTGCACTAAATCTCTTCCATTTATTAAAAACATCACTAAATGGAACAACTGCAAATAATGTAGATAAATTCGTTGAAATAAAACTTCACATCAACTATTCGTTTCATAAAACCGCAAGAATTTTTGACAAGTCAAATTCTGATCTGAATTCATCCTACAATGCAGCGTTTCTAATACATTCAAACGTGGTTTTAGAATTCAGCAATTCTCCGAAATTCCCACTAAACACAACAAACAATCCAAATCACTTTCGCTTACCTCATGTTTTTTCAATTCAGCACCAAAATTCCCTTTCTACAATATTCATACAAGCTCAACTAAATTCTTTTCCTACAATAGCACTTTTTGACACTGGATCTACAATTACGCTTGTTTCGGAACGTGTTGCCAACTTTATTAAGGCCCCTATATTACCACCAACTCTCCCAAGGTATTACAGCTAACGGTACACCAATAATATTTTTGGGTCAAATTTCCGCAAATCTTAGCATCTCTGGAAAATCTGTCAAAATAAACAGCTTTGTTGTCAGCAATGACAACTGCACTTCAGATTTCCTTCTTGGAAATGACTCTATTGAACAATTTTCCACAAATGTCTCGATTAATTACAAAAACAATACAATTTCTTTCGACGAAATTCTCGCTCCTATTATATTTCCAGATGATCCAGAATCCACCAATTTTAAAACACCTGTGTATGTGCTAGCTGAAACCACCCTACAACCTTATACAGATAATATAATTCCAGCAACTTTACACACTACCTTTCCAAACAATTGGGAATTTTTGATTTAAGATGATTCTAATTTAGCTTTGGCGTAATAGCAATAGCGAAAACTCTTTCGTGTCCACAAAATAGTAGTACTGTGATCCTCCGTATTTTTAATTCAACCCATATTCCAATTTACTTGCATAAAAACAGACAAATTGCCAAAGCTAGTTTTGTGGGAAAAGACAAAAAATGGCCTACAGTTTTTTTTTTTCTGTCAATAACGATACAGAAAACACTCTGTCCCCTCTGGATATCGCAAGATACACTCCTCCAGAAGCGGACCTAAGTGTAAATATGTCATCTTTTCCTTCATCCGCAAACTTCACCCCAATCGGGCAATGTGTCCAAATTAATAAACGTACTCTTTCGAAGCGACAACTTTCACAATTTCATTCTCTTTTGAATAATTACCAAACCTGCTTTGTAGGACCAGACGGTAAGCTTGGTCACTACAATGGCCCCAATTCTCATAAGATAAATTCTGTTCCTCATGCCAAAATTCCAAAACAACGGCTCTATCGCGTACAATTAGAGAAAAGACAAGAAATCGAGCGCCAAATTGAAGAAATGCGACGTACTCGTATAATAGGACCTACTCAGACACTCGCACCGTGCGAGCGCTCTGCAATGACCGTCCGAGCGCTCCTCGCCAGCGCGGGTGGTACGGTCTCAGATATGGAACCGTGCGAGCGCTCAGCAATGACCGTCCGAGCGCTCAGCAATGACCGTCTGAGCGCTCCTCGTTAGCGCTTCTGGTACGTTCATTGAAGAACGCTCGCACGATCATTGCTGAGCGCTCGTACGGTTTTCCATGTTCCTCGAGTCACTGCTTTGAATCGGTCACGAAACGAGAACTATTTGCGACTCGTGAAACACGGTAAATCTCATAAGCGCTCCCCCATCCGCTACGAGCGACCTGCAGAGACTTTACTTCCCGCGCTCGGCGTGCGCTCGGACGGTGCGAGAATGAATATGAATGCATCTTACTCACTTTTCTTCTTTTTTCTCTAATTTCTTTCAATTCCTCATAAAACCATTTCTCTCGAATGCCATAGCCCTATGACAGTGTGAAACGGATGAGCCATGCGCGAAATAGCACAGGCTCGATCAGTCTGCTGTCATAGGTCCGATAAGCTGAGACGTACCTCAGCGCATCATCACATCCGATGGTGTCCAGGTAGGGAACCTTCACCTATATCGATGAGGCTAAGTAGGGTCCGAGACGTAGCCCCAACTTAAAGATGGATTTAGCAAGATGCATTTTGAGTCTTGCAAAGCAGGGTATACATATAGCGTGCAATTGTGGCTCAAATTCTTCTCGTATCATTTGCAAGAAGTGGGCCGCTAATTCGGAGCGCTCGCACGGTGAGAGGCTCCGCCCACAAAGTTAGGTGCAGCGCTCGCACGGTGAGAGGCCCCGCCCATAAATTTAGGTGCAGCGCTCGCACGGTCAGCCCTGAATTCGGAGCGCTCGCACGGTTCGAGTGTCTGAGTAGTACTAGCAAATTTGCTTCACCTATTGTCCTCGTTAAGAAAGGTTCCAACAAGGACCAATGGAGATTTACAGTAGATTACCGTCAAATCAATGCCATAACTGAAAACGAAACATATTGTGTTCCCCACATGCAAGATATCATTGATCTTGCTAGTGGAAAAGAAATTTACAGTGTGCTTGACTTCAAAAGTGGTTTCTTCCAAATTCCTTTGGAAAAGAAACATAAAGAGCGAACAACTTTTTCATCATTTTTGGGTCTTTTTCAATTCACAGTGATGGCTCAAGGTTTGAAAGGTGCTTCTGGAACTTTCCAGCAAGTCGCAAATTCTCTTATACGTGGGTTGCGTGCATGTTGTTTTGCGTATATAGACGATATCATTATCGCAAGTCAATCTGTAGCAGAGCACCTCATCGATCTAAAGGAAGTTTTTTGCCGTATCCGAAGTTTCGGGATGAAACTAACACTGGAAAATGCTCATTCTTCCAGAAGGAAGTACAATGCCTGGGAGTTTTGATAAGCAAGAACGGTACACGTCTTAATCCCGACAATGTCGCTAGTATAGTAAACATAAAGCGTCCAACAGATAGCAAAGTCGTGAAGTCATTTTCAGGAGCCGGCTCTTATTTTCGTCGTTTCGTTCCGCGTTTTTCATTTATTGCCGCACCACTGAACAGTCTGCTGGTTAAGAATGCATCGTTCATATGGACATATGACCATGAACGTGCTTTTCTTACTCTCAAGCGTGCTTTAGTCCAAGCACCAATTTTAATACCACCCACTCTAGGACAACCATATCTCATTCACACTGATGCTTCCACCATCGGTGTGGGCGCGTGCTTACTGCAAGTTAATCCGGAAACTTGTAACGAACATCCAATCGCATATTGTAGCCGCCCGTTGACAAAACATGAGAAAAACTATGCCATCGTAGAACTAGATGCACTAGCAATTGTATTTGCTTTAAAACATTTCTATCCATACGTTGCTAACGCTTCAATATCATTAATCACTGACCATGCTCCTCTAAAATCACTCATGCACAGAACAGATTTCGTAGGACGCCTTGCCAAATATCAAATTACAATCCAGACCTATGATATTCAAATCGAATATCGAGCAGGAAAGCACAACTCCCTATGTGATTTCCTAAGTCGATATCTGGTAGCGAACGCAAACTCAATTCAGTTGCACTCACTTCCATCATTAAACGAAATTCAACAGTCGCAAATCCACTCAAAATACTGTGATTTAATCGAATATCTCAAAGGAAACATTCCAATTCCTCCTGAAGAATTTTCTCACACACTGAACAAGTACTCTCTGTTTGACAATTCACTTTATTATAAATCCAAAAACACTGGACAACTCATTGTTCCAGATCAAATTTGCAAACAAAAATCGTAAATGCTCTCCACGATAATCCATATCTTGGTGCACATTTCGGAATACGTAAAACCTATAAATCAATATCAAGTAAATACTTTTGGCCTATGATGTTTCAAGACATTGCTCAAAATGTGAGATCTTGCCCCGAGTGTCAGAAAATCAAAACGCCTTCAGGCCAAATAATTCGAGAGGAATTGGGCTCTTTCTCTATTCCTCAAAGGCCTTTCGAAAGATTGCATACTGATATTATTGGTCCCCTCCCTCAGTGTATAAATGGTAATAAGTTCATTTCCATCACGGTGTGTGCATTTAGCAAACTTGTTATTTGCACCCCAATCCCTAACCAAACATCTTACATAGTCGTTAAAGCTTTAATTAATTATGTTATTTCCAAGCATGGGATTCCTAACGAAATCTCGTCTAATCGTGGTTCTAACTACACAGCGAAGTGTTTTCACAAATCAGTAGAATCCTTGGAATTTCTAACAAATCAACAACAAGTTATAACCAGAACGCTAACGGTCAAGTTGAAAGGTTAGTCAATGTCATCACAGACTCTCTAACAGCATACTGCTCTGAAGCACAAGATCTGTGGTCCGACTTCCTTCATCCTATTGTATTCGCATATAATACGAGTATAAACGATACTACAGGCTACAGCCCATTTTTTGTTGCAAACGGTCGCCATCCAATCACATTTTGTGATATAGTCCATAGACTTCCATCCGGAATCGCCTGCACAACCGACAGCTTTGCAGACCATTTCACAACAGCTTTGCAAACAACGATAATGGAAGTTGGAAATCAAATTACCAGTAAAATCAAGGTATACAAATCAGGTTATGATTTCCAAACTCAGCTAGAAAACACAGTTGCTGTGGTTGAAATATCCCCTAGCAATCTCAAGCGCATGCTAGTGCGTAATCGCCTTTATGATCGCCTCTGCCCCACCCCTGACTGCAAAATTGGCCCAGGTGGCAGTGAGGGAGATTGCATGATTTCAGGTGCAATATACCTAATCTCCTGCAATGAGTGTGGCTACGAATACATAGGGGAAACGGCCAAGCCTCTATGCGTGCGCATCAAGGAACACTTGGATGCAAAAACTAGATCGCGTCCTTTATCTGCTCTGGGTAGTCATCGCGTAGAACATCACCACGGAGCCGATTTTGATGTATCGGTCAAGATTCTAGCGCAAGAAACCCAGGTAGCAGCTCGCAAAACTTCAGAGGCGTTTTGGATCCACGCTCGAAATCCAAAAATGAATCGGAAAGACGAGTGCCTTCAAATCACGCGGGAGCTCACACCTTACCTCGGCCTATTGTTTTGACCTACAGTAGGTACTTAAGCGCCCTAGGTGAACACCCCGTAGTCGCACCCAACGCCCCCACCTTGTGGATCGCTAATAAGGTACGGTTTTTTCGTTAGCTCGTGGTCCTGTGACCAAAAATTAGGCTTAGAATGTTTCTTCGTAGGTTTGCGGAGGCGTTTGGCCGAATAGATTGCAATCGAATTCGCCCTTTCAGTCTCTGAAGAAGGCGAACTCGCCGAAACGTCAGCCTAATAAAGTCTTTAACAATCTCGTGTTCGGCTGCAATAGAACAATCCACAATCTGCCAGTCTACAATGCCGAGATTCATCGAGAGTCGAACATGGCGACTTCTCAAACATTCTTTGAAGCGGCGAATTCAAAGAATTATTTTTTTCATAATAAGCAGCTAAAACCAATAAATTTTTTTTCTGATACCTTGAAAATTTTCGCCCTTATACTGAACGAACACAACGGTGCAGTGCCCAGTTCGGTATATGATCAATTTACAATACAATTAGAGAATGAAAATGTAGTTATTGTACCTAAGGTATTTGACAAAACATTTCATTATTGTTAGAAACCATACAAGATAATATGTCATTCTCATTTTTGACAGCTCTGTTTTATACTGTTGTTAAATTTTGATCACACCCCATATTATGATATAATCGTACTTGTATTATCTACAATAATTATGTTATAACAATATTGTAGGTTCAAAACTACAATTATTTTCCCTTTTTTTGTTTGTAAACTAGCACTTCTGTAATAATGCCATGTGTTTATGCACAGCTTTGCAATTTATGTCATTCCTCGTTTAATGCACCTTGTTGAGATTTTTTTTATTCTCTTACTTCAAGTCAGTTATTTTTTCGCAGGCAGTAGTGACGAATATTCCTCTGCCATAGCATGTCAAATACACAAATCTCAACATCCCTCATTACACTGTTTCATGCCGACCTCTTCCATAACACTAGTTTCCACGTGTTGCTCTCATATTTTCGCAACAACTACTCCTTCCTTTTGTCATCAACTACGCTCGAGGACGAGCTTTTCCGATCGCTCTAGGGTAGGTGAAGGTCGTAACGAGTCGTAGCTGTTGATCCAGCTCATCTGTTCACCGGATCCAATCCCTTGCAGTGCATATGCTCGCTCAACGCCTCACCATGATGACCTTCGAAAGATCCATCCGCTGCACGAATATCAACCGCCAAAACGCAAGCTAGAGGAGGAGCTTTCCGAAAGAATGGAAATGTCGAGATGTAGCCACAGCTATTTCGTATAGCTGGCTGTAAGTAGAAGTGGTAGCTAAGCCAAGCAGTGTAATGCCAGCCTCCTGAGCACCGTATATAAGAGCGCGGTGCCAGCTGTCTTGGTAGTCGTAGCCGTGGTCTTCAGTCGTCGGTCGCCGCCGTCCAGCCGCCACCCGGCTGCAGCTCCCCTCCCCTATTCCCCCTTTTGTAATGTCGTATTTATAAGCAATAAATATTATAATAATAGTATCTCATACACCCCTACACCTCAGGAATGGGACGGATCCACCCATAACCTGACACTGATAATCGATATTTTGCGTATGCTAATGAGCGATTTCGCAAGTCAGGTTGCGAGCAGAAATATGGGCGTGTCAGGTCACGCGTCTCCTGAGGCGCGCAAGGATAAGGTCAGCCATTCCGGCTTATTCTTGCATCCTGAGCCCCGCCCACCCACCCTATAATGGATTACATGGATTTACGTGTAGCATCGCAGTGACATTTCAGGTGCCAAATGGCTGTCTTGGGCGGATACGATCGAATCGGCAAGGAAAGAGGGAAGAGAAGATCTCGCGCAGATAATAGGAAGATCGGCGAATACCTCTCTGGCCCAAGGCACCATGGAAGCGTATTCTTCGATGAGAAGACGTTTCGCGGATTTCTCAGGCTCTTTCGCCAACGCTGGCTCTAACTTAGGAAAATACAGGAACCTTTTCATCGCTCACCTGATTCATATGGGGCAAGTGAAATCCATTCCGGTAGCAACGGCAGCGTTAAACTTCTTTTATGGACGACTAGACGATGGCGACGCAGAAGTTCAGAAACTACTGGTGGACTCAGCTAAGAGAGAAGCACCCCCTATCATACATAGAAGGAAGGCATCCCAGGAAGACATAGACGCTATCGTAGAATGGGGTCTGAGGAACAATTCTGATGAAGCCGTTACCGAATCGTCTATAATACTGTTGTCGTTCCTCGCGTTCCTCAGAATAGGTGAAACCGCGTGCGTGAGAAAGAAAGACTCGGAGGACAAAGGCAACGGAACTTGGTGGTTACGCATACCCAGATCGAAAACCGACCAACAAAGATTAGGTTCAACCGTTGCTTTCAAGGTCCAGGGTAAAGCCGAGGAATTATGGCATAAATTCACAAAAGTTCTGAAGAACTTGAGAGAAGAGCAATTCATTTTTGCGACGCGACCAGGGGACAGACCGACAACGGATGCCCTAAGAAAACGGATGAATTCGGACCTAAATCGTGCTGGTCTAGGACACAAGGGCCTAACTCCACATTCATTTCGCGGTGGAGCAGCTACAGTAGCACTAAGGAATGGGGTGAACCAGGAAGACATAAAAAGGGTAGGCAGATGGAAGTCAACATCTGCACTGCTGCACTACCTAGATCCGACACCACTCTAAGGGTACTTGGACATTTCAGGTAATTATATGATATGGTAAGCATTAAACAATTATGTTTAGGAACATGGAGCTACCTCGAAGAACTTGAAAACCGAAACAACTCAGAGGACACGACAGCACCTGTGGCGAACCATGACGAACTTTTACTTTATGATCATACCTCAACTTCGTTTTCCTACACTCATAGTACGTTGAATGTTATCCGTAATTTGTATATAGATCATTGTTACCCATTACTGTACGTATGCTTCCGCAAATTCTTCCATTAGAGTTGTTGGGAAATTGTTACTCACTATTCGAGTCCTATCGAAGATGGGATACTTCAATCCAGGTATCATAAATCATCTATATCTAGACAATTTTCCTAGAACACTGCTTTATTCTAAATATATTCCGCTCTTCTTAAGCATTAGGCGAAGGCCAAGTATACTCTTACGCTATTACTAATTTTCTACCTCCATGATTAATTACGCTCATGTGTTGACTCTACCTAGAACCCAGTAGGGTTGCGATCACTGTATATACATGCATTTGATCTGATCATAATCTTAATCTTGCCACAGAATGCATATACATATATAACAGCAGTTCTGTTCAGCCATTATGTAATCTTATATCCCTACTAGCAGTTTCAAGTAATCTCAGCCGCCATGTATAGTATCTTCATTCCTTCCTGTCATTATGCCTTCTAACTACTGCAAGAATAAAGCCTCCCTCCCCGCGAATTAGCAGAAGCAAAATGTAGTTTTTGGCAGAGTTTCGGAGACAAAACCAGTGTTTTCCTCACTCGGCCTCTGCATTGCTGGGTGATAGCTGCTGTAATACGTGCAGCAGAACAATGGGAGTCGTTTTTTTGGACCTGGTGCAGGAATGGAATATGATATGTATATAATATCCATCAAAGATTCAAGCCAGATAGGTTCCATTCCGATCTGCTAGTCTTAGCTCTTGCAATTCCCTTGTAAGGGCACTTGAAGAAGAGCTTCAGCTCATATGTTCACCTCAAGAGATTGTCACATTTCCAGCAGCTTTTCCCTCTCTTTTGATGAGCAAATGCTTCAGAAACATCAATTGAAGTTTTGTTTAGAAGAACCTTTGAGATATGTGGGGGTGGGGTATAAAAGCATTGCATTGTGAGAGATGATATAATTAAGAAGATTTGTGATCTATCAGGTTGTTCCATAAGTTTCCAATGTTTTGTAATTTTGAACTTGAATGTTTCATAAAAATTCAAATAATGATAGATATCAGTCGAAGTATGCACCACAGTAGTCGCGGTTCCTTTGCAGTTTCACAACTGATGCTCGACTCCGCTCGGCTCCGACCCTCCACTCCTGAAATTCATGAACAACGAGGCAAACAAGTGAGTCCGCCTGTGCTGGAGGTCATTGAATTTAGCAAATCGCTCCTCGCAAGATAGATATTCTTGTGACTTGATAACCGGTGCTCGGTTAGAGTCAGATTTGTGCTACATAATGTGCAACTAAGAACTCCTCTGCGACCTGCTCCTTCCGTAGAGTTCGACTAACGAAATTAAGGCGCCATTCGTATTGTAAAAAAATAGTCCTATATTCAGATAACACCTGGAAGTCCCCCAAAGCTCCACCGATTAGTGGACGCAAATGATTGATGTTTTTAGTCACGGTAGAGCAAATCTCAGTTCAATTCGCTGCAACTCTGGAGAGAAAAACGGCATGATCAAAAATTTGGGTTGCCAAGTTTAGTGCTTGTGCTTGAAACCGCTCCCAATAAAATGCAGGGGGTATTACCAGAAGAATAAGAAAAAGGAAAGAATAAAAGAATAAGAATAGGGAATAGGGAGAATATGAATGACCTTGAGATTGCTCGACCCAAATTTGGTCAGCCTCATGCAACGTTATTAAAATTATTATTTGTGCAGGTGCAGTTACCGAATTTGTATTTTCGAAGTGTTCACTCCAAAGTTAATTACATCTGCAAAACAAGAAGGAATATTATGGCTCACATTCCAGAATGTTCGGGAGATCATACACTCTAAAATGATGTGCAAACCTAAGCAAAATCTGATTGGTTTTTATTTGTGTTTTCAAAATTTCCTGTGCAAAAACAGCTTCCTTCTTTTAATTTGAGCTTTCTCTTGTAATTGTTCTTTTGTGTACGCGATGAACTGGGATCAATAATAGATTCATGGAGATGAAATTCTCACCAATTCGAGCAATGAATCTCTAGGTGAACTCACGAATACGTGAAGCACGAAGCATCTGCACAGGTGAAAGACAAGAACTACGTATTGGGTTGGGGAATAAGTTTGTTCGGTTTTTTATGGGCATAGAAACCACTACTTTCCACGACCAATGACAACCACACTGAATGCGTTGCATAGCTCGTGCCCTCACCTATTAATGCTGCAAAGGACAAGGCTGCTTCTCAGCTCACTGTCTACAAAAAATTGCTCTGTTTGAGACGACTCATTTTGTACCCCGCAACCGCAGCTCTTTGATAAAGTTCAGGAATGAATAAGGAACAGCACAAAATAAGCTGCCTATGACTGCACTAGACCTGTAGGGTCGAAAGTAGTAAAAATTCCCTACATTCGTGTTTTTTGCTAGTCGTTTTGGCGAAATTTGCGCGGAGAAATCAAGCATACCCAATGTGGACGATCAACTCTTCTCGACATTTTGGGGTTTTGCAAACCTACACATTGTTGAGAGATAGCCTCAGTAATGGTTATTCCTTACATCTAAAGCAACCTTAGCGAGTAATCGCCTTTGTGTTCCACAAACCGGGCGGCCAGAACGAGGAGCGACTTCGAAGCCAAATTTGCCCTGTTTGAAGTGGCTTTACCACTTGTATGCTGTCCTTTCAGCAGTGAAGGTTCCTCTCCGAACGTCGTTGATATCCCTAGCCAATTGAGCAACATTTGATCCACGATTGAAGTCGAACAATAGTCGATTGCGGGGAAGTTCAATTTTGTTGACTTGGGTGGTAACAATCCACGCTGTAGAAAACAATGAAAAACGGGAATTGAAAAATGTGGTTGCAATGGCTGCAAAGAGTAAATCAAGAGCTACAAACTGGACTATGAATGCAGGTAAAGCAGGGTTCAAATCACCGTGAAAAAACAAGTTGAAAAAAAAACCGAACGAACTTATTCTCCAACCCAATATATTTTGAGAAAAAAATTCTAGGAAGATTTCGTTCAAAGATTTTGAAGAAACATTTCCATCTATGATAAGCGTTTAGTTTTTGACCACTCCATTCTTTTTTGTCCAAAAATCTGTAAGGATAGGAATGTATGTTCGCATTCTAATAATTTTTGGCGTAGATGTATTCATTGTATGATAGAGTAAGATCTGCCAAGAGCGGGCTGAAATTTCCACCCTGTAGTACGCCCACGACTTGTTTGAATACAAGTGGACCAAATGAACAAAAACTATTATTGAGAAGATAGTCTACCTCTTCTTCTCCTCAGCGTCTGTCCCGCGCATTCGCGGGGTCCGCTATTTTGGTTCTCCTTCGCCATAGATCGCGATCCTGAGCGTCATCCTTGGTGACTCCAACTTCTTTCATATCCTTGCCTACGGCGTCCTTCCATCGTTTTTTCGGTGCGCCTCTGGGACGCTTGCCGGTAACTTCCATTTCCAGAGCCTGCCGGGTAGGGTGTTGCAGTGATCTTCTCATGACATGACCAAACCATCGCAACCGCTGTGCACGCATTTTTAGCTGTATGGGCGCCGTCTGCATCATTGTTCTGATGTCTTCGTTACGCACCTTATCACATCGCGTAAGTCCACACGCCCATCTGAGCATTCGCATCTCGGCCGTGTTCAACATTCGTTCGTGGGTCTTCGACAGCGGCCAACACTCACCGCCGTACATCATTGCCGGCCTCACAACAGTACGGTAGATCTTCCCTTTCAACACCCTCGAGCACCTTCGATCGCAGAGGATTCCGGTTGATTCCCTCCACTTCAACCACGCGCAGGCAATTCGTCCTCTAACTGCCGCATCCACCGTTCCATCAGCACTCAAGACGCTACCCAAATACTGGAATTCCTTGGCCTGTGTAAAAGCAATACCGTTTGCGTCTGAAACGACGTCCTCTTCCTGTGTACTGCTCATGACCTCGGTTTTCTTCAAATTCAACCTCAGACCGGCGTCTGCAAGTGCTGATTGCCACTTCTGGATCTTGAGCTGAAGTTCTGCTCTCGAATCTGCAATTAGAGCAACATCGTCCGCATAGAGCAGTGTGTATGGCGGACCTTCCAGGAGATGCTTTACCACTGTGTCAAGTGTCATAATAAAGAGGAACGGGCTCAATGCTGAACCTTGGTGCACCCCCACTGTTATATCGAACTTTGATGTTGTGCCATGTGAAGTGCGCACCCTTGCCGTCGATCCATCATACATGACTTGGACTGCCCTCACCATGTATTCCGGGATGCCTCGTTCTCTCATCACCTCCCAAAGCACTGCACGCGGCAACCTGTCATATGCTTTCTCCAGGTCCAGAAATGCGATATGGCATGGTTTGTTTTTTTCGCGATACTTTTCCATCACTTGGCGGGCGATAAAGATGGCGTCAACTGTCGATCGCTCTGGGACGAATCCAAATTGATCCTGTGCAATTTCCACCATGTCTCTCAGCCTCACATCCAGAAGACGTTCGTAGATCTTCATCGTATGAGCGATGAGCTTGATACCTCTATAGTTCGCACAGTCCATCACATCACCTTTCCTTTTGAAGATCGGCACTATGATGCTGTCCCTCCACGCTTCTGGAATTTTTGCTGACCTAGTGATGTTATTGAAAAACTTGGTCAGCCACTGAAGGCCTGGTTCGCCGAGTGACCTCCATGCTTCCACTGGGATGCCGTCTGGACCTGGAGCTTTGCCAACCTTCATTTTCTTGATGGCCTTTCTCACCTCCTCAATTGTCCAAGGCTGCGTCGGTCCAGCTACTGGTTCCGCGGGAATCTTTTCCTTTCTTGGGAACTCCTTGTTCAAGAGCTGTGCAAAATAGGCTCTCCAACGCTCCTTGACTGCCACAGGATCTCTCAAGACTTCCCCAGCTTCGCTCTTAACAGCTCTGATCTCAGTCACATCTAGGGATGCTCTGTGACGCGCTTTCGCTAGCCGGAATACGTGCTTTTCAGCCTGTGGGCTCTCCAGCTTATCGTAGAGGTCGTCCATCGCAGCGTTTTTTGCACGAGCTACTGCAGCCTTCGCCTCCTTCTTTCTCAATTTGTACTCCATCAGTGCCGAGAGCGATTTGGTCTTCTGCCAGGCTTTGTAAGCATCCTTCTTGGCCTTAACAATCTTCTGCAGATCTTCATTCCAGAACCAAGTTGCCTTATCTCCTCTCCTTCCACCTCTAGTTTCGCCTAATGTATCCCTTGCGCACGTCAGGATAGTATTTGCTGCGCTGGCCCATACAGAGTCTATGGAACCGCAGGGATCCGGCAAACCGACAGCTAGAATCTTCTCACGCAATGTCTTCTGCGTTCCATCTGCCAACTTCCACCACCGGATGCGTGGCTCTACTCTAGCTTTAGTTTGCTTAGGCAAGGTCATGCATACATCCGCTAGCAATGGTCGATGCTGTCCTGCAATTTCTTCTCCCGGGATAGCCTTCACATTCTTGATCGTTTTCAGAGAGTGCCTTCTCACAAGGATGTGGTCGATTTCACTTTGCCGACCTCCGCTGCAATATGTGACCTTCTGGGACTCCCTCTTTATGAAGAAAGTGCTAGCAATTGCGAGGTCATGAGCTTCAGCCAGCTCAATGATCCTCTCACCTTCTGGATTTCTCCTTCCAAACCCTCTTCCTCCGTGTACTCGTTCGAAGCCCTTTCTATCCTGCCCTACATGACCATTGAAATCTCCTGCAATCGTCACGTAGTCACTTTCAGGAGCGCTTCTAATGACGTCGTCGAGCTCATCGTAGAAGGCCACCTTATCCGCCTCAGTACAGCCACACTGCGGAGCATATACGGACACCACTGTCCAGAAGCCGTCCTCGGTAGCGATACGAAGGGAAATTATCCTGTCGCTAATACGATTCACAGACGAAACATGTTCTTTTAGGGGCCCACATATTGCTATTGCCACCCCGTTCCTTCTTGTCTCAAGTCCGTGATAGAACAGCTTAATGCCGTCTCCGATCTCTCTAGCTTTGGACCCTTTCCATCTCGTCTCCTGCAGACAAAGAACGTGAATCCTCCTCCGTTTCATGAAATCTGCGATCTCCCTCGTCTTACCGGTCAGAGTTCCGATGTTGAAGGACCCGACCCGAACTAACGTCTTTAGCCGAGGTCGTTCGCCCCTCGGTAGCCCTCGCTTTTTAACCACAGGAGGCGGGCGGGCTTCCTGCAGGTCACTTCCGGGTGACGTCCTAGCCTTTACTCTATTCCACATTGAACCTATCATATTTATGTGACACTGGTCTCCATCAGCCGGCCTGTCAACCTGGGCCTGACGCTGGAAAAACGAAGAAGAAGAGATTGAGAAGATAGTCTACCAAAAAAAAGAATATCTGTAATAGTGTACTGTCTGCAGGGACAGGGTCAAGCGTGAAGATGGTAAAAAGTCGACCCCTATACGACCCCCCCCCCTTTGAGCCATCAAAAATACGACCCTTCCCCTTTGCCCACAAATTTCCTTCCATGCTTGCAGAATTTAGATGTTTAGATATCCCATTTCAGGTGTTCGTACTGCGAGAGGTGTGGTGGAGCCAGAGCATAGCAAGGAGAAAGAGGCTCTTTTGTATCTAACTAGTTGTTTGGAGGTTTCTTGGAAAACGCTGAAATGTACGCGGTGGACAAAAAACGTGCATTAACTATGCAATGTTGCTTACGTAACTAATGAGGCTCGAACACATCAAGAAAAAACATCTATACACATCATCTACATGGTGAAGGGTTCGGTCCCTACCGAGGCTAAGATTTTTGCTGAGGGTTAAAGCGTGTTCGATGAGCGAATTTCAGTCTGAAAGCGCCCATACAGAGTTTCCAAACGAAATACCTTCGTATTCGTCACAAAAAACAACCATACATACCATCAACATGGTCAAGGGTTCGATCCCCTCCAAGGCTAGAATTTTTGCATGGCGTAAAATGACACGCGCTTGTAGCAGATTCGAGATGGTCAACCGTAAAGTACGAAATAGCTGTTTATAGAGGTGGAGGACTGGGTAGGACTTTCAGTACGGGCGTGCGAAAATTTCGGCCTAAAATTTAGACTCGTTCAGAGGCACGGTTGTAGTCGGACACGAATATCAGAAGATCTGGTCCCTTGATATCCCAATTTTTTTTCAGGTTTCTAATAGTATAAGGTTTGCGCTTTCAGGCTGTCCAGCTCGTTTTTCCGCAGCTGCTTCTACCGCGATTCAACTCCGTCGATAAAAACATGGAAAAAGGCCATTTTTATCGACGAAACCTCATCTCCGTAATTCCCGTGCTGAATCTTTCCTCTTGAAGCTGGAGACCTGAAACTTGGGGTTAAAGCACTATTGGGTAGGGTCCATAAAATGACTATTTACCGGCCTGCAGGACCGGGTAGGACTTTCAGTACGAACGTGCGAAAATTTTAGCCTAAATTTCTACCTCCTATTCCGCACTAAGGCACCCCCCTCCCGACCACAACCCCCCCTTACGATCCCCCCTCTCTTCCCACCCCCCGTACGACCCCCCCTCTTGATAATTTATCGACACACGCTTGACCCTGTGCAGGGATAATGCCTTTCTGAATGAAAAACTTTGTTATATTGAGTACAAATTAATGTCTTCTTATCAGCATTGCTAAAACACAATTTATTAGGTGGTGCAAAAATAATGCGCGTTTTTCGCTGCTTCATCTTCGGTGCAGAAAAATTCCAGTGTTTCTTATCATCGGTATGAGAGGTTGCATATGGTTTTGTAGCAAATCTCATGGCCTTTTCAAACAACTCATGCATATTGAGAGAAGTTCATGTTGTGAATTTATAGTTATGGAACGGAAGGCGCCAAAACAAGTTTTTTTTTTGCCAAACTCACTTCAGCGAGCTGATACTCTGCGGCATTGCGAGCAGAAATCGCTCGGAATACCACCATAGTTCTGGTAAAGGGAGTGTGAGCGAATGCGTTCCGCCGAGTTGCTTCCGGATTTCTCGGCTTGGTGTGCTTTGCTTCGAAAGTAAGGAATGTCGCATAGGTCTTCCTGGGGTTTGCGACCCCCAACTGATGACAATTATCAAAGAGCACCCATCCAAAACAACATATTTAATTTCCCAGAACATTGCCGGTAATTGTTGTCAGACCATCCCTTCCTTCAGCAAAAATGGGAGGATGAAAAAGCTTGACGAATTGATGTGGCGCATACCACATTGATCCTCGTTGAGAGGTCTGCTTCGCGCCTTTGTAGTGGAAGAACCAAGAGACCAAACAATCGGTCGCTTAGTAGTTATATATGAATTGTAGACCCTCTTTGACAAAATGAGGTGCGTTGCTCAACAACTGGACGAGGAACATGCACCGAAACACTCTCAGAAACCGAAGCAACACCAAAATGAGCTCACGGCGACTTTGTGGTGACCTGCTGCAAAAATTCCTCACCGCAGCTCATTCATTCTTCCTAATCTGGTAAGACGTAAATGAAATAAATTAGGAACTTCACAATGTGACCCCAGCGCTGCTGAATAAAATGGATTTCTCACTCCTACACGAGGCATACTCTGCACGACAGATTCTTCATAGGTTCGAGCAACTGAGCTAGGAAGCTCGGACTCCTACATCATAATCAGCAAGCTTCTCGCTCACCGGCTACCACTACCCCGAGAACCTGGACGACTTCTTCCTGGAGAATTTTCTCGAAGACTAAAGTGACACCAAAATTGCCCTCCGAAAGTTCGTCGATTCTAGGAGGTCCTATTAGAAATGCATGGTAGTCGGAGAAGATCTACCTTGTTGCTAAAGACTTGCGGATTACAGTCGTTCTAAACCTTATGAAAAAGATCTATTTTGAGAGGAGTTATGAGGTTCGGAATCAAAAGCATGAAAACGCGCATTATTTTTGCACCAACCTAATAGAAATTTCCTTAATATTAGTAAGGATAGTGGATGTGGGATATTGGTGAATGTATTAGTGAAATCCGCAGAGAAAAGCTTGAGATTATTAGATCTATGATTTATGGATCATCATCCATATATTCCTAGTATCTTTTAGGTTCAAAGATCTACTGTATGTTGACCCATGAGCTATTTCTCACCAGAAGTTGTACTCAGTATCTAATCACTCAACTTGGAGTGACAATTGAGCAGTCGGTGTCAATCCTTAGCGTGGCACCCCTTTGTATCATTGTATCCATTTGCAATCTTGCCACAACAGTTCCGTATCGGGTCAGCCCCGCCCCCTTTTACCTGCATAAAAGGGGCTCCAGAGTGTATATTGTACTCGTCATTATTCTGTGCAGGGAATAAACGTCTGATTCCCATTCGTCCACTCCATCACTTGGCTGCCCTACGAAACATAAATTTTTGTGGGTATCTAGTGGGCAAAAAAAAAAAAGAAAAAGAAAATGTGCAACTTTTTGCAACTTCAAGATCTTTTTGTGATAACATATTTCTTCGTGCAAGTATGCTTTGGTAGGATATGTTGATCCGAGACGTAGCTCCGGATCGCAAAAAGGTGCTGGATGTCCCACATTTCGTTTCACAAAGGCAGAAATATATGAAACGTGCAGTTGCGGATCAAATTCCACAATACAGCTCATAATATCTGCGAAAAGAAAAAAAACGGATTGTGACAGATTAATCCGTAGGCGACCGATTAATCTGCCGCTAAGCGTCGGCATGCCATAACTTCTTAGAAGTGAAAATTTTATTAATTCAAGCTTGTATTGGGAATTCTCAGCCAATTTTGAGTCGGACAAGATCTGAAACTTGCTATATTTCCATTTTGATGAATTTTTCAACTGTAAAAAGGTGAAAATTTAGAAACCACTGATAGGAACGTGAAAAAAAAATGGGAGGATGTAGACAATTGGTAGATAGAAATTCAGATAATTCTCTCACCAGCTGTTTTCCAGAGTAATTATCACAGGTCTCAGTATGCTTGGTTTTGCTGATTTGCAGTCTTTTTTTACCAAAATTGAATGCTTTGATCTGAAAACCTTAAATTTGGTATTTCGGTAGGTTTTAACCGACTAAAAACCACATATTTCACCACAATTCGGCATCATTTCTGTCATCGACCGGAATCCCGGCAAATTATACCGCGCTTATACTGGAGGTATAATAACACCTCCCAGACATCGCGTAATTCAAATGGAAGTTGAAGAAATCAAAGCAAAGGTTATCAGCACGTATTCGTGTTTTTTTACACATAAAGAAATAATTTATTCCCATTTCAAAGCAAAAAAAAAAGAATGGCATTGCTAGACTACTATTATTAATTAATGCCACCACTATAAATTCTAATAGGAAATACAATTAGTCATTCGTCATTAAAGTAATAGGTGTCTTCAAAAGGTCTGTGGTTGTTCTCCCGTTGTTGCAGCGGGACGCGACGATCCTGGGATCCTTGACGAGAATGATGGAGACGATTTTGACTTTGTGTGAGTTGTCCGTTCAGTATTGTTTTTCTCAGGCGTCTTACGCGGCTATTTGAAGACTGCTTGGCTTTCCTTCATGTTCCTTCCTATAGATTTTCGGGGATATCGTAGTATTTGAGGCCTTTAAGTAGAGACGTACATAAATAGCAATCGAAAGTCTGTTTTTGTTAAAATGTTCGAATATTTGCGAATGTTACCTGTCGGATGAATAACACGCGGTCTTTCGTCCTAACACGGTGTCCACGAGAAGATCCAAATCCGTGGTGTCGTCCTTGTACACCTTCATTTCCAAAGCCAGCACAAAGTGGTTCATGTTCAAGCCTTTCAGTTGTCGAAGCTCTGCGACGGACCTGGTGGTTGCCTACGAGTAGACTATTTTACCTAAAAATTAAACAATTTATGGTTGCTTTTGAAAATCTCGTCTTTTCAGAAAAAAAAAAACCTTGTCTCTGTGTTGCTGGTGTCCTCCGTTATAATTCCTGCAGCAACATTTCCATGCGCGCCATCCTCTGAGTTAGCGAAACGACTTCTTCTTTAAGTGATTTCTCATTTCCGATTGATACCGCCAACATGTCTTCTATCTTGATCATTCTTGTGATCAGCTCCTTCTCACTCTGAGATTTCCTCATTCTGGGGCTTCAAACACATCGTCATCATCCTCGATGTCACCACCAGTAGGAGCCGTTACGTCGAAATCATCCTCAAGGAGACTTTTTCCCTCGTCACTGCGTTTGCTTCTAACTCACACAACTCTTTTGCTCCTATATGCAGAATCTGAGAATACTCCATAAAACGGAAAAATTCGATGTAAGATTAAGAAAAACGGAGAAACGAGTACGCATTCGCAAGAAGAGGTGAAAAATGAATCAATTTTACAGAATCCGCAGAGAAATTTTTCCCTAAAAAACTGAAAAATTACCATGACGCCATAGATTTCTCGAAAAGCCCGAGTTTCCCGGAGTATCTGCAAAATAATACTCAAAAACTAGAAGGATTCCCTAGAAGTCGCCGAAGTTTGCGTGGTTATCGAGAAAAATGGATCATCTTTCAGCGATTCTGTGAAAAACGGAGTTTCACCAAGCCTCTGCTAGAGACAACCCAAAAACTGCAAGGATCCAGCGGAAGTCCTAGAAATTTGTGATTTTCGAGAAAAATCAATCATGTTCCCAAATATCTGTGAGAAGAAAAAACGCAATATCAAGAAGTCTCTGCAGAAAAAAACCTCAGTAATTGCAAGGATTCAACGACTCAACTCATTGAGATTGTCAGAAAATGTGATCGATGTTTCTAAAACTCCATGAGAGTTCGAATTTTCATGGAATCTACGTGAAAAAAAACTGCTCAAAATTGGGAGTATTCAGTGATATTATTTGTTCAGTATCAGTTGAAATTTCACTGTTTCTGCAAAAATCAATTGGGAGAATTCAGCGACGTACAATACCCGCACTAAGTTTGTTAAAAATGAATGTTCAGAACGCGGATTTGCGTTCTTTTCGTTCCAGGGCGATAACTCATCGTAATAAAGCGATTCACAGACCAAACTAGGGGTCAGAAGCAGCAATGGAGTGGGCTAGCATATTTCATGAAGCCAGCTCTAAATTTCGATTTTGAACATTGAAATTCCAGAGTCATTTATAGTGCTCGGATCATGCCGCGCATCAAAGTATGTCGCACGCTATACGCGGCAAGATCGCGGCAGAATGAAAAACTTGCGAATTTCGTTGTTGAAAATCAGAATTTAGGGCTGATTTCATGAAATATGGTAGCCCACACCATTGCCGTTATTGGGGCCTGGTTTGGTCTGTGATTCGCTTTGTTACGATGAGCTATAACCCTCGAACGAAAACAACGCAAATCCGCGTTCTATATGTTCATTTTTAACAAACTTAGTGCGGGTACTGGATAAGTATAAGAGAAAGGCTCAGAATAGGGAGAATTTAAAAGGACCACTAGAAAAACCTACCTTTGCTTTGTACTGACGCCGGCCATGCCGAACTCTCGCCACATCACCACACGCCGCTCCAACCGGAATAGCAGAGATGGGAACCACATCGTTCGTGCGATTCTGCGTGAAGAATAAAGTGTAAGAGCACAGGGCTCTTTAGGCGCCGAGTTCGAAGTACTTGAAAACAAACGCAAAAGAAATGTAGAACAGTAGAGGCCGAGAACACGGCTGGAATGAACAAAAGTACAATAAAACACAAACAATTTATTTATTTATGGCAAGTATACAAGCAACAATAGGAATGAAAACAGTTAGATCACTGATGAGGAGCGCGGAAGTCAATGAGGCGGTTGGCTTGGATCTTCCCAGTAGAAACGCGAAAACGTAGGCGTGCAGAATCCGCTATACTCCTAGGCGCCAGCCCCGGTTAGGTTTCGCTGGATTGGTGCGGTCCACTAAGGACCCAGCTTCACAAAACCCGAAGCCCTCTCAGCTACTTATGCCCCTAAGGCACCAGACTCCCCCAGGTCACTTAGACAAGGGGCTCAGCAGAAAACAATGCCACTAAGGCACCGCAACGGCGATTACCTCAGGTAAGAGACCCGTAGTAAAAAGAAGAACCCTTCTCACAAACTTTGCCAGGATGTATAGCGGACCAGTTCCCGCGCTCGTTCCTTTCCCGCCTCACTGCGGTCTCCTCTTCAGCGGCGCCCGAAATCCTTGATCTCGGGGGCCATCCCTCGACAAAAGGACATTGTGTGGTATGATAAGTTTTGTGTTTCCCAGCAGTTTTTGTACTTACCTCATTTGTGACACGGTGGCATGCCTTTCTAGAGGCCACCCTGAGGTGGGCTCCAAGGTCGCCCGCGGTTTGCCTGGAAGACTGCAGCAGGTATGCCCAGTGGGGGCGTAGCAGACTGTCGCTCTTCTTCACACCTTTTTCTTACTGTTAATTCTTCGTCATCGATTTTTTCCATAGCTGCATTAACTAGTTCCAAATGAATATCAACATTGCAAACCACAAGATATACTGTCGTATTGGTATCATTAATGAGCTGAGAGAGCAAGGGAAGTCGGTAAGCTTTGTTCTACGGGAAATTCAGATGTTGCGTTTTTCTTCGGTTGATGAACCACATCCCGTCCAAGTGTTTTCCATGCACGAAAAATCATTCTTCAGGCCGATCCAGGTTTCACATATTACATGTTGTGGAGGTTTCTCAAGAGATCTGAAAGTTCTGAAGTTGCAAAAAGGTATTCGTTTCACGCTCACACTCTGGATTGCAAATAACTCATATGCCATCTGTGGTCGATGAAATACATTTTGAATTCAATTTTAGCCCACTATGAAGAAATTACGGCAGAAATGAAACGCTGTTACAATAACAACAGCTCTGCCACAGCCATTGAAGTGTGCAGTCGACTCCAAACCCGAGGAGTTTTTGTGAGCATCTCGCACATCAAAAGGCTGAGACAGTAGCTGGGATACAGACGGACCACAACTAAGTATTATCATACTATAAGAGACGTCAACAAGGTTGCCCGGATGGATTTCTGCACCCAGATGCTTCAAGATGACAGGAACTCCTTGAATGAGGTATACAGTCCCTGGATTGGCCAGAACCGTCGGATTGGAACTTCATGGAACTTGTCTCAGGAAATATGAAGAACATCTTATCGTAAGAATCTTTTTTTTTGGGTAAACGCAGAAAATTGTACAGAAATCAATGTTTGCGCAACTCGACGACCTTAAGGTGACCATCATCCGATACTGGAAGGAGCTCACACCCGATGCCTGTCAGAAGTATATAGCCGGGTCCGAAAGCGAAGAAGACATGTTGTTGAGCAGCAGGGCAGAAATATTGTAGAATAATCATGTTAATATTCATTAGGAGGACAAATTATTTGATTATATTTTGAGTTCATATCTCCATGACAAAGTTTGAGCTTGAGTTTGAGATTTCTGGAAAATTACCACGTTTCTGTTTTTTTTGTTCCCACATATGATTTGTATAAATGTTTCCACAATTTAGTTTAGCAATACCTTTCTTTGCTTTGAAAAGGGGATAAATAATCTCTTTATGTGTATCCTACCTGTTCTTTGAGTTCTTCGACTTCCATTTGAATTACGCGATGACTGGGAGGTGTTATTATACATCCATATAAGTGCGGTAACTGGCGCTGCCGAGTCTGCCTGCGGGAATCAGATCGCTGCAGACTGGCCATGTAAATATGCCCTGCGCCTGGCACCAAGGCTCAGCTTTCTTCCAGGTACGAGGATAAAATTTACACATTTGTAATCTATCCGTTGTGACGAATCACAAAATGTATAGTTCACCTGGGTTCCAGTCGATGACAGAAATGATAACGAATTGTGGTGAAAATTGTAGTTTTTCCCGCTTGAAATCTGACTGTAATCGATGATAGGCAGAAGTTTATGCCAAATTAATGTGAAATTGAGCATTAGAACCAAATCTAAGGTTTTCAGGTCAAAGCGTTCAATTTTTATGTATGGTGGAAAAAGAGTGCAAATCAGAAAAACAGGGACAACACCACAGTTCCGAAGCGATTATCTTAGTGAAATTATCAAACTTTTCTCGACCTCACCTTCCCCTCTCTAGCTGAATCCCTGCCGGCTACAAGGATTCCCAAGCATTGAAGTTTCGTCAAAAATAGAGCATATTGAGACCTGTGATAATTATACTGGAAAACAGCTGGTGAGAGAATTATCTGAATTTTCACCTGACAATTGTCTACATCCTCTTATTTTTGAGTGTTTTCTAGTAAATTTTCCCAGTTTCATGTTCCCATCGGTGGTTTCTAAATTTTCACCTTTTTACAGTTGAAATCATCGAAATTCATAAAATGGAAATATAGCAAGTTTCAGATCTTGTCCGACTCGAAATTGGCTGAGAATTCCCAATACAAGCTTGAATTAACAAAATTTTCACTTCTAAGAAGTTTTGGCATGTCGACGGTTTGCGACAGATTATTCCGTCGCATACGGATTAATCTGTCGCAATCCGTTTTTTTTCTCTTTTCGCAGAAGTTATGGGCTGTATTGTACATACAAATCAGCATTAGGAAGCATGAAGCTCCGATGTCGCCGACAAATGCGAGTTGAGAGAATTTGTTAACAAAATAGGCGCGAGATTACCTGAAATCGGAGCTTTAACCTGGAATATCACCTCCAACTCAAAAAAGTGACTATGAAGTGAAAGTACTACATTCTAAAAGTAATAAGCGAGACTTCGCGCACTTTGTCAAGGTTTACCTAGGTTCTCATTTATCCAGTCGATAATTCTTACTGTCCTGTTAGCTCACTGAATGCTTATGAGCAGTTCCTAGGTATCCTACCGAATATTGATGTCCACTACCTAGTGACACTTTTCCCGGTACTAGATGCAGCCACTCTGCCATCAGTAAATTCCCTATCCTCATTGAATGATACACTTAGTGCTATTAGTCAACGAAAGAAATCGTAAAAGTTTGAATTTGAACTGCGCCCAACCGGCGTTTCAATAACCTTTACCCAGTGGCGGACGCGGGGGGGGGGGAGGGGAGCGCCCCCCCCTCGAGAATCGGTTGGCAAATTCTCGAAATTACTCTACAATACATATGAAAATCTTGTATTAGTTGGTTTTTACTTGTTTATTTTTTATATGATTTTTAATATAAATTTCATTAGTTATTTATTACAATAATTGATAGGTTATTCATTTTATTTTCCGTCTGGGTCCCCAAAACGGCGGAGACTCCACTTTTTTCCACGCCCCCCTCTACCGCCCAATTTCTGTGTCCGCAACTACACTATATCACTGCTTCAGGCGGTTTTTCAAACAGTTCTTGGAGAACTGCAAATTAAACAACACAAGAAGAAACCGTTGGAGACGCATAACAATACGAAGCCTTCACAGTCTCGACATTTACAACCTTCATGCCGCTTTGGAACTATAAGGAGCATTACACGACTTATCCTCCTACATAAAGACTAGTAAGGGTCTAATTTTTCTGGTGTCAGACCATGAAAGTCTTGTGAAATCTTTTGTGCAGTGTAGTGCATAGACAATGGTGGAGGGAGAGATGCGCAGACGTCATACGAAAAACCCATTTATGGAGCGAGATGAGACTAGATCTTCGCGGGACCCGCAATTTCGAAATCCTTACACAGTCTCAGACAAAAGTGCCGTGCGAGCGGGCCCCGGTGGAGCGGGTCGCAGCCATGTCGCGGCCCGCTCGCTTGGTTGTCGCAGCCCGCTCGCACGGTTGTCGTGGCCCGCTCGCACGGAAAATCCTCGTGCGAGCGGTCCGCAACAACATAGGTTGGTCCGAAATACCGTGCGAGCGGCCCACAAGAACCGTGCGGGCGGGTTGCGACAACCGTGCGAGCGGGACGCGACATGGCCACCGCCCGCTCTACCGAGGCCCGCTCGCAGCCATTTCGCGTCCCGCTCGATCGGACTTTTGTCTGAGGTGACTGTCCTACACTGGCGGTCTCACAGCCAACCGATGAGACAGAGCTAGCAAGGCTTTAAGGCAGCACATTATACGGAGCAAGACAGCCACTGCTCTTCACTCAAAACCAACTGTTGCACCGCAGATCAGCATAGGCGAGATCCGTGTGCGACCTGGGAGCTCTCTAGGCCTAGTGCAGCAGTGGTATCCGCCCGCACTTCCCACATGCCGCACGTTCTCGTCCTAGCATCCGTCCGAGAACTCTGAGCGATTCTGCGGCCACAGAAGAGATTCCAGTTGTACACTCACATGCATAGAAAAATTGCGTCATTACAGACCACTGTGACACTTCCTGTGATCAAGTATGTAATTATTCAAATTTTCTGGATAACTCCTACCTTCCTCCCATTGCTCTCGAGATTTACAAAGGGTAAGGACGCACGGACGATAGGTGTGCCAGGGGCGAATACTGACAGATACCGTTATGTCGATGGAGCAGGGGTTGTACTGTGACTCATCGTTGCGGATACGGGTTCGCAGATGGAGGAGGGGTCTGACATGGCCCAGGTGGGAGAAATGCCAGAGTAGGGCTTCACCGATGGACGATGGGTCTGTGGTGGCCAAAAAGTAAGTGAATGACAGGAAACGGTCTTGCCGATGGAACAGGGGTCTGCTGTGGTCCAGGCATGAGGAACACCAGCATTCTGGTCTACCGAAGGAGAGATGGGTCTGCTGGGGCCTGAAAGTTGAGGGAACTCCAGGATACGGGCTCGTGGATGGAGGAGGGGCTGCACTGTGATCTAAAAATGTAGGGAACGTCAAGGTAGGGGTTCGCGGGTATAAGAGAGGTCCGCTGTGGTCCAGGGGCTAGGAACGTCAGAATGTGAGTCTGCTGTCCGCTTAATGAGTGGGAATGCCAGGATGCGGTTATGCCGATGGAGGAGAGGTTCGCTTTTACCCAATTGTGAGGAGCGAGAAGATACTGGTTCACAGATGGAGGAGAGGTCTGCTTTGGCCCAGGTGTGGATAACTGTGTGAATAGCTCAAATGGCAGGAAACGCGCCTTAAAGAAAGATGTTCGTCCAACAACAATATCAACTTGAATTACTTCGAGTTCTTAATTACACTGTGTCGGTTGCAGCAAATAGTCGACAGTTACTAGATTCACATAAATGATAAGCACGCGCAGAGTTGAGGATGACTAGCCATGGTAGGTGACATTGAAGAAGTGCGGTGACAACAAACGAGGGATGTATCATTGCATCGGAAAGTGAATTTACATGCTGATGTGTGATAAAGAGTGCTCGAGCAAGGCGCATACAAGAAGTTGGTTAGGCGGCCAGACTGGTAGAATACACGCAATTCATAAGGAGAATTTCGTACTCAAACTCAATTAATTAGTATTTTCGCTTCTATTTCAATTTCCTAAGGATTTCATAGGCGAGCACCTACCTCAAGTGGCTGCCCCACCTCATTTTCTAGCGACCCGTAGGGGCGCTAGTAGAGGGATAAACACTGGAATCTTCGCGAAACAGAGATTTTCACTTCGAGAATCCTTTTCCACAAGAGTAGGGACTTGCTCATTCAGTTAGATCGTTCTATCAATCGGAGAAAATCATTAATGACTTATCGGGGGAAGCCGCTGTTGATTGTGAGGTAAAATTGAACGGCAGGGTCAAGCGTGATGATGGTAAAAAGTCGACCCCCATACGACCCCCCCCCCTTTTGAGCCATCAAAAATACGACCCCCTCCCCTTTGCACACAAATTTCCTTCCATGCTTGCAGAATTTAGATGTTTAGATATCCCATTTCAGGTGTTCGTACTGCGAGAGGTGTGGTGGAGCCAGAGCATAGCAAGGAGAAAGAGGTTAGCTAGTTGTTTGGAAGTTTTTTGGAAAACGCTGAAATGTACGCGGTGGACAAAAAACGTGCATTAACTATGCAATGTTGCTTATCATAGTTAATATTAATTGGCATTTTATGTCAGTGTGTGTGTGTGTGTGTGTGTGTGTGTGTGTACAAGAGAACCAGCCCCTACCGGAAAAATCTGATTACATCACGATGTTCAGCGTGTCAAGTTACATACAAAAAGTGTGCAAATTTTGATTTTTACTTTGATTTAAGGGTGTTTCGGGCCACATTTGTCCTGTTCAGACATGTTAATGGTCGACAGTTGTTTTCAACACGGTTGGAATGAGTGAGATAGGCCTATGATTACATGACCGTATAAAAAGAAATAGACGGTTGGGATACGTTCATAACGAAGAGGAGCAACCAGACGAACGAGGGATGGCACGGATGAGGCTTGCGCCGGCTCGGGCGTTGGGGACATGGAGTGATAGGCGCTCACTGGCGCTCATAGGTGGGGGAAACGGGTCTAACGATGTGATAAGGGCGCGCCGGTGTCCAAAACGGGGGAATCTCCTAGAGTCGGGTCCAACGCTGTAATAAGGGTGCGCCGGCGTCCAAAAGTGGGGAAACGCCTGGAGTCGGGTCCAACGGTGTGATAAGGGTGCGCCGGCGTCGAAAAGTGGGGAAACGCCTGGAGTCGGGTCCAACGGTGTGATAAGGGTTCGCCGGCGTCGAAAATGTGGAAGAGGTCACCCACGGGTCCACACCTGCGAGAGTAGTATGCCAGCGCTCAGTGGAGGGGAACACACACGTATGCGAGGCGAGCGAAGCGAGCCCAAAAAAGCCTGAGAGTCCGGCGTCAGCCGGACGATCAGGCTGGTGTAACTAATGAGGCTCGAACATATCAAGAAAGAACATCTATATACATCATTTACATGGTGAAGGGTTCGATTCCTACCGAGGCTAAAATTTTTGCTGAGGGTTAGAGCGTGTGCGGTGAGCGAATTTCAGTCTGAAAGCGTCCGCACAGAGTTTTCTAAACAAAATACCATCGTATTCGTCACGAAAACCAACCATGCCCATGATCGACATGGTCAAGGGTTCGATCCCCTCCAAGGCTAGAATTTTTGCATGGCGTAAAATGACACGCGCTTGTAGCAGATTCGAGATGGTCAACCGTAAAGTACGAAATAGCTGTTTATAGAGGTGGAGGACTGGGTAGGACTTTCAGTACGGGCGTGCGAAAATTTCGGCCTAAAATTTAGACTCGTTCAGAGGCACGGTTGTAGTCGGACACGAATATCAGAAGATCTGGTCCCTTGATATCCCAATTTTTTTCAGGTTTCTAATAGTATAAGGTTTGCGCTTTCAGGCTGTGCAGCTCATTTTTCTGCAGCTGCTTCCACCGCTATTCAACTCTGTCGATAAAAACATGGAAAAAAGGCCATTTTTGTCGACGAAACCTCATCTCCGTAATTCCCGTGCTGAATCTTTCCTCTTGAAGCTGGAGACCTGAAACTTGGGGGTAGAGCACTATTGGGTAGGGTCCATGAAATGACTTTTTAACAGCCTGCAGGACTGGGTAGGACTTCCAGTACGGACGTGCGAAAATTTTAGACGAAATTTCTACTTCCTATTCCACACTAAGGCACCCCCCTCCCGACCACGACCCCCTCTTACGACCCCCCCCCCCTTGATAATTCATCGACACACGCTTGACCCTGTTGAACGGTGTTGTGAGATAGAGCACTTACAATAAATTTCTCAACAGCTCATTTTAAAGAAACATTTATGTATATACGGACTGATTTATGAAGGCTCACTAGCGCAACTGTACATGTAAATTAGCAACATGAAGCTCATACACAACAGAAAGGTAAAGTGGAACGAAAACATCAGCGTGTGTAGTAGGAACATTGGGGTTCAATTATAGCGAGTGATGATGTGCTGTCATAGACTATTCAGCATGAACTCAAGTGCATTCAGTGGAATGGAAGAAGAGCGGCTCATCGATCAGTGTGAAAACTTCTTCCACTTGTTTCTAAAAGCAAAACATAGTAGGAAGGCGACATTTCCAACAGTGAATACGTACAAGAAAAGCTCTTCGCCTCTGATTCCTTCCATTAAATATGGTGGTCGCTGATCGTTCATATAGTAGACGAGGTCCTGATTTTGCGAGAAAAAAGCAAGCCACCATCCGAAAGTTGACATTGCATGTGATATCAGAAATGAGGTGCATAGCTGTGAAGAGAGATACATTTCCTCAAACTCATTGTACGCAGATATAAGCACTTTCTGAAAATATTCCTAATAGGTATGAAGAATCCACATAGAATCTATTGTTAGCGAAAATATCCAGGAGATAAAGGAAATATGTGTCAATTTATTCTGAACCGCTCCAGGATCCGGTAGCCCACACCAGTTTCAGCTTTGCTTTTCTATAGGGCTTAGAGAGCTAGAGCAAGGAAGTCTATTACAGTGTGCACCAGTGGAAAAGAAGAGATAGAGAGAACCAGCGTTATCATAGTCAAGTCGGCCATTCTTAGGCTAGTCGGTTTATTTTGGTTCTGTTAAGGGCAATTAATACTGGATGCGTGCGACTGACGCGCGTGCGTCTATATGATGAAGAATAGGGCCTAGTCGCATTGAAGTCGCATCGCAGTCGCAGCTCAGACGCACGCGTTCACGGCGTCGCGGGCCGCGCGTTCTTTTCATTGAGGATGTACATGCCGTGTTGACCGGTCTTCATGCAAAATCCTTTCCAAATGGATGCGTGCGACTGATGCGCGACTGACGCACGCAGCTGGTATAAATTACCCTTTAGATGTGAAAGAACAGCAGGGAGTGCTTGGAAAATTATTGGGAGCAGCCAGTAGGGAAGGGCACATTCTAACGACTCGGAGGTGCATGAGGGGCAATTAGTAAACAAGTCCTTTGTCCACCTTGGGAGAATGCTGGATCGCTGTCGGGGAGAAATTCCTCCTCAACAGCGATTCCGGCGTCAGAAATTAAAAAAAAAAAAACAAGTCGGCCGATGAATATCACATCGCGTCTGGATAAGGTCGTGGATTGTGCCATAAAAGAAATTTTGAATAAGACTAGCCACTTGAAGGAGCGGAAGTACCACATGATCCGCCTTGCGTGGACAGGAAGGAGTCGCAAATTTGCCGCGACGCTGAAGAAGCGGAAAGTCGAGATCGCTTGCGTACAAGAAAATAAATGGATGCACCGATGACACGAAGAAACTTTTCTACCACAATTTCGAATCGTTGTTACAAGGTCTCGATGAAAACAAAACGTAATCTCAAGTGGAGACTTCAATGGGCACATCGAATCCGTTACACATAGTTATGAGAGATGGCATGGAGGACAAGATTATGGCACAAGAAACGAGGAAGGAAAGATGACTTCTTGCACACGCCGAACCTGTTGGTTTGGCCGCAGTGAATACATTTTTCAAGAAGAGGAATGAACATCTCATTACATATCGCATTGGAACCCACGCGACACGATCCGAACACATCCTCGTGCGTCGCAAGGAACTGAAGAACGTCAATGATGCCAAAGTGATACGCTCGATAGTGTTGCACCACAACACTATTTATTTGTCATGGACTTGCACTCTCAATATTGACGCTCGAAACGACCGCAAATTCCGTTACGAATTGAGTGGTATAAACTGACCAGAAACAAGAGTGAGCTGCACCCTTTTTCTAAAAACTTTACCCCGTGGTTAAGACCGCGCTCGAGACCGCCACTGCTGGAGACGTAAATACGAAGTGGTCATTACTGGAGCGAGCAATAATAGAGGGAGCACGAGGCCTCCTTAGTACCACCAAACCAGGACGTCCGTTCATCCACAAGCAAACCTGGTGGTGCTCTGAAGAGGTTCAAGCCGTTGTGAAGAAGAAGATGAATGTGTGCAAGAAGTGGTTGAGAACGAATTGGACGACAACATGCGGGAGTACAGAGAAGCGAAGGAAGCATCTGCGGCTGCGAAGGCTGCACGACATAGAGCCCTCTGCAAGGAGTTAGTTACCATGAGATGGAGAGAAGAAGATCTATCGTATTGCTAAGGCGAGGCAACGCGCTGCTGGAGATTTTGTATATGTACTGCAGATCCAGGACAGTAACGTCCACAACGTCCATCCACTCCATCGCCTTCCTGACATATTCAATCGGAGGCATCGATGACGCGAATGCTATCATGCCATATGCAGCGAGGAGTTTCTTCACTCGCCGATGAAAACTAGCAATTTGGTGTCAGGACCAGTGCCACCGACCAAAAAGTAAGATTACAGCTGCGTTACGAAGCATGAGAAACGGAAAGTCAGTCGGCCCAGATAACCTAGAATCTAAAATCTGGAGGACAGGAAAGGTGCAAGAATCTGTGGGTTTTCTTTTTTCAACGAGATGATATTTGAAAGGAAACTGCCCAGCTCGTGAACGAGCAGCACCATACTTGGTACAATCTCTGTTGATGATACCGAACTTCCTAAAGTTTCTATTTTCGCGTGATAGAAAGACTAGCGCCCCTTCGGGACGCTAGAAAGTGGGGTGGGGCAGCCACTCGAGGTATGTGCAAAAGCTTCACACGTATGAAATGCTTAGAAAATCAGCAAAAAAGCAAAACTAATCATTAGCTGAGCTCAAATACGAAATTCTCCTTGTGCGTTGCGTATAGTCTACGGGTCTGGCCGCCAACGTTTGGCTTCGAGTCTTCTCGCCATATTAGCCTTGCTCGCAAGTTCCTAATCCCGCACCTACATGTAAAGCTAATTTCCGATGCACTGATAATAGCTACCCTTTTTTTGTCACATTTCTTACATGCCTGGACCCGCTGTGAAAAGCCAACGGAGAGGAAGAAGAGATGGTCGACTGAGACACGAATGAGCGCGTAGCGTGCCCGTTCTCCATCGCCAGACGTGCATCTCAGCGTTTTCCTACTATTGGGCCATGGCGGATCCATTCTCCAGCAGTGCACCCGTATCCTGGCGCCTATTCCGCTGTTGGGCCAGGGCAGACCCATCCTCCATTTGTGGACCTGTATCCTGGCGTTCTTCCCACTTCTGGGTCAGCACAGACCCGATCCATCGGTGGGACTCGTATCCCGGCGCTTTCCCCACTAATCGGCCCCTTGCGGACCCAGTCCCCATCAGGGGTGTGCGGAAGTAATATTTTAAATCCCGTGAGACGTAAAACGGAAGACGGAAGGCCAAAAATGGGCGGAAAACGGAAAGCGTAAAACGGAAAACGGAAAACTATGCCCAAGCAAGCGTTTGTGACCAAAAGCCCTCTTTAACATTGAATTTTCTAGGTACCTTCTTGATGATCATGAGTGGTGACTCTTTCAAGTAATTAAGTAACTTCAAATCCACTGATGGCACATACTTCTAACGCATAGAATATAGGCAGATCGAAGAGTATTTATCCTTCACCTAGTTATTGAGATTATCGGAGTTATACAATCAATAATCATTTTTTTACTGAATGTTTACGTAGACGAGAATCTGTAAAATGTGAAAAGTGCGACTTCTTTGCTTTACTTTAGAGCAGACCTACTCTGCATAAAAGGTAACTATGGTGGTTAGTACGTTTGGAATCTGAGAAGGATCACATTATTCACAGAGGATCCCGTTGAACAGAGTTAGCGAAGGAGGAAGGAGGAGGAGAAGAGCGTGTAGGGAAAGTGAAACACAAGCAGCCCAAACATTGCGCTAACCATCAGGCGCCAACGGCGCCAATGTGGAGCTGAGGATTATCGTCTGATTAAAACAATTACGATGTAGCCGTATGCATTTGTCAAGTTGAAAGAAAGCCTACATTATGCGTTGCTTCGCAAGAATGCTTGATCCTCCTACAATGGCACGTCACAGTTTCATGGAAATTTTATATCAGTTCATTCCAGATTTCTGTGGAACCTTGTTTTGTTATTTTTGAGAACTTTGAGGAGAGCAGGGCACTTGTATGGCATATTTCGAAGAACGATGAAGGCCAGCAGAATTGTGATGGGAGGTTTAAGCTGCAGCTGAGACAATAAAAGTCAAACAAAATAATTCGGATTTCGTTAATTTTGTTGAACATCAATTTTGTTTTTGTTATTGTCAACTCATGTATACTACGCATCAAAACACGTGAATCCTCTTCATGATAGGAAAATTCGTCGAAAACAACGATCCATATCCCTCCTCAATTTTCGGGGGTTTGCCGTTTTTTGGGCCGAAAACCCGTAAAACGTAAAACGTAAAACGGAAGACCAAAAATGGGCGGAAAACGGAAAGCGTAAAACGGAAAATGGAAAATCCCGCACACCCCTGGTCCCCATCCATGGACCCGTATCCTGGCGCTTTCTCTAGTATTGGGCCATAGCAGACCTAATCCCATTCGCGGATTCGTTACCTGGCATTTACCCACTGAAGGGCCCCTGCGGACCCAATTTCCATCGATAGACCCGTATCCTGGCGTTTCCTCCACTATTGGACCACGGCGGACCCTTTCTCCATCGATGGACCCGTACTCTGCCGTTTTCCCAGTGTTGGGCCGTGGCGGCCCCTTCTCCATCGACGGACCCGTATCCTGCCGTTTTTCCACTATTGGGCCACTGCGGACTCTTTCTCGATCGGTGGACACCTATCATGATGTTTTTCTGGACTACGGGGCCCCGGCTCATCTGTCCGTCATCACTGCAGTCGCACTCTTTGCAAATCTCGAAAGTGGTGGAACAAAGTTAGGAAATATCCAGAAAGTTTGATCAACAGCAAAGGTTGCACAAATGGTTTCAGAAAATGTCACTGTGTGTCAGCTTATGATGACGCGTTCTTCATCCTGTGCATTTGATTGTACTTCTTAAATACAAACGGGTCCTCAAGCTGCATAATCTCCAAGGGACCTCAAAGAGAGGTGGGCAAGAATCATATCCCGAGTGAGGACACCGCGTGAATCCTGCCATACATCCTCCATGGTATGCACACTTGTTTTTGAAGTGTTTATCGTCCACTGTTCCAAAGCTGAGTGGAGTCAACAACAAAGCTCCAGCAGACGAGTTACTCTGCTCCGTACATTGCTGCTACGCATCGTCAAATCGTTGTAAACGGTGTCTCGCCTGGAGGGCTCGAGACCGCTAGCCGCTGATTCCGCCGCGAGATCCCGAATGCACCGACTTCCACTACGTCTATGCACCCATGACGAAACATCGGCCGAATGTCCCATCAGCTTTGCATCCTCGCGAGGCACAGTCTATAACTGAGTCTCACGGCGAGCGCATGCGATCACGTGCTAGTCCCCCTACGTCTGCGCTCTAGAAAATTTTGTTGCACTACCATGATTTATATAAGAGGATCCCGCTGGGATTGAAGTGAAAGATATATCGCACAGTTGTACGTCCTATGGCACTGTATGGAGCGGAATGTTGGCCGATTATCCTGAAATACGAGCAAAGCGTCCATGCGATGGAAATGCGACTGTTCAGTTGGACCCATGACCCTCGCCTCGACAGAGTTCGGAACGTTTATGTGACCACGATGTTCGGAGTAGCACCAGCCCTGGCAGGATGCGAAAAACCCGGTTACATTGGTATGGTCACGTACTGAGAAGTGACGACAATTCGGTTGCCAAATCAGCAATGAATATCACCGAGGATTGACGCAGAGAGAGAGTTAGATCGAAAACGCGATGACTAGACAGGATAGATATAGACATGCGCACAAGAAGGAGTCAGTAGGGAGGGCGAGCTGTTTTTCTGCTTAATGCGAGACGTCTCCCGAATAAACCGCTATACAGCCAGCTATACTGCAAAGTTCCGGAAAACCACTACGCTCCACTATTTCGCTTTAAAAAACCAAGAGAAGCACCACTCTTAAAAGGAGTGATCTGGACATCCATATAATGTCTCTTAGTGCATAAAAAAGGAATTCTTTGTGCAACTGTGCAAAAAGGCTTTCCGTTTCAACTCTATACCATGACCTGAATTGATACCTTCCATAATTGGTGGTTCCACAAAACTGGCACTAAAAACGACCTTTTTGATACTGAAATGAATTCGGATGAACAGATTTACCTTTGCAGCTTAGCCAAATTGACCTCTAGATCTATCGCGGAAATTGTGGGATTTGTGGAGCTTTTATGCAGGGTGACAACAAAGTCTTTAGCCAAATATAACAAATTATAGGATTGGGATTGAATAGGAGCAATCTGAAAATTTCTGTGAGCTATGCAGAAATCATGTGCTTTAAATAATCATTCTTGAATATCTTCCTTGGATTCTCCGCAGAGTCGACAAAAGCTTCAACGACGACACCGCGAGGGCAGCAAGTTGGTCGGATTACTATGATCCCGTTTCCTCCTTAGATCCAAAATGGGGCGGCTGGTATCTTACCAGGAGTAAGGTTAATCCTGCGCTTTAAGACTGGCATATCAGTGATCTAGAGGTCTTCGTTGCAGGTGGTAAGCCAGTCATCCAGCAAATGGGGTGGATGTGATGTAATCTGAAGCTAAGGTTCTGAATCAACCTTCCATTGTTTTGTCTGCTGGAAGTTAATGGAAAACGTTCGTTAGATGGTTATCTCATCAGATGTGTTAAAGCCTGAGAAATAACATACCTCTCACGATTCAGTTACCCACTTTCGCAATTTGTTTTGTAATTTTTAGTGGGGAAAAGTGAGGGTGGCAATCTATCGACTTTGTCCGATCAACATAATTACATAGTCATGACTGGATCTCACAAGAACACTTACATCCTTTACCAGAAAGATGCTCACCAGGAAAGGAAGTTTTTCTTATGTAACCACCCCCAATGCAACAATAAGGGATCGTTATCTTGGTATTTTCTCTTGAAACCAGACGAAAACTCTTCGATGTATGCGTGTCCTACAAAATACTTCACGAATGGGACTTTATGAAAGCTAAACTCTTCTTTTCTTTGGTAACATCCATAACTAGGGGTAACGAATTTAAAATTAGTCGTAGACGACCTACATAAGGGCTAAAAATTTCACAGTCTGAGCGGGAGCGGCATACCTCTCTTTGAGAAAAAAAAACACCTGCTACAAATTCTCGTGCCACCTTTGAAAGATTTTCCATCCGTAAGATGACTACGTACTAATAAAGTGATGGTGCAGTTTCAGTTTTACTCATTACGATTGCAGTGAAAGGAATATTAGTACTGATTTCTACTCACGTGAAATAATAACTATTTTTTTTGAATGTGCGCCTTGAACAACGTAATAAATGTATGTGTACATGCTACCCTCTCAAAGGAGGGAAATTTAGTGATGTGGAGGGTCAACTAAAAGAAATTCTTGTAAAAGATTTCATTTACTTGGGGGTATTTCCATCTCTAACTGGTTTCACGTTTGCAGCACATACAATAATCAGATAGAGCTATGGAATATGAAATTGCTCATCGAGGCAGTTGGGTAGTCAACATACAATAAAGATACAAAGTCACTGAATCTCCGACAAAAGTGCGGAAAATAATTGCAGCAAAACCTTGGTCAAAGACTCTGTTGTCACCCTGTATGACTCCTTCCAGAGTGGAAATTTTTTCCAACTACATAGAGTATGTGGCGCAAAACAAAAAAAAAGCAAAAAAAAGAATGCCAAATTTTCATTGGAAACTCTTACTATAAGAAGAAAAAAATTTGGTCTCATCATGTTCGAAAGTAATTTCCGGGAAATATGGTCTGCAACCAATATCCTTCTGTGTCATGTGGAAATCCATCACCAGAGGAAATAACAACAAACCAGTCATTCCTACAGCCAGAAGTAATCTAAGATTTAATTTCTTTCCCAATAGAACAGGTTCGGAGTATGCTAAGTTAAGTAAAAAGAAAGGGATATCAGTCAGCGTTCGTTCATTCAGGAACATGATCAACCGGTACTTGTCTACGTGAGATAATTCGCAAAGTTCCATCACCACTTCTCTTTGATCCAATTTTCCCAATTGTATCCCGAATATTCTGATACTGATTTTCCGTGCACATGTCTGGTTCTACATCTGTTCACATGAGTATACTCATGTAATAAATAAATAAACAAATAAATAAATAAATAAATAAATAAATAAATAAAACAACGTTCTGCATCTAACCGTACCTTGCTCGCCAGACACTTTTGCACCTGTCCCCAAGATCTCGAAAAGTTCTTCAACATTTACTGTACTACTGAATAAAAGAAACATGTGCATCTTTTCGATAATGACCCAGCCAGGCGTCGAACAGCAGGTAGACCCCCTCCCCTCCCATCGCCCCGTTTTCTTTTTGAGTTAATGGAGCGGATATCGACGTTCTGCTTGAGCAGAAAGTGTTGCTCATGCCCCCAGACGTGCTGCCGCTGATTTCATGTTGGTTTAGGGAAAATTCACCATCTTAATTTACGGCGCACCTCAGCTGGATGTCTGATTAAGGTCTTCGGCGCAGGTCTAAGGAGCGGAATTGGATTTGGGTATTTAAAGGCAGCACCCACGGTAATTTTCGATCTCGTGATTTCGGTACAGTTCGGGGTAATCGGGTGGGCTTAACAGTGCTATAATACTGAAAACAGTGAAAACCGCCAAAATCCCTGTTTTCTGGAACCTCAGTTCATCGATTTCGAGCAGATTGGGCCGAGTTGCGCGATCTGCTCTGTGTGGACCGATCCAAAAAAGTCAATACCGCTGCCTTTCTTGTCAGCTGTTTTGCGGGCGAAAGAGGTTTTTGGCCATGTTTTACGGCATTCCTAAAGTTTATGTCAGAAAACAAACTTTGGAAAAGATAGACTGACCAGTCAAGATGTAGAAGAACCACCAATGAATTCTAGAACAAATTCTGAGCAGTGAAAAAATTCGAAAACGCGACACTGGCGAAGATCAACCATACAAGTAACTAAACCAGCACATTTTTTGTGAAGTAACAGGTAAAAAAATCATCATGCTAAGTAGTGCAAAAAGGAGAGTTAAGGAGCAAGAAATAGCTTTACAATAACAAGCAAAGAAATGGCTAACCACCAAATCAGCTGGCAGCAACGATCCGTTGCCGCCACAACTCGATCGAACGACACCACGCTGATCCTGCTGATCCAGGATCTTGGACATTTCACTAATTATATCTCAGAAACGGTTGAGTTTTCCGCGCTTTTACTTCGCCAAATTGTTAGAACTATTGCTAAGGCTCACAAACGATCAATACCTCAGATATGAAAATTTCCGTGGGTGCTGCCTTTAAGGCACTCAAAATGCTTGCTCTTTCATGAGCAATATTTTTTACGGACTCACGACGGTGTTACCGCCTGGGCTGCCCCGAGAATAGAACGTCGAACATCCAGCGACCTTCGCGCACATTCCGGAAGATTTTGCTCAATTTTCAAGTGCAATTCGCGTGAAATCGAGCGCATTTCGCTTATTTTCTGGAGATTTAAGTGTATTTTTTAGATGAAATGGGGAAATTTTTCTGCGGAAAATTAGCGAAATCTTTTCGAAAACACGCATAATCTGTTCAAATTTTGTAATCCGAACAGGTGTGAAAAAGCAGCATCCCTTTGCGGGATTGGGGATGGCCGCGGGGACAAGTGGGAGAACGTCTGCCAGAGCACGTGGGAACGTCTTCCAGGCACGTGGGGGGGGGGGGGAGGGGGAGACTTCTGCGATATGTGGGGGCTAGTGCCTTGCGATTGGTGGTCCAGCCCCTGTACAACCATTCCCACATGCAGTCAGCCCCATGATTGCCTGAGGCTAAACATGTTGGTTGTTGGAGTAACTCATTTCTTTCTCTGGGTCTCATTACCGAGTAGTCTGATAAGCCAAATTTTCCGTTCACAAAATCTCGTGGTAAGATATGGGACCGATTTCGGGTGTTGTCAAGATGGGGCAAAATACAGTTTCAAATATGCATGAGCAAGTATGGTGAAATCGCGCATGAATTAGTGCTAGTAAATCGTTATGGGCGAGGCGAGGGTCTAATTGAACCAATCGCAGATGTATTGCCCACCCACTTTTGTCTAGTCATGACCCACACCACCGATTTCACGACTATTGTACTATTGTATTGTACTACTATTGTGAATTCGCACTTAGTGGCACTCTTTGGTTATCGATCAAATGCCACTTTTGAGAGAATTATTTCACCAACCCCTAGAAATGAGTGCAGCAGAAACTATAGATCAGCCAAATTGCGATTGGCAAAATAACCCATCTTCTGATTCAATCCATCTGCTCTCTCTAATCTCCTAGCCAAGTTCTTCTTGAAGCTCTCGTCGTCCCCAAAAATCAGGTACTGTTCCGACCCCTGAAATTATAGTTGTCAAAACCACCAGATGTTTCAGACGTCAGTGAAATTGTATAAAGTCTAACGTGTTGCATGTAAATTCGCCGAGCAGCGTCTACGACTTCATTTATATTAGTTTTGCGATTGGCTCTCACGAAGGTCGTCTGGCGAGTGTGCACACAAGTAGTTTTGAATGAGTGCCTGACGGATGAAGCAGCTTTCAGATCAAGGATTTCTAAATAATTCCAGCGCCTCCTTGTCATATAATGCTAAAAAAATTGCCTTCGTTGACATTTCACTATGCGGTCCATCCTTGCTTGTAGAGCATCCGAGAAGTGGAACATGCTACGAATCTCTGGCAAATACGCTGCGAAGAAGCGCACGTTTTGCGCACAATACGTTTCTAGCAGTAGGTAATCAGCGGAATGGTTTCGGAACCTAAAATTTGATATTCAGTAAACATTCAGTGCGAGCGCGTCCTCTTGTGGTAAGTTTCTGGGCCAGTAAAGACTCAGTAGCAAGGTTTTGTGGAAAACATCTCAGTTCATTAAATCGAAATATAACTAAATGACTGTCCCTATACCGTTTTGTAGAGTACTGATAAAGGGGTACACTAATGGCTCATGGCTAACTATCCCTGTCTATTCTACGAAACCGAATCATCAGACGGCATAGCATAAAATTTACCCTTCTCTTGGGAAAAAAACGGAAGATTTACGCGGAGGCTTTACGCGTTGAAAACTATCGTAATTTTGTATCGAAGGGAAAATCACACTAAGCTCACTAAAATCGTTCAGAGTGGACAAGGATGCCCAGAAAGGAGCAACAGTATTCCTCTCCCTTCGGCATCAGTTAACTCAGTCACTTAAGGAAACGTCACAGAGCGCGTTCTGCATCGCACTGCATGATTCTTACTTCGAGGAGTTTTTCGATTTTCTCCATCCACACTACGTTTTGAATTAATTGCATGATCAGGCACTCGCGGGTCGAGACAATGTTTTCTTCTGATTGCTAGAATAGCTTGCGACCAGTGGTAACTGTAGCGTTGGATCAGAATCACAGAACCCTTTTTAGAGAAGTTCTAGGGCGCCATCATGTCCATTTAGCAGCTAAAGATATAAATCGGTTGTTCCAGATGCCTGACACTCTACTGTTGACAAGCACGTGCTCCGGCAAAAAAGTGGTGGGTGGCAGACTCCATGAGATCAATGTTGGCCACCAAAGTTCAATTAATGGTTGAAATCTCGTATTATAATTTCTACCAGTCTGGCCGTCCGGCTGACCCCGGACCTCCAGACTCCTTCTAATGCTCGCTTCGCTTGCATTAGTTCATTTCTAGGTCTATTTGACATAGGTTTCCCCATGCGATAGACCGACAATGGGTTACACTCAATAGACAGGTGATCTAAAATCTCGTGTACAGTCATATGATCTTCATGAGCTCTCGCAGTAGAGTTTTTCGCCTTACTTTCAGAAATGACAATACTACGATTTCGTTCGATTTCCTCATAGGTAGTTTTTGTCTCTACAGATTTGTCGTTACTAGAAGGACATTGGACACAATGGCATTTTTGAGGCTAATGATTTCACCCCTGAATGAAGAGATTTTCGCAACGAGTTTACGATTAAAATCGTTCGCCGCATTCAAAAGAGCGCTCAGCCTGTTATGACAATCAAGAAGGTATCCAATGACACTTCTAAGGTGGGGTTGCACGGTGTCATCACGCAGTAACAAGTTGACTACCCGTTTGAAATTCTTCTTGTCGTCTTCATTCTCTTCAAACTTAGAGCTTGTTTGGTCCGGAGTTCCATGAACGATAGCCATTGAAGATTCCATTGGTTTCCAGAATACAGTGAGAACACGAGATCAGCTCCACAAAATATCGTAAAACCAGTCTGGCCGTCCGGGACTTCCGGACTTCTGTTGATGCTCGCTTCGCTCGCATACTGCACATTGAAAAATATCTATCACTCTCCTGAGAAGCCCTTGATCCCGTAGATGGTAGCTTTACCCCATATGAACAAAGTTATGCTCTCCCGTATGAGCGAAGTTAGTGGCCGTGAAGAATTGAGTGTAACCAATCCAGTGAAAATGTTTTCTTGAACTGATTTAGGCACAACTCCACTCATTCTCTTCAGATTGTTCGTTACATACGTTAGACCTCTCCTGGAATATTGCTCCCCCTTTTGGTTTCCTTATAAGCAATGCCTCATCGATAAAATAGAGAATAGAGTTCAGAAAAGCTTCACATACAGATGTTTCATACGCAAGGGATTAGTAAATGTTCCATATGAACACGTCTTCGAATGTTAAACGCAAAGGCACTCAGTTTCCGCAGGAAAATCGCTGACTATGGACTAATGTACAAAATAACTACTGGAGAAATTGACCTCAGACTCTGCGACATTTTCGAATTGTCGTCCTCAAGTATAACGATCAGGGGTCATTCATTCCGAGTACGTAGCGAAAAAGCCAATAGCCGAGCATATAAAGGCTCATACGTTGCTAGAACTCCTACATTGTGGAATAGGCTTCATCCAAATTTCTTCAGGTGGAAGCTATCTATATCGTTCCAGAATCATTTAGCAGCTTATCTAGAGGAAATCTGCGAAGACTGAATCCGAAGCGACACGGCTTGTTTTTCACGCTGGACGCCATACATAATACATCCTTCAAAGGTGCCATATTGTAATTCTATTTCTACTTGCCCCTTGCTCTGTTTCCTTTTCTCCTTCCTTAAACCGCCCGTCTTACTCTTTTTTCTTCTTTAAATTCGGAGATTCAGAATTCCCAAAACTTTGTTCTGCTTACCACAAAGCTCTCTGAGTTGACGTGATTCTTTTTCTCATTCGTTGGACCTCCCCAAATGTGTAAAACGTGTGCAACCTGGGGTTTGGTCAGCTAGCCTCCGCCCGGCTGCTGCAAAAAATATATGAAGGGGAGAGGAATGTTATAGTTTGGGGACCCCAACGAAACACGACCATCTCTCCACAGTCTACATCTTGTTACATATCCCTACATATTTCTATCACATCCTGTTAAATGCTTTAATGACTGGTAATAAATAAATAAATAAGTTCGAAACTGGTTGTTGTGGTAATTCAAGTGATAAGGGTCCACCGGTGTATATAAACGGAAAGGAAGGAGTGGTTCATTCAGACACAAACAGAATGGGAAGAGAACACGGATACAATGTACATCTAGGCGATTTAGGTGGGAGGGTCCGCCGAACCAGGGTAAGCGTACTCCTCATGCAGAATTAGACCCGCCTAGCGAATTCCTAATACTTGTGGAAGCCGGCGCACCCTTATCACACCGTTGAACCCGACTCCAGGCGTTGTCCCACTTTTGAACGCCGGCGCACCTTTATCACACGGTTGAACCAATCTGTAGACGTTTTCCAACTTTCGGAAGCCGGCGCATCTCTCCTCCATCGACGGGCCCGCTGCACATCATTGGACCTTTTGCTCGACCGCCTCTCTACCTCACTCCGCCACACCACATACGTTCTGAGTCTTTTATACTCCGAAGTCCATTGGCGACCTATTTGGCGAGAGGATGTGTTGGCAAGACATTTTACGGGTTAAAATCTTGTTTGGCAATACACTTTCCGGGAGAATGGGGCTAGAGTCTGTTTGGCAAGACAAAATGCGAGCGAATATGTTGACGACCTATTTCTCGGGTGTTTGGCAAGACAAATGGCAGGAGAAGATGTTGGCGACCTATTTCCCGGGTGTTTGGCAAGACAAATGGCGGGAGAATATGTTGACGACCCATTTTCCTGGAGAGGCACATACGACGCATTGGCTTTGCAGTCTAAGACCAGGTTCAATTACCCAATTTTGAGGTACGCGTTTCAAAGGGGTTCGTATATTAGGAGAGTGCCGGTGTCAGTCCGGAGTGTCTGCTAAGCAAAATCATAGCCTGATTTTTGCATGAGGAAATGTCCGTGGTCCTCGCCGCAACACACGGAATTGATGGATGTCATCGGTTCAACTGCTTGAGAAAGTACTTCACCCAAACCACTTCCTGGATCTGACCATTAAATGTAAAGCTTAAACATTGTGGTAATTTTAGAGGCCTCTCCTGGCAATGGAAGGAAACAGGAGTACGTGGCGAAATATCACGTACAATGTTAAAGCGCAATTTTCGAATGGCAAGATTTGTATGGTGACCTATTTGGCAAGATTTGTATGGCGACCCATTTGGCGGGACATGTTTGGCAAGACATTTGGCGGAGTTCGTTTGCCTGGCTCGTTTGCAAACCCGTTTCCTAGGTTGCCAAACAAACCTCGCCAAATGGGCCAATCGACTTCAGAGTATGATCTCACAATCACCCCTCTCTGACTAATCATAGTGCGTATGCGCACGGAAGCACGAAGTCACAAAGTTTCTGCAATAAATATAGAGTATGATCGCGCGGCTAATGAAACTGTTAAAAAATGAAGAGGTATGCTATGTTCTGGCATGTTCGCGAATTAGGCCAAAAAGTAAATGGTATTTTCAGAGAAAATACGGTCACGACTGTTTTCAAAACAAGAAAAAGAGTTTATTAGATTATTTTCCCCCTGTATTTACTATACTACAACTTACTCCCTCTACGGGAAAATGGCGGTGAAAATATGAGGACGCAGTGCAGCTCATAAGTACCCACCTCGCGGGATTATCGTACTTCCAGCAGCTAGTCATTCCGTTTTGATAAGCAAATGCTTCAGAAGCATCAACTGCAGTTTTGTTCTTAAAAAGCTCTAAGATAATTTGGAGTTGATATGGAGGTGTAGTATAAATTCATCGCATAGTATTAGACCGTTGGAAAAACTTTCTTATTCTCTGATATTTCCGATCATTAAGGTGACTCCAACAATAACCGAAAATTTTAACCTCACCTCAAAATAAACAATTCTCATTGAAGTGTCGCGACCGTTCCAATTTCCAGCTGTAAGGTCGATACTCATCCTGAAACTACATATTTATTTAAGGTTTAGATCGGAACTTCGTTGAAAGAAAAACATTTGTCAGAAGAGAAACAATCACCTCAAGTATTCTGGCACCTTTTTCGTTTTTTTTCTACTATGTATGTACCTATTCTTCGTGATCCCAATTGCTTAAGTTTTGCAAGCGGCACTCTTTTAGAAGTCTCTTCTTGTTTATAGCTTTCTTTCACGCGGCAAAATTTGGCATACATGTATAGTTAAGCATCGAAATGCCCTATCAAGTGCCTCGTACCCCTCATTGACTACCTTTTTTTCGAGCTAAAGGGTATAAACCCCCGGAAGCAGATTCTCAACCTGCGGCATGTATGGACCGTATTTTGGAAGCTTTTAGATCTTCAAATATGATAGAATTGTGCTATCCCGGAGCCTCATGTCAAATGTTTGTTGTTCGGCTTGGATTTGAGTACTCCTGCGTTTTCACTTTATTGGCTAGCTTTCGGTATAATAATACCTTCGTCAGGCCAGGCCAACAATCAAGCTAGGCGACAATAGATTCTGACACTAGCAACTAAGCGACAGGACAACTGCGCACTGCCCACAAACCCACAGCTCTTAAATTATTGAGCTTGATCACCTTGACTACCGTCAATTTTCGGATATACCGAGTGGGCGCCAGCAATCCTTCCATTTGTCCCTCTCGCGTGCCAGAGTCGTCCAATGGATTCTGTTCGTTCGAGGGACACGAAGAGCATCGTACCTTCCCTTGAAGGACGTCGTGAAGAAATCTGACCATCGGGTCGGTGGTCTTCCTGTTGAGCGCCCTTGGAGTACAGTCCCTGACGGTTCTTGTGCGACGGTTGTCGTTAAGACGCACCACATTCCGGCTCACCTGATCATACCCAAGTTGGCGTAAGCGGCAGCTTCCCTAATCTCCGACTGTTGACCCCATCACTTGCGTGAGGTGGGTTGTTCCTAGCATCAACCCCTCGATGGCGCGTTCGACGACACTGATCGCATTCTCATCTTGCTCACATTATGCCCAAGTTTCTGAGGCGTACGTTAATGCAGGGAGAACCGTTGTGTTGAAGAGGTGCACAGGGAGCCTGGTATTCTTTGCCTTCATCACCACGTCCTCGACGCTCTTTAAAGCTCCCCAAGCCGCACGCTTCCTCCTGCCCACCTCTGAAGCGAGGTCGTTCATCGTGTTGATTTCCTGACCTACATATACGTAGCTGGAGCATTCGGATATGGTCGTTCCGTGAGCGAGAATAGAGCATCCGGGCCCCATCCGTTTCTCATGAACATTGCTTTCTTCAGATACAGTTGGAGACCAATCTTTCCACACGCGTCCTCGAAGTCGGCCAGCATCTGTTCCGCTTTGCAGGTGGTTGATGTTATATAGACGATGTCGTCAGCGAAGCGAAGACGGTCAAGTCGCCGGCCATCAACTCGCACTCCCATGCAATCCCATTCTAGTCTTCGCATGACGTCCTCAAGAGTAGCACTGAATGGTTTTGGCGACACGGAGTCGCCTTGCCGAACCCCTCTCTTGACGTCGATGGTGATGTCGTCGTAGAATGGGGAAATCCTGGTCGTGAAGTTGCTGTAGAGCTCACGAAATATCTTAATGTATTGAATAGGAACGCCCTGGTTCCTCAGAGCTTCCAAGACCGCTTCTGTCTCAACGGAGTCGAAGGCTTTCTTCAGATCGATGAACGTGAGACAGAGTGGCATTTTGTACTCTCGCGATATCTCAATGAGTCTCGTGACCGTGTGTATGTGGTCGATCGTACTGAATCCTTTTCCTGCTTGCTCGCACGGCTGTCCCTCGTCTAGTGTCCTTTCGATCCTATTGAGGATCACTCGCGTGAAAAGCTTGTAAACGACGGGCAGTAGGCAGATGGGGCGATAATTGCCGATGCTCTGCGCCCCCCCCCCTTCTTGTACAGCAGCACGGTCCTGCTGGTCTTCCAGTGGTTGGGGACCTTGCATTCCGACAGATACCGCATGAAAGCCTAGCCAACGTGATGATGAGAACTGGCGGTAGGTTCTTCAGATGTTCTGGTCTTAGCATGTCGGGAACCCGTGCTGTGCGATTCTTCATCGACTTGATGACATGTCGGACTTCGGAAGGGAGAAGCGATGGGACAACATAACTATCCTCCTTAAGATGACATTGAGGGAGGTGGACGTGGCTGTCGAAGAAAGCCGAGTAGAAGACTTAGATGACCTTCTCCGTTACACGTCTCGAGGAAGAAATTGTTTTGTCTGTGCGCCGGAGGGCGGACATCTTTGCTCTCTGCACCGTTTTTTGAGCTCGGACGTTAGCTAGTAGTTGCCTGCAGCTCTCGCGGCTCCACGCTGGCGTATCAGGACAGGCGCCTCTTGGTGGCTCTTGAGCCCTCGGCTTTCTTTGCGCTGTCGCGGAGATGATGAACAAGCAGATCGTATTCATCGTCGATGTTGTCGACAACCGCATCTTCCCAAAATCCGGCTAACGAAGTGAAGAGTCCCAATTGATGACGGACTTGGGACTCCACTTCCTGAATTAGATTATTATCATCTAATTTTTATCATTGCTTGGGAGCCACGTAAGGCTTTGCTAGAATGTTTCACTACCCTGTCCCAACAAAGTTCTTAAATTGCTCAGAATTTTGGTTATCAGCTTCAACTTCTGATTTTTGGTGAACTCAGGTGACCCTTTTCCATAACCCCGACGGCAATAAAGTTAATTTGGATGGCAACTTTGTGGTGATTGTTTGCCATGACTATATTTAGCTGTTAAGGGCATTCGATTGCTCCTTAAGCACAGGGTGCGCCATAAGTTCTTGCACATTATATTTAGTACCACTACAGCCGCAGATTTCAACACAATAGCATAAGCTTTATGGCTTAGCTAGCTCAGTAAGAGCTCATATGACCTAACAAATCGGAAATATGTCACGCTACTCTTATTTGCACAGCGTTACGAGTGAGAAAAGACCTTGCTGCATGCAAATTACATTGAATAGCCAGAACGTGACTCCGCAGTAAGGCTCATAATGTGTTCATGGAGCAAGCGCTTCCCTTGTGGTGGTGCGCGGAGGAAATTCTGTGCTGAGGGCTAATCCGAAGTCTGACTTCCAAATCTTTTGATATTCCGGCGTTTTCAGTCCGAGTTCCGACATCCCGACTTCCGAAAAATTGCGAAAAGGCCGGAAGTTTCCGGAAGTCTTGAAGTGGAAGTAGCGTTACATCTGGAGATTGCCGCTAGTTTTGTGCAATTTTTCAAGGTCTAGCCTGCATTGTCTGTGCAATACGGCAATCGTGAACCACAAGTGACATTTTTTAGGCGTGGCCTGTTTCCACACTAGTTTTGCTGTTCTAAATGGGATATCATCAGGATAGCAACTGTCTCTAACCAAAACTTCTCCGTTGTGGCCTTTTTCTGAAGTTTCTGGGGATGAATTTATGTTGCTACAATGTCTACGTTTTTGTTGTGGGTTTGATACTACAGTATATTCATAGTATATGTATTAACGGAATCATACGAGGGAGGGTTAAAAAGTTTCCGGAATGACCACTAAAGAGCCAGTGTTTTCCATACATTTCTATGCCGTTCCATCTGAAGATCCTTCACATGATTTGGCTGTAAATATCAATTCGATCGACAAGACAGCCTGATTTTGGCAGGTCCTTCTAGTCAGTCAACTTCGATTATCTTCAGTTAGAGGTGAATGCATTAGAGCGGTCAACAAATCTTTCCATATAAAGAGGGAGATCTCATATGAACAAAATATTCCCTATGTACTGACTTTGGAGACCCATCGCCTACATTTCCCATCCTTCGCTTCCTAGCTTGGGTAAGCGAGGATCGCTGCACACAGGCAAATCGATTATCATGTGTAGGACGTCGAAAAAAGATGCTACACCAGAAAACGTGGATAAATTCCTCGATATGGATTCCGGAGACAGGCGGATGATTGTGCGCAGAATTGAGGAGTCTTTCAGTCCTTTTCCTTGAAGAGCAAACGGTTCGTATTTACATAATAAAGTGCTTTCAAAAAACCATTCTGAAATATGTGTGCCGCAATCGCTAAATCCCGATCAAAAGCACGTTCCAAAGTGGACTACAGCAAAAAGTTTTAAAATGTTCGTTTGGAAAAGAAAGGATTTGAAGCCCGACACTTCCACTGGAAATGTAACTTAGATTCAGCATTATAGTGTGCCTACAGAAACATAGTCAAAACAGTGGTTCGGATTCTAAGAATTTGTTCCGAAATAATGAAGGACCGTTCACAGTGAAGGAAGAGTACGGGTAATTGCTTTTGCCCTGTCAGAGGCATTTCACTGACTGTCAGAAAAGGGGTCACTAGATAGTAGTGATGAATAGTTTTGGAAACTCGAGGAACGCCAGCTCACTGAAATCACCCGGGTAAGGGGTGGAAAAAAAGCGCCGCATCTTCGCAACGCTACGGCTGCACATTCGAATGTCAACGCTAGCCACATATTTGAAAAAAAGGAATATTGCCCTCATCCAATGATTCTGTAGCAATGGCTTGCTAATGCCTCAGTCTTTCATCGGAGCTCAGATCCTTCCTGTCCAGAAAGAAATTCGGATCGAATGGCCGGTTATTCTTGGCCGTATGCGGTTGTTCTAACGAATTCGAAGAAATTCTTCGTAGAGAGAATTAAAAACAGAAAAGATATGGAACCAAGGGGTGCTGAGCTTCGACAGGATTGAGCTAAAGAATAACCCAAGAGCTGGACCGAGTTGTTTTGTTTTCATTGACATTCTGGAAACTTTTCAATCCGCCCTCGTATTGGCAGAAGTTGAGCTGGAAATAATAGAGAATCTGCTCAACATCTAGCACCACCCTGATATTTTTTATATGAATTGAAATAAGAGATTTTTCTCTTGAAGACACTCTTGTAATCGAGGCCTGAAATGAAAAGTGGGCAGTAGTACTCAACAATATTATCTACAAGCTATTTTTTCTAGGAAATACAACGTACTCATTCCAAACACCTTTATTTCAAATATGTGATTTTCATCAGCCGATGAATTTCTCTATTCCTGCTCAATCACTTAGTCTTTGCTGAGCGATGTTTGTTTAATTATCATTTATCCTTGGTTTCTGAATTGATGCTACTATTTATGAAAGCGATTAGATTTATTTATCAAAAAAACCGCAGTTATTCTAACAGCACATGGTTTACAAAAACACTAAACGCCCTCCTTTAAATGCATGTTTATGTATACATATTGGACTCTCCGTGCTTTTGATTTCCGAATTCGTGCACTTCCGGGGTGATAGTGATTTGATCGAAGTTGGCAATTAAAGGCAGTACCCACGGAAATTTTCGACCTCGTGATTTCGGTACAATTCGGGGTAATCGGGTGCGCTTAACACTGTTATAATGCTGGAAACAGTGAAAACCGTCAAAATCCCTGTCTTTTGGAACCCTCAGTTCAGCGATTTCGAGCAGGTTGGGCCGAGTTGCGCGATCTGCTCGTTGTGGACCGATCCAAAAAAGTCAATGCAGCTGCCTTTTTTGTCAGCTGTTTTGCGGGCGAAAGAGGTTTTTGGCCATGTTTAGCGGCGTTTGTAAAGTTTATTGAAGGAAACAAACATTGGAAAAGATAGTCTGACCAGTCAAGATGTAGAAGTATCACCAATGAATTCTAGGACAAACTCTGAGCAGTGAAAAAAAACGCGACACTGGCGAAGAACAATCATACAAGGAACTAAACCAGCACATTTCTTGTGAATCAACAGGTGAAAAAGGAGGAGGAGGGACCCGTCGTAGCAATGGAGTGAAGAACGTGTCAGGATACGGGTTCACTTTGGCCCGATAAGGATAAAGGATAAAGTGGTCGGCGTTAATCAATCCCGTCACGAGGGATGCGCCACGCATTCGACTTCATCTGAGCATCGTAGAGGCGTTGAATGCGTATGTGCCCTGTACAATGACTTGCGGGGGGCACCCGATGTACCAAATCAGTGCTTCATCCTCCCAGACTCCTCTGGTACCAATTTACCGACCCCGGAGGGATGGAAGGCTTGGTTGGCCTCGGGCGGGATCGAACCATCGATCGTGTGCGTGCGCAGCGAGCCTCTTACCACTGCGCCACACGCGCCCTACTTTGGCCCGATAGTGTTGGGAATGCCGGGATGCGGGAGCGCCCCTGGAGAATGGATCCGGCTTGCCCTAGCTGTGAGGAAGGCGCCAGAATGCGGGCGCTCAGATGGGGGAAGGGCCCGCCGTGACACAGTAGTGTGGATAACACTACGACACGGGTCCGCCAATATAGGATTGGTCCGCTGTGGATCAGTAAAGTGGAGAATACCATGATACGGTTCAGCCGACGGTGAACGGGTTCGTTGTGGCCTAACAGTGAAGATGACGCCAGAACACGGGTCCACCGATGGAAGAAAGCCCGCTGCGGCCAAGTAGTGTGGAAAACACTCGGATACGATTTCGCTTTGGTCCAATAGTGGGGGGAACGGCAGGATACAGTTTCTCCGATGGAGAACGCGTCTGCGTTCGCCCGGTAGTGAGGAAGACGCACGAATACGCCATACGATGGAGAACGGACTTCTCATACTCACACTCAGCTCATAAGAAGGACTTCATGTTTGGGCCCATTTAAAGATTGCTTCTACTTCTCTATCAATTTTCTAGAGATTTGGCAGGCGCGAAGCTTTTGCACATGTCCCAAGTGGCTGCCCCACCCCACTTTCTAGCGTCCCGAAGGGGCGCTAGTGTGGATGAAAGTTCAACATTCACTTCAGTTTAGGTGCCAATATTCAATACAAGCTTGATTCCTGGTTATACCCCACCGAGAACAGCATATTTTCAAAAGTCGTGATTGACTGTTAACTGGCACTTAATTGGGACTTACACCTTAGATGAAGATGATAATTTTGGCCAAACTACTACCATCCCCGATATTGTGGACTTTTTGGGGGCTTCCGACTTCCGAGTTCCGAATCTTTAAATCTGACCTCCGCTCATCCCTGGTTCCAACCATAAAGAGGAGTAAACCAACGGATTCGCGTCTGTGTGAGGTTTTGGTGAAGGGGATATTCATGCCTTTCAAGGTTTACTGGGGAACGTTTAGGACCTCCCATTTCAGTTTCATAGGAGTTGCTTTCCAACTCTTTATCTCTTTCAATCATTGTGTAGGCCGAGTTGAAAGGAGTTGCGTGCCAAAACATCATTGTTTGAAAAATGGGTGTTAGCTTCACGATGGCAGCAAGAGGTATACAGGAATTCCCCATGTCATACTCAAGTATTGAAAGTGATGAACTGTGATGTTAACAAATGAAATTGTATTCCAGGAAAAAGCAGAAACTTGAAATCTACATATAAAACATAGAAACGCTCACTACACTTTTTTTTCAAGAATCTGGAAGGCGCGCATGGGCGCCAAATTCAAACGATAGGAATGCATCTGTAGGTCTCAGTATAGCTGCAATCTTGATCGAAATGGGCCTACTGGGGTAATCCACCACGCTGATCACGAACCCGAGAGCCACTTTGCACCTATTGATTTATTGATTTTATTGATTTTTCGCAATCTGTGCAGCAGGTTTGGCGGAACCGTACCCACAGGGGTTTTTCACAACGCTGATCAGAAATCTAACGGCCACCTTGCACGGCGTGCTTATTGATTCATTGATTTTATCCATTTTTAATGCGTTTTGTTTCGGCGTGGTGGAACGATTTTCATTGGGGTTGTCTGTCATGCTGAGCATGAGTGAAGGCTTGAGCACAGTAAACCCTTGGGAATACATTGACAAAATCAGTGAATCAATACCTGCGCGCGCAATGCTCTTTGGTTACGCCAATTACATTGGCCTTGAAGGCAGCCCATGTATGAAAATTATCGTGGCGTGAACGAAAACAGTTTTCGCATTTAATATTTTGAGTTTCAAACCTACATTTCAACCGGTATGACAAATCATTCTTAACATCAAGCAACTAGTAAATTGAAGAAGCGGAGTTTGCATGGTGTTACAATAATTATAGGCCAACCGGTAGATGATTTAGTGCGAAATGTTTGTCATATTTGTGCTCAGCGGCTTAAAAACCGTTGCAGTTATTTCCCACGTCCGGTCGTCCTTGAACGTCGACATAGTTCTTCAGTGTGGGTTATAAAATTAGTAGCCATACACTAGGTTGTTAGTATGCTTTATTGGCCAACGTTTTGGCGGCTTCGCCTTCGCCAAGGCCTGAAAGGGTCAATGATCTATGAGAGTAGCCGCTCAAGCGCCTCCTCAATCAGGCATCGAAGAACCAGGAACCACACCATAAGCCAAGTCCTTACAAAAGCCAAAATCCCACCTCTGCAAGACCACCGAACGGGTGGTGTTGTTATTAGTGACCGAACGAACCGTCGAAACGTTGTCCAATAATCATACTAACAACCTCGCGTACGGCTGCTAAATTTATAACCCACCTTGCAGTTATGTCTACACCTTCTGTCCCCTCGACGAAATAACGAGAATTTCTTGAGATCGTTAACCGGTAAGTGAATGTGAAATGATTGTCATGTTCGCGTTCAGCATGTTGGAAAACACCTGTAGACATCTCCTAATCAACCCTGGGCAAAAATAGCGATGACACAGTTAAATCAATAAATCGGTATTTTCTCGAAAATATCTGACACCTTTGTTTCAGCGCATTGGAGAACCCAGGCATCTCTCAACCAACCGTGAACGACTCAGTAATCGTCACCCCCTGATTGTGGTATTTCAGAGATCCTGTCTCAGTGGTATTCCACAGATCCGTGCACTTGCACACAGCTCAAATGACGTTGCACCAGGATTTGAAAGGGTTTTTTTTTTACACAAAGGAGAGATAAGAAATTTTGGTTCGTTAGGAAATGGTTCAGACACGCCAGATTTTCATCACTCTCCAAACTTTTTTCTCTTCCATAAGAAAGCACTCGGGCATGCTTTTCTGATCACATGCACCTATCACCTGTGGGAAACCCATCAGGAACAGGTCCAACACCTTGGGATCATGAAGCACGTCACTACAGGTCAAAAAAGTCATCAGTCAGTGCTCAAAAATCCTCAACGTTGGCGAAGTGTTGCTCAGCCACGGAGGAAAGCACGAGGATGGACAACATAGGTGCGAAAAGGGGGAGCCGGCGGCTGTCAGCGGTGCCAAAAGTGACCGGGGGTGGCGGCGGCTTTCCTAGCTCGCTTCCACAAAAAGGCGACGACCGGACTAGGGGATCGTCACATGGCAGACGTAGGTGTTAGTAATTCACTTGCCGTTTGCCTTCATCTGTTTAGGCAAGCTCAAGAATACCGTTCCATCTGCAGCGAACTGGCGGCGCGATGAGTCATCACCTCGACGAAGAAAATCCGGCACTAATTTCGACATAAGAAAACACTCAAATTGTCATTATTTCCAAAATGCGAGAGTTCGAGAAATATCAGCGCTTCATTACCTATCTTCCGGTGCCAAATACACTATAATTCACCCATAGCAACCCTTTCCCTTTTGATAATACTGAAAAGTGGCAGAAAAAAAAACAACTGTTTTTCCCCTATAACTTCCTTATTTGAAACGTGGACACATTAGTGAAGGACTTTTTGTAAAATTACACCTATATCATCCGTCAATTATTCCGGAAAGACATTGTAAGTCGTTCCCGCTGAAGGTGAAGGGTACCGGAGCCGGCCTCTTAAGGATGACTCCGGTTCTCGCTCTACGCCCTCCTCCCTCATCGTAATGTCTCGTTTTTGGCCGGAGCCAATGTTACTAGTTTTGGCTCCACCCCCTCCTGCACAGAGCAGGACAGAATTTTACATCATATCATATACCGATCGATAGAAAGTTTCTTCTACCTCACTACCATGTCCTGAACATCCCACTTGGTTTTGTATACGAAGAGAAATTCGTGACAAACCTACTGTTTCTCGCTATTTTCGCCGGTCTCAAACACCTCAAATTAGTTTCCAGAAGATATTCACGAGAACATTTGCAGTTGGTTTCAGATTATACAGTTTTTCCTCCTCTTCTTCTGCTGACTGTCCCATTTTTGATTCACTCTCTATTAATACCTTTATGAGTCATAGTACTAAACCTGCCGCGAAAAGTATGGCTTTCGAAAAACGCAGACGTTTCAAGTTTTGACCTTTTCTATGCAAACATGGTGCCTTGTTCATCTCCTAGGTTCAGGGTCAAGCGTGATGACGGTAAAAAGTCGACCCCCATACGACCCCCCCCTTTGAACCATCAAAAATACGACCCCCCCCCTCCTTTGCACACAATTTTCCTTCTATGCTTGCAGAATTTAGATATTTAGATATCCCATTTCAGGTGTTCGTACTGCGAGAGGTGTGGTGGAGCCAGAGCATAGGAAGGAGAAAGAGGCTGTTTTGTATCTAACTAGTTGTTTGGAGGTTTCTTGGAAAACGTTGAAATGTACGCGGTGGACAAAGAATGTGCATTAACTATGCAATGTTGCTTACGTAACTAATGAGGCTCGAACAAATCAAGAAAAAACATCTATATACATCATCTACATGGTGAAGGGTTCGATCCCTACCGAGGCTAAAATTTTTGCTGAGGGTTAAAGAGTGTGCAGTGAGCGAATTTCAGTGTGAAAGCGTCCGTACAGAGTTTCTAAACGAAATACCCCCGTATTCGTCACGAGAAACAACCATACACAACATCGACATGGTCAAGGGTTCGATCCCCTCCGAGGCTAGAATTTTTGCATGGCGTAAAATGACACGCGCTTGTAGTAGATTCGAGATGATTGACCGTAAAGCACGAAATAACTGTTTATAGAGGTGGAGGACTGGGAAGAACTTTCAGTACGGACGTGCGAAAATTTCAGCCTAAAATTTTGACTCGTTCAGAGACATGGTTGTAGTCGGACACGAATATCAGAAGATCTGGTCCCTTGAGGTCCCAATTTTTTTCAGGTTTCTAATAGTCTAAGGTTGCGCTTTCAGGCTGTGCAGCTCGTTTTTCTGCAGCTGCTTCCTCCGCGATTCAACTCCGTCGATAAGAACATGGAAAAAAGGCCATTTTTATCGACGAAAAAGCATCTCCGTAATTCCCGTGCTGAATCTTTTCTCTTGAAGCTGGAGACCTGAAACTTGGGGGTAAAGCACTATTGAGTAGGATCCATGAAATGGCTTTTTACCGGCCTGCAGGACTGGGTAGGACTTCCAGTACGGACGTGCGAAAATTTTAGCCTAAATTTCTACCTCCTATTCCACACTAAGGCACCCCCCCTCCCGACCGCCACCCCCCCCCTTACGACTCCCCTCCTTCCCCCCCCCCCGTACGACCCCCCTTGATAATTTATCGACACACGCTTGACCCTGCCTAGGTTTCAGATATCCTAGGATACCCTTCACTCTATGAAAATTTTCACTCACAGCCCTGTTATTCCTAATTCCTTCAACTCCTTGCAATCCGTTCAATTCAGGGCTCTCACTCGAATTTCGTAACCTCTAAGTCATTCGTTCCGGCCGACTCACACTGCACACACATTTACTACAATCTTTCATTAAATGATTATTAACATTTCCTAATAGGGAGTTTTCCGTCCAACTTCCTGATATTGCCTTCTGTTGCTTCGCCTTCCCCTCATTTCCGTCCCTCTTCTCATTTCCTTCATCCCATCACCCAAAAAAGCTAATTTTATTAATTGTTTTTTACCGGTCTCCAACCCCTTCGGTTAAGTCACGCATCGGCGCTCCACATGAGCTCATATAATAAAATCGTCTGAATTGTTGCTTGCTCATCTTCGCGAGAAGAAAACTGGCGCACGCCCTGATATAGCCACGGCGCAGGTGCGCAGGGGATAAGCTATCACACACTCACACTTCCTAAACATTATTCACGTGAAGGAGATGCAGGAAAAATTTTTGGAGTGCCTCAATCACTTCACGACAACCTATTTATAGGTATATCAACTACTATGGGATAAGAGTATCTTGTATGAGAGCGGTGAAAGCGATTGGACGCATTTGCAGGTAGGAAAGGAGCTTGTTTCGAAGTCAGAAGAACGCGGTTACTGTGGAAATTCTCCCGAAAATTTTTTGAACAAAATCAGCTATTTCTTCCAGTGAACACTCAACACAGAGCACTCATATGTGGCCTCCAAGCTGTCTTTGATAGCTGCATTAGCGCTTTCTAACTATTGAATGCTTTTAGAGAAAACAGGGCCTTTATTAGTGTGCCCGATGAGGATCCAAATTTCTCTGTAATGTAGGGGAAGCTTCCTATTAGAGAACTCACAGGAATTTCAGAAACTAGCCGAGTATCACCAGAGTTATCATTCGTCTCCCATCGGACCGTGGACAGAAATACGTGGTAATCGCACTATAATCATTGCTTCCTCTCGTTTAAGGGGAACTTCGTGCTGGATACTTATTCCACTGCTGTAGGTATTCAACCATGTGCCAATTGGGATCCGAGTGTTGACGAAATTACTGTCTGAATTGATCATTCTTCTCATTTGCAAAGATCGGGAAAAACAGCCGCCTACTGCAGTCCTACAGCTACAATGAAAGATTTCGAGGAGTTTTATAGGGTGTAGAGATCATCTTCTGCGCTGTCCGTGCGCGGCTGCGTTCACGTTTGCTCCGTTGTCTTTCACTATCTCATTCTTTAAATCCTTTCAAACACTTTTTTTGTGGTGAAAAAATCACTTCGACTATAATTGTACTGACTAGCGTAACTGTGCCTTGCCGTATCTTTTTTCGCAGCTTCTTTTCGTACTTTATTTTTCTCCGAAAAATTTCTGTAGCCGTTAACCCGTCACTTTCGATTTCTGGTAGATCAAAAGCTACAGTATGCCCTCAAAAAGTGTACGAGCGACTAGGACCAAGGGAGCAAATAGCAGCTCTCAGAGCACTGCAACTTCTCAGATCACCTTGCAAAGTCAAGATGAAGTCGACTTCAATAATTTCTCAATGCAGGAATTGTTCGCCTTCATCAAAGACCGCAACCGAGACCCAATTATCGAGGCGGCCCTTCACGCTCTCCAGACACTTGCTGCAAAAGTTCCGATGGAATTGTCAGCACAGATTGAAGCGGAGACTCGCGCACGAACTATCGTGATTAGCGGTCTTGAAGAGGCCGATAATAGGATGCTTCCCTCGCAACATCAAGCAGATGTTGAGAACAAAGTGAGTAAAATCCTCGATGTTCTCAATGTCCAATGCCGCCCTTCTGCCGTCTTTCGTATTGGTAAAATCGACAACTCACGCCCACGCCTTGTTAAGGTTCTGCTTCCATCTGTCTACCACTGGCGTTCAACTCTTGCCAACGCACGACTTTTGAGGTCTAGTAGCTTTTCCAACATTTTTATTAGGAGAAGCATGACCTCGGAAGAGAGGAGGCGGGAGTTCGAGTTACGACAACAGGCACGGGAGTTGAACCGTACGAAGGGTGAGCGCGAGTGAGTGGTGTTCCGTGGCGAACTCAAGCGCATCTCCGTCCTACCGAAGAGGAGGGAAACGCCTGAGTTCGCAAGGTACTGCTCGGGTTTTGAAGTGTTTTCTTATGAACGCGCGAAGTATTGTAAACAAAATGCACACTATACAATCTTTTTTAACCATATACAAACCGATCTTGTTTTTATCTGTGAAACATGGCTAACTCCGAAGATATTAGACTCTGAAATCGTAGGAAGCCTGCCATACTGCGTCTTTCGCTCAGACAGGAAAAATGGAAGAGGGGGTGGAGTGTGTTGTATTGCGAAATGCTCGTTTGTAGCTAGCGCAAGTTCTCCTGATGTCTCTTTGAAATCAGACATTCTATTCACCGACATTCTGAGTCAGGACAAGATCTCATTCACCCGCTTCATAGTTGTATACCGTCCTCCTAACTCTACAGTAGCTGACGATGATCAGCTCATTGAAACTTTAACTGAAATAGCTTCAGTGCGAGCTGCAACAATCATTGTTGGAGATTTCAATCTGCAAATAGACTGGATTAAACTACTAGGGCTCAACAGCTCTTCGGCTCTCTTCTTAAGTTTTTTTTTCAAAATAGTGATTTTCGCCAATACGTCTCTCAACCGACACATGGCAATGCAATACTCGATCTAATTCTTTCCTCTTCCCCCACTATCTCGAACATGCAACACCTGCCACCACTTTCGTCGGCTGACCACTGCATCCTCAGATTTAACGTTCAACATGTTACATTCAATTCACCGATACTGCCCTTGCCAGACTTTCACAGAGCTGATTACGATGGAATGAACAGTTACTCAGCTTCTATAGATTGGCTCACTATATATATTCAACCAGTACTCATCTTCATCCGAAGTGTATCAAAGATTCTGCTCTGTTATGTACTCTGCTTTTTCAAAATTCGTTCCTGTGAAGCAGGCCCGTCCTCCTACTCTACGTTTCCCTCCTCATATTGGCTCACTCATATCTCAAAAAGAGCGGCTTTTTAACACCTTAAAGAAGCCCTTATTTGACCATCTTTTCAAAAAAGTTTCTGCCGATCTTGATTATCACCTCAGAAAATTCTTTGCTAATCATGAGCGACGTCTTGCTAAAAGAGCATCATCTCGTCATTTCTTCTCATACGTTCAGAGCAAGCTTAAGCAGAAAACGTTATCGCCAGTGCTGAGAGATCAGTTAGGCCATAACCTTCACACCGATTCAGAGAAAGCCAGTGCCCTGGGCCGGTATTTTGCAAGTGTTTTCTCCAATAAGTTAGTAGAAGTAGAACACGAATTCTCCATGGCTACTTCTACAAGCCTTAACATGTACTGCCATGATGCCTATTTTGATCCAAGTGCCATCTTCAACAATTTAAAAGGTCTGAAGCCCTCAACATCCACTCCTTATGACGGCATAAGGGTAATTTACACTAGCTGCGTGCGTCAGTCGCGCATCAGTCGCACGCACCCATTTGCAAGGGATTTTCCATGAAGACCGGTCATCATGGCATGTACATCCTCAACGAAAAGAACGCGCGGCCGCCGCGAGGCCTAAACGCTTGCGTCTGGGCTGCGACTGCGATGCGACTGTGATGCGACTGGGCCCTATTCTTCATCATATAGACGCACGCGCGTCAGTCGCACGCATCCAGCATAAATTGCCCTATACCCCAAATTGTGTACAGAAACTGCGCGAAATCCTTGTGCACGCCTTTGGCTCACATTTGCAACATATCTTTCTTTAATGGTGAGGTGCCACAGCTATGGAAAGAGTCATTAGTAACGGCCATACCTAAAGTTCCGAATGCTTGCAATCTGGTGGGCTTTCGTCCAATCAGCATTACACCGACCCCAACTAAAGTGATGGAGACCATCCTGAGGAACAAAATAATGTCGTGGGCTCACAGATCCAATATTTTTCCTACTGAACAACATGGTTTTTTGCCAGGCTCGTCAACTACAACAAATCTAATTGATGCCGTTCATGACTGGAGCATAGCATTGAATGAGAGTAAGTCTGTCGACATAATTTATCTTGATCTTTCAAAAGCGTTTGATAAGGTTTCACATTCCAAGCTTCTGGCGAAGTTAGAATCAGTTGGTATTCGTGGTAAACTGTTTGAATGGTTGAGATCTTACTTGTGCGATAGATACATGACAGTCAGGGTCGGGTTAGGATTTTCAGAGCGGTATTGCAGCGGAGTGCCTCAATGTGGCGTTTTATCACCCCTCCTGTTTCTAATCTACACATTAGACGTCCCTGAAGTTGTCAAAACATCTAGTGAAATCAGAGTGGAACTTTTCGCTGATGATATCAAGATTTATGGTAGTTATAATGCAGAGAACCGCTCAATTGTGCAAGCATCGCTGCAGTTGTCCGTCAATAAGTTACAAAATTGGGCTTTCGAGTTGGATCTCTCAATTAATTCTAGCAAGTCTCTTACTTTGCATCTAGGGGATACTAATCCAGCGGACTACAAAGTCAATGGAGTACCCATAAGGAAATGCACAGCAGCCAAGGATTTAGGTGTATTTGTTGACTCTTCTCTAAATTTCTCCAATCATATTGACTCTGTGGTAAAAAAGGCCTACTCTACATTATTCTTCATCTTGCGCAACTTTTATAGTAATGATCCGAAAATTTTGAAGAAGCTATATACCACTTTTGTCCTGCCACACTTGGAGTATTGTTCACAAGTCTGGAGCCCGTCTACGATGAAACAAATCAGGAAAATTGAGAGAGTTCAAAAAACATTCACGCGCATTGTATACCACAGAATGAACCAAACACATGATGATTTGCTTGATTACCCTGCTCGCCTGAAGGCACTCTCTCTGAACACCTTAATTCAGAGACGAACTTTTGCAGACCTGGTGCTCGCTTTCCGTGTTCTTCGGAAAGAGGTGAAACTAACATCCAGTAAATATTGGGTCTTCCGACCCATCAGCAGCAGAATAGGTGGTTTCAATTTGCAATATCGGAGAATTAATAATAAGCGATTCTCTCAAATGTTCAATACATTCTCCAACCGCACTGCAAGGTGGCTTCAGATGTTTCCAACACATGTTCTTCAATCCGAAGACAGCAGAAAATTCAAAGCTAGGCTCAGAGAAGTTGATCTTCTTCAACTACTTCACATTAACGTTCCATGATACAATTGATTTCAGCCACTCCTTTCTCCACTTCCAGATGATCATGTTCGTGTTCCAGGCTTCTCGAACTTCAGCACCTTCCCTAATTTTTGTCGCAGTTGTTTATAGCGTTTTATTTCCTGGTATTCGTTTTGTTGTTCTTGTTAGTGTGTTGCTTATCTAGCAAAACAGCCAAATAGATCAGTGTTTGAAGTTTACATCCTTCCCATTCTCAGAAAGTTATCTCCTGCACTCACGCCGCAGTGAATTTGCAGAGATTCTACTTCTGTTCTATTCATTTGTGTTTTTTCTCTTTTCTGTAGTTCGCGATGCTTCGGGTCATGGTAGAATAATTCTCCGACGTTAGGTGTTTTTCTACTTACGTAGTGAGTATAAAAAGGCTCTCCCACTCATTTTATCTCTAATCATCCCTGGTCTAGGCAGCCATCTACGGTTCGTTCTGCGAGCTTCCTCTAGGTGAACGCCCGGGGTTTGTATTTAGATTAAAGAAGCTCTTGAAACACAGAGCTCGCCCCGGGACGCTTACGTTGTCCGATGGCGTAGCCTAGACGAGAATATCTCAAAGACGCCGTTTGTGGTGTACCTAGACCTGGCTAAGCAGATGTCACTTGGGTAGCTGTAACATGTCTTTAAATTAATCAACGTGTATGTATTTTGTAGTAGAACGAAGCATCGTTAGCTACGCTTTTTCTGTTGAATTGGTTTCTCTTTCAGCCGAAGATTTCAAAAGTTATTTGCACGATGTACCTGGTTGTAGGAGCACCCTGAGTGCATGAATAAACAATAAACAATAGAGAGTAGGCCTTTTTCACAGCTCAAAGAAATTTGTGACCTATTGAGGAAGTTCAGAGAAAGCCCAAGATGAATTCGACTTCCACTGAGGGCGCGCCTGCATCATAGGCCCATTTCCGGTTCTGCAGGCGTGTCCCGCTGGCAAAGGAATAATCCTTGCAATAAAAACTAGAATATATGGCTGCGAGTAAATCGCGCTTATACAGCAACTATCAGTTTTTTTTTCGAGTTTCGTTGCATCTTGTTTCAGCAAACGATAGTTTTTGGCCAAAGACTTTTACCTCTCCCTGTATTTTCTGGCAGCTGCTGAAGAATGGAGACTTTTGGTGTGCAGGCGTAGAGAGCACAGTGTATGGCTTCCCAAAGGAAGTTACAAGGAAATGTTGCAAATCCCATGAAAATTTTTCGGATTCTACAGCTGTGATGGTATTTTATCGACAATGTCACACTAGATGCATCTGGTGAAAAATCCTGGATTGAAAATATGACGACTGTCCTTTCTGCACTTAATTTCATAACGACATGATATTACGATTATCTCAGCTTCAGGATGGTCTAACCCTCCCTGGAATAGGAGGCTCAAAAGAGGATCTCCTGCATTCATGCAAGAAATTATGCAAATAAGTCTATCAGACGTGCCTCTATTCCCACGCATTCTGCCTTCTGACAATTCTAATTATACAAATATTTTAGGAAAATAGAGAGGTCTAGTGCCCTAAGTTCCTCCAATGAAGACGGAATTAAAAGAAAATTTCAGTTTACCTGACGGCGAACTTTTGAGCAGTTCGAGGAAATGAATTCGCGATATTCTTCAATATATCAAATTCTGTCTTGCTCGTAATGTGGAAACAAAACATTCGTCCAAGCATCTTTGCAATACCATAACCTGATGCTAACCGGAACATCTGAAAGAGCTGAGGCAAACGCGTATATTTCTCAATTAAATCACGAACTCATCAAAATATCATGAATGAGAGTTTCTCTTCATTTCTGAGTGGAATATTCTTCATTATTTCCTTATTCATCGCAGCTTGCCTGCATTTGATTCGTTTCAAGAGACCATTTTTAGGAGAGGTTTCTGAGCGAGAGGGTGAGGCGACCAGTAACACAACTGGAGGGAAAAGAACTGATGAGCTGCTTAATAATGTGTAAAAATTGTAAACTTGTGTGAAAATTAATAAATGTATAGTATGTTCTATTCTTTACTATCCAGCATTTTGTATTGGAATACTGAAATGTTTCGCAACACTCACAACGAATTCTTTGGTAATGGATTTCTTCATCAAATTTGCCACTAAAGTGTGGTATGGACTGTAGTACCTTCGCCTATCCTAAGGGCGACTTCTCTTTCCCTTTCTATAAGAACTGCCGAGACTTTGGATGGGAACACCTTGACACATCATTTCCGAGTCCCTGTTGATTACTAAGCATCATTTTCCGTAGACGAATGTTCTTGGTCAGAAAAATGTGACACTAACACAGGGCCAGATCTGGCAAATACAGAAGATGTGACAGAATTGCCCAAGCGAGATCCTCAGTCTCCTCACGACTTCCATTTGTAATGCGCGCTTGAGCACTATCTCGCAGAAGAGAAACATTTGCGCGTATAAGGCGTTTTTCACGGATGGCCCTTGCGAACTTCTAGAGTTGAGTACCGCAGAGATCCCTCATCACTAGGGTGCCACTACTGATGAATCCTAGATGAAGCATCGCTTGTGGCGGCACCAAAAGTATAGAAAAACCTTCTCTTCGGGCGGGTCTGCTTTTGACCGTTTTGGAAGTGATTCCGGACACTGATGCTGGTGTGCGTTGTTCTGGTATAGGACCAAGCTTCTACCTCACTTGCCGTATCCTTTTGAAAGTCCTCCCCATTTGGATAAAAAAGCAGCGACCCCTCGATGTTCACCCAGACTGACCCGTCAGATCTGCACTACTCGTGGTGTACTCATGTCCGAGCAACTTTGCTATGACCGATACCGTGAGGACGATCGCATAGTCAACCTATGATCGCTTCGACAACTCACAGGTGTCCGCACACGTGCTCGTCTTCAGTGCCTCCTGCAAATCATCGTTATTTCCGGTGGATGCGCGATCAGATCGTGAGTGAATTTCAACTGTTTTCGCTACATTCGAAGCCCTCTACCATGGAGAAACTGTCGAATGGTGAATAACCTTCCTTTCAAACGCCACAACTGTAATGACATTGTTTTGATTTTGTTTTAGGATATCCTTGTTGGAAACCATAACAGACAATGGAGTGAAGTGAGACTCAAATGGCCAAAGGCATTGTCACTCAAATACCAATAGAGCTTACCTCGTATGCCCTCACGTGAGGGTATTGAGAACAAACGACCTTATTCCTGCACAAGATCATACCCGTCAAACTGCGGGATGTTGTTTCACGCTGCTCTGCTTCCATTCGCTTCTTCGCAATAGCGTCATTTTCAACACCCTACATCCCTTGTGTTGTTCATCTGCTTATTTTCCTGCTGTATAGGAATAGGCTCCCTTTCGGATATTTGTGTACACATTTAGAAAATGAGTGACAGAAAAGAAAGACATGGAAACGGAAAATTAAGGGGATTTCCGGCGTAAGAAATAACGAGTACAGCCGAACCAAACAAACCCTGTCACGAACGGGAAACAAGAGCAGCAGAAATGAGAGTTTAGAGACAATGTGCGCAGTGATTCGAAAATATGGGAACGGGCTGAGCGCTGTTGACCCAGGCATTTTTAAAGGACCGTCCGCATACCCTTGTTTATCTGAGCGGGCCAGCCGAGAACCCATTTCATCTTAGCAGACTAGCCGCACCTGTCCTACACAGGCTCTCCCAGGGGCAGGCTGGGCTTTGTAAAGGATCGAGAACCAAGAGGCTTCGTACCGTGTACTGGGGCGGAGCCAAGAAAAATTGTGGTTTTATTCATTTTAACGAACGCATTACGTTCACGGGGGAAGAAAGGGGTGTAGAATAAGTTGACTGGCCGATTCATTGAGTTTTTGTGTACATAACTGCATTATGTGATGAAGGAATAAACGTAGCACATGTAGCCTCCCTGCAAGCCCGTTCTCGACTGCGGCCGAAAAAGTGCTAGCAGGGAGGCTGCTCGTCCTCTCGGCGGCGAGGGGACTGAGGTCCAACAGTTCCGATTGGAGCAGATGTTCTAGAGGCTCTACGGCATTTGAAATATCCCTACGCAGTTGGAACTCCACGGATTGACTTGAAATCTACAGTGACATGAGAACTAAGGTAACACTATTTCAATGGAAAACCAGTGTGTATGTATAGTATCATGCGTGGAAACGGTGGCACAGTCGGGCTCTGTGACTGGTTGGTTGCGCGAACTGACCAATCTCAGAACACACCCGTTCCACCCTCTCCAGTTGTAATGCTTCACAATCCGAAAGATAATAAGGGAAGCACATAAGAGGGCTGTGCAGCCGATCAACTCTCTTCTCTCGTCCCGGTGGTGATAGAGGTTGCTAAACAGAAGGAAGCGCAGAAAGATCTTTACCTGGTTCCCAATGCCGCCCTTAGAGGATAAAAACATCACATATTTTTCAAGCTTCTTCCCTTCATGTGGTCGTGAACTGGAATGTAGTACGGCACCTCGACCGCTTCGACATACATGGAATATACAGATGCCCAATATGAGCGCAGTTACTGCTCTGATTCTTTTTCCAACCAATGATGCTAGCAGTTCCATTCAATGAATCTCAGCTGTTGAAGTTTAGCAGCTGTTGGAGTTTGCTAAGCGTTGGCTCCTTTGAACAAAAAGGCCGAAGACCAAGTTGTGTATCTGTAATCTCATGAAGAAAAGCTGAGGAGTCAGAAATAATCATATCCAGCTTTCGCCTCCCTTCCCTCTCTACATGGATGGAAAGTTACGTGAAAAATAGAGTGATATTAGGTTGGTGCAAAAATAATGCGCGTTTTTCGTTGCTTCATCTTCGGTGCAGAAAACTTCCTTCGTTTCTTATCATCGGTTTAAGAAGCTGCACATGGTTTTGTAGCAAATTTCATGATCTTTTCAAATATCTTATGGATTTTGAGCGAAGTTCATGTTTTTGGTGAATTTTTAGTTGTGTAACGAAAGTTGCCAAAACAAGTTTTTTGCCAAACTCACTTCAGCGGGCTGATACTCGACGGCATCGCAGCAGGAATCGCTCAGAATACCACCATAGTTTTGGAGAAGGGAGTGTAAGCGAATGCATTCCGCCGAGCTGCTTCCGGACTTTTCGGCTTGGTGTGCTTTGCTTTGAAAGTAAGGAATGTCGCATAGGTCTTCCTGGGGTTTGCGACCCCCAACTGATGACAATTATCAAAGAGCACCCATCCAAAACAACATATTTGGTTTCGCATAACATTGCCGGTAATTGTTGTCAGACCATCCCTCCCTTCAGTAAAAATGGGAGGATGAAAAGCTCGACGAGTCGATGTTGCGTATACTGAACGTGTACCACATTGATCGTCATTGAGAGGTCTGCTTCGCGCATCTGTAGTGAAAGAATTGCGAACAAACAGTCGGTCGCTTAGTAATTAAATATGAAAAATAGACCCTCTTCGGCAAAATGAAGTGCCTTGACCAACAGCTAGACCAGGACGATGCGCTGAAACACACCCAGAACCCAAAGCAACACCAAAATAAGGTCACGGCGACTTTGTGGTGACCTGCTGCAAAAATTGCTTAATGCAGCTCATTCATTCTTCCTAGTCTGGTAAGTACTTTTAAGATGTAGATGAAATAAATTAGGAACTTCACTGTGTGACCCTAGCGTTGCTCAATAAAATAGATTCTTCACTCCTACGCGGCACCGTCCAGGCACACCCTGCACGACAGAGACTTCACAGGTTGGAGCAACTGAGCTAGGAAGCTCGGACTCCTATATCATAATCAGCGAACTTCTCGCTCACCGACTACCACTTCCTCGAGAACCTGGACGACTTCTTTCGGGAGAATTTTCTCGAAGACTAAAGTGATACCAAAACTGCCCTCTGGAAGTTCGTCGATTCTAAAAGGTCCCATCAGAAATGCACGGTAGTAGGAGAACATCTATCTTATTGCTAAAGATTTGCGGATTACAATAGTTCTAAGCCTTTCGAAAAAAACCGATTTTGAAAGGAGTTATGAGGTTCGGAATCAAAGGCATGAAAACGCGCATTATTTTTGCACCAACCTAATAGAAGAGGCACATTCATGCAGTATATAAATAGAATGTGTGAGAAACTGCGACGATGGTCACGCACAAAGAAAAATTTTTTGCTAGGCAGTTCCTTTTTATATGAAAAAATCGAGTAATGAGGAAAATGTTTTCACGTTCGTTAATGACCTGTGAGGATAATGATTATGATAATGATCGTCAGGATTACGTTGGACACTCATTCTTCTTCTAGCGGACACTATACAAGTGACCGAATCGGTTATTGGTAAAAGAGATGTCGGCTGTCTACCGCTGCATCTCAGCGGGCTGAGGTATCTCCGGTTAGACGTCACTATGTATGTTCGGTGCATAGCATGGGTGCATTGTATGCCAACCTGTAGAGATAACAAACAACTATCCCAAAAAAGTGTGACAAAGACGACGTCAATCAAACAACACTAAAGCCCCAGATGTGATGAAATTATGTAGAAAAAAATCGTTATGATCATCGTCACCAGCTGCAGCAAGATTCTTATAATAAACCCAAGGGAAAGACTTTGAACAGAAATTTTTGAGTACTCGAATACTCGAGTGCTTCGTTCATTCGGTCTTTCGAGAGAAGGACGAATTCAAACAATTTATTCATTCGCTTTATTGAAGTCGTAATTTATTCGAACAATTGATTTATTCGACTGAAAATGGATATTTGACTAGTTCAACTATACACTTCAAAAGTGGTTGTCATTCCTCTATGCGAATTGGAAACTGTTATGACATCGAGTGGGAGCATTGTGTCGCGCGCGTAACGGTTTACGTGGTATGCCTTGAAGGCTCGTTCTGAACCCATCCCTCTCCAACAAATTGCGTGTTATAATGCGATATGTCTCATGGCTGATCTTTGCAGAGGCAAGTGATGGAGGCTGACTGTGTCAGCACTCAAAGATCCATATGGGGAAGAGCATCGGTAGGGAGCAGTGGCGGAGCCAGAAATGGCTAGCCAGAAAAAGGAGGGAGATGGAGCGTACGAAAAAAAAATGAAACTAACACCACTTTTGAGAGACGGATTTCAAAAAAATAGAACTAGTGAGTTTCAGCATTGAACAGGCAAGGATAAATGTTCAAAAATGTTGATGAAAATAAACAATTAAAAATAAGCTAAATCATGCAAAATTTTTAACTATTCCATTTTGGGAAATTGGGCAACCACTCTCGAAGCGCGTACCGCCCCCCCCCCCCTCCTGTTTCTGTCACTGGTAGAGGAGGGAGCATTTAATCCCCTCCAACCTACACATTGTAGCTTAACATTAAAACAGAAAAACCTCCTGAGCAATATTCCATATTAAAGGCAGTGTGTCACCTCGTTTTCGTGTCTGAGCTTTTACCAGATTCTGAATCTCCTCTACTCGCTGAATGCAATAGTATAGCTAAAATGTTATAAAAAGGTCTTTAAACCCTATTTTAAACGTTTTTTGAGCCGGGATTTGTAACAGTTTGTCGAGCAGAGTGGACGCGTGGAGCAGTTGATCTTATCGATAGGACACGTCTAAACGTGTTGGTCAACGCTGCAGGCGTGACGCGCAGCCAGCACATTCACGGACCGCTACGCTCAAGTGGTCCGTGAACTGCACTTTCGGACCCTCCGAAAACGGGGTTTTCGTCATTTTTATTAGCTTCGACGTACTTCCTTGGAATTAGCGTGACGAGGAGGTCTAGAGTCTTTTGGTATTTTCAGCCCACGAAACGAGGTGACACACTGCCTCTAAGGACCCTCTCGTGCCCCGGGGTCCGCCGGCGGTTCAGTGGCTCAGGTTAGACCCCGAGCACGACTGGCCGCGTCTGTGGAGAATGCGCTTCCTACTAACCTAATGGCGGCCTATCCCCACAGACGTACCCGGCCGGAAACCCAGGATCCCGCTTCCCACTTCTCATCTCCCTCACAAGGTCCCTACGCTGCGCCCCCAACCCCAGCCCCGCCCACAATGGTGCTACTGAACAAGTAGGATATGAACAACGACATATTGCTACACAACAGAACACGATATGGATGATAGTTTATGGTAACGAATATACACGACATCAATACACAGCAATCAATAATAATGTACAAATGGAAATGGTATTAGGGCAAGCTTAGTAGCAGAACATCGTAAAAATGGTATTGCTCACGGGATACGGCGATGGTAAGCCGGAGGAGGACCTGCTACTCCAGATGGTATCACGAACGACACGGATAGAACGAACGACGCGGGAGCACCGTAGAACCCAACCGTCCGGCGCGACAGCACAGCAGCGACTGATTTCGAAAATCAATCGCGCCGCGCCGTCCGCACGCGACTCAGCGTGGAAACTACCGTGCGCCAGGTCTGCGCGGCGGGACCCCGCCACAGGGCAGAGCCCCACAATTTTCACAAAAAATTTCGCTCTTTGTATAGAGGTGTTATTTGAGGTGCTAAACACGAATATCGTATTTCCAGAGAAGCTGGACTGAAGGCGCGTAAGGAAGTGGGAGGTCACCGGATTACTAAGGAAGCGAAAGCCAAACTGTTGGAACGGTGCAAGAGGCTGAGGAAACGTTTTGCAGCTAGACGACATCGTAAGATTTTGTTTTTAAACGAAAAATGGTTCGACGGCGAACAAACTCACATTCATCAGGTCTGGACAGGAATAACATACACTGGCAAGGCTCATTCAACTTCGTGCTCCGAAGGAGTCAAGGTCTAACGACCCCAGTATCGTACGGTCCTGGAAAGCAAGGTTTTGCCATGCCCCCCCCCCCTCCCCCTCCCTCCACCCCCGATTTTGGAGAGGAGACGTGTACCTTCCAACGTGATGGCGATCCATCTCACAAGTCGGAAGAAATGCAGGAAAGGGTTGCGAAAAACTTCTCAGACTTCACCTCGGTGGACATAACTTTTCAACTATTTGGCTATTGGCCAGCCAATTCGCCGGATCCGTTAGACTATTCTATCTGGGAAATACTGGAGTCAGTAGCCTGCGTGAGGCCCCACTCGACAGTTGAAGCGCTCAAAAGGAATTTGACGAAAGCCTGTAATGATCTCCCTATGGACATCGTTTCCAGCGCAGTGGACGACTTCTCGAGGCGCCTAAAGGAGTGGGGGTCATTTGAAAGTAATTGCTACAATATGTAGTCTCCTAATATGCACAAATAAAGTTGTTACATTTGATTAATTCGCAGAAAACCAGCACGAAAACTCGTTCCATAGTTTTGTGTCATCCTGTATTCCCAAGAATAAGGCGGCGCACCCCTAAAGCTACATTTATGTACATTCTCATTTGTTTTTGATAGCGTTTACGAATGCTCAATTCTCGAAACCGAGAAAAAAGGGTGAACTATGAAGGAAATGACTCCGTGCAATTAGCACCCGAACGGTTTCTGGTTTTCTCTTATAACTTGAGCAGTAAACCAAGGTTGTCATATTCCTTTATTCCCGGTACCGTTTTGGCGTCGTTGCCTTTGTCTGAGCCTGTAAAGTCAGAACCGTACGTAATGTATTCTCCTTAACGCTCAATCAACAAGTTATAATTTAATATGAGAGTAAACATGAAAAAGAAGATCAATAAGGGCTTCCGGTTTGATTGCGATTATCACCTCCATTCGAAAAAATTAGCTGAGCGTTTGAATTTCTCTTTCATCTCTAACTATGTGTATTTGAAGTTCCTTGACCTGAAAGATATGCCGGAAGCAGGCACTTTGTCATATCAGTCTGGCACTTGCAGCTAATTCATGCGAAGGATTTGTGAACGCATCCCAAAAGTATCTTAGGAAAACATCAAGTCTTTGGTAAACATTCTTGAAATTTTTCAGCCCACCTTTGCACCAGGGATGAGCGGATTGTCCGTATCCGGTTGTCCGTTTTGCCGTTATCCGTGTATTTTGGCTCATCCGTTATCCGCGATTTTGGCGAAGGATAACGATGCGGTTAAGGCCAAATATAGTTGCTCCATTTCGCACATTCTCAGCAGATTATAGCCCCCATTCCAAGAAGTATTATCCGATCTACCCCATTTTACGTCATCAGAGGTTTACAATCTCTTAGCAAGGTAGGGGAGGATAATACAGGCTTGTATCTGCCCGAAAAGAGATGCTGCTTTCTACGTCGTCCAACAAAGTCAGGAAGTAACCTCGAAACATCATTCACTTGTAAAACGTGTAATTTCAAAAACATCCCCTAATGTTTGGCCATTAGCAAAGTTGAAATTGGTGACTTAGCACCTCACGAATGAGCGCTGCCTCTCTTTCTTTCAAGGTTTATTTCGACTATTCATTGAACACTACGGTTTCTATTAATTTCTGAATGTATTGAATGAATAGCGTTTTAGAGTCAATACATTCATTATTGTCAGTCAGTACTAGTATGTTCGTCAGAAGAAGCTCCACAAAAGATATACGAAGCAAAGCTTCAGCCTCCTTCAGCTCTCCCCTCTCTTGCCCCACCCCAAGACAAAATCTTGGTGGGACTACTCTTCGGATACCTCATCTTTCTACTGAAAGTTACAGACACGTATCATTCCGAGCGACCAGTGTGCCAATCGTATCAAGAAATATCCAGACGTCACTGGAAACTGCTGTTTCTGGAGAATCCACTTGCCCGAATTTTTCTTTCCACGGCGTTGGAAATAGCGGAATAACGAATTTTATGGTCATTTTGGTGACAGCTTTCACCAATGCATTCAGAAGGAATTGACGTTATCGAATTTCAGTCTATAACTCTGAGACACATATGTCCAAAATTGACTCAATTGGGCCAGTATCGGGCTAAGACTTTGTTTGACGTTCCCTCGCGCATAAGCTACATAGTAACATTCCCTTTCCTAGCTGCAACGTTGTTACCAGTTCGAAGTTCGAACCCATGACTCAGTTTCGCTCAAATTTTTGTAAACGACTACATTCCGACACACTTCCGAAAAAGCCAAGGAAAGTGGATCGGTCCAAATGAGAATGAAAGGACAGAAAGAGAAGGACATGTGCTTTCGAATATATGCCAAAAGTGCGCTGGAAACATCATTGTCCACTTCAAAATATTATTCCAAGACCCACCATTCGGAAGTCCGACACTGATTTTGCAACAACATAGAATATGGTGTCTCACAGCATCTGGATCACTTATCCGTTATCCGTTATTCGCACCGTTATCCGGGTCGTGGAAAATCTCGCATCCGCTCGTCCCTGCTTTGCACTCACATATACACCTACATACACCCATACGAATACACACATGCATACACGCAATGCAATAATACACACATGCACACATAATATGCACATACACAAACGCACACGCACATACACGCGTAAGATGTCATTTGACAGAAAGTGTGATATGCATCGAGAGTCACTTTGGAGAAGCAACTATGGTTGCATCTAATATGCAAACCAGTAGAATGTTCACACGCGGAGATAATAATCAAACTACAGATCTTAGACTTCCTCTTACTTGACCGAATCTAGTGCAATACCAGCAGTGTCGCTTGATGAAACTGCGCAATGTCTGCGATTCCACTTTTTTCTCTCGTCGCATTGCCATAACTCTCTTCAATTCTGAACATTTTCGAAATGGAACAGACATTTGGAATCAGGATGATCTAATCTGGTGGTCAGCTTGAAATTTGAAAATTCAAGAATTTTTGGCGACCAAGTAGCAAAATCATCTAAGGCAAAGTACTACTGTTCGCAATTTCCCCAGCAGAATACCGGAAATTTCGTAGGCAGACACCAGAAATTCTGCAGCAGAACAGCAGAAAAACCGACTGGTTACTCACGGAAATTCCGGTATTCTGCTGCGGAATTTCCGGCCCGGTGTCTGAGTAATTGCATCCTCAGGTACCTTTCTGAAAATGCACCCCTTGGTAGTTGCTCTTTTTGTGAAGAAGTTGTTACATTGCACTAAAAATTCATTTTTAGGGCTCAGAACGTGATTATCACAAGGACGGTGCCTCATTCGATATTTCAGGATTTTCTATTACTAGCGATAGTAGTTTCACTAAATACATCAGCGATTTTCATAATTTCAGTTGTTTCAAAGGCAAAGCGATTTGTGAGGTCTGTGTGAAGATTCTTCCGACCGCGACAGCGCCCTGACTGTGATTGTGCTTTCGATCGCGTGTGGGTGTGAGAATCTTGTTTTTTTTATGGCGTCATAGAAAAAAATGGTCTCATCGAAGACGAAATGGATCTTCTAATTCAAACGACTCGCAAACGCGAAACTTGTCATTTAAAGTGATTTTTGACCTGGCAACGCTAGCAGTCACATAATTTCGTGGGTGGGGAAGCGATTTCGAAAAGTTCGCAGTTTTGTGAAATTCCTTTAAATACAGCACGCACGGAAATTCCGTTTCTGAGATTGCAGAGGAATATTGTATTTTTGACCATAAGGATTATGAATGAGGTGTCCAATTTCGCCAAAACTCATGGAAAAATGGTTTTCGGATGCTTCTGTCTTGGCAGGTTAGAGCAGTGCGGTCGAGTTACACGTATGGGATCGAACAAAACAGTCGATAAGCTGTCATCATTGGCAGCTATTTTCTTTGCACCATCGGATATTTGGCTAGTAAAGCAGATTTATTGAAACAGAAAGACCACAGAGAGAAAGGAAAAGGGTGTTTATTATAAAGCCATAACTCGCGAGAAGAACAAAATCATATGGTAACTAGCGCCCCTTCGGGACGGTAGAAAGTGGGGTGGAACAGCCAGCTGAGGTATATGCAAATGCTTCACATATGCGAAATGCTTAGAAAATTAACATATTAGCAAGGCTCATTATTATCTGAACACAAACACGAAAAACTCTTTATGAGATGCGTATATTCTACCAGTCCGGCCGGCACGCCAACTGCGGTCTTCCTGTCCTGTCGTGATTCTAGCCTTGCTTGCAAATACCTTATCATCTACACGTAGAGCTATTTTCCGGTGCAATCATACTACCTATTGTTTTTCTCACACTTCTTCCACACCTATAGACCCGTTATGGCCAGCCACTCCAAACTCATGGGAGTATCTTCCAGATGGCTTTAGTACCTGTGAACGATTCAGTGCATAAATGCAGTGAGAATATCCACCTGAAACGTTGATGAGATAGTCCAACTGATGAGCATCTGCATTTTAACACAAGAATCAAGGAGAGGTGGTCGCCTGAGACAGAATGAGCGCGTAGCGCACCCCTAACTCTACCGGCACATGGGCATCTTGGCGCTTTCCCCACTACTGGGCTAGGGCGAACTCATTCTTCAACCTTGGACAAGTATCGTGGCATTTTCTACACTATCGGGCCACGCGCCACCCATTTTTCATTCATGCACCCGTACCCCGGTGTTCTCCCAGCTAATGAGCGCCTCGCGGACACAGTCTCCATCCGTGGACCCGTATCGTGGCGTTTTCTCAACTACTGGGTCACGCGGAGCATTCCTCCATCCGTGGACCCGAACAGGGTCAAATGTACGATAGCAATTTACCAAGGTGGTCGCCTCGGGGGGTGGGGGGGGGGGGTCGTCTGAAGAGTGTAGTATAATAACAGCAAGGTAGGGAGGTTCGTTTTCCACCAGCGAGCTCTTTTTCTTTTAGTACCATAAACAACAACTGTAAAATCGTCGGTGAGCTCTTTCTAGTTAACCTTGGACGTTTTATTTGGCTGTAAATCGACTCCTAGGGTCGAATAAATTTGTAGCTTAAAATGCAATTTCGTGGACGGTGTGGCTCTGGACATCACTTGGTGCCCCGAAGCTGTAGAGGCGGATTCACAGATTCAAACCTAATGAGGATGCGAAATTTCACACCTTCTCATTCATTGGAATTTTTTAAAGCGATAAGACCACACAAGACATAACTGCAAAATTTGTTAAATTTGAGGTATCTTGACATTCAATAACTGACAAAATCAGAAGATCCTGTAAAAAAGGACTCCATGCATGAGAAAGATCAAATCTTCATTTATTGTAGTGCCTCATATGTGGCTGTTCTCTCATACAAAGCAGCTATGAAGTTATCCACCTCAGATTAACACCACAATCTTGAACTTGCCGAAAATTAGGTTTCTTCTTCATGGCTCTTTTTTTCGGCGTATATTTGAAAGCTTACAATGACTCTGGAAGAGGAAGCCAAGTTCTATACTCTTGGGAAATTTCAGCTTTCAATATTATCTGGAACGAGTATTATTTCGCTGGTAAAGCGATGGTAAACCGTTGGTAAAAATGGCAATTCTCTCATCTTTTTGCCAACGAATTCTCATCCAAATTTAACCCTAAACCAGATTTTTCAGAACAAAAAGATATGCACCAGGAAGTGCAAATATACCTAGTAGCAGAACGATTTAAGCAATTTTCCCAGGTCACATGCCAACCCTTTTTAAATTCGTGACAAACAACCATGCATCTGCACGTGTACGATTCTAATTCTGAGTGAAAGAACACCATTAACGCGCGACTTTCGCAGTTCAAAAAAGGTCCTGACAATTTGTTTTTGTTCATACACATGGATATTTGACGTCCGACTGCTCCACATACATTTTTCCACTTTGCAAAAATTAGTCTCCGGCGGGGATCGAACTCCTGGACCTGTTCGAACATGAATACGACTTCTGCGTCACTCCAGTTGCTCATAATAAGTGTGTAGATGTGCGACATAGACATGTGAGACAATTGACTGGTTGTTTCATTGATAAAACTTGAAATTCAAGAATAAATATTTATTTATTTATTTATTTATTTATTTATTTATTTACATGCACATAAATGCGCTATACAATGGTGGATCACGAGCACAAGGAAATAGAGGAGAAGCTCTCCAGATTCAGTTGAAAAAATCCGAAGTTATTTCAAGGTCCCTATTATGTTCTCCCTGTTACGTGAGGTATCAGTGACAGTATTTTGACAGAGATATTTTCTGCTCAGAAAATCAGAGAGGCAACACTGCAGTTCGCCCATAACTGCTCCCACGAACATAGAGGATATCGAAAAACCCGTACATCCTTTAAACCAGAGCAATTAGAATCTTTAGCGGTATTTTTGCTCAAGTGGGATGAAAACGTGGGTACCATCTCTGTCGGTTCCTCGCAGTATCCGTCTCCTCCTTGTCTCAAGATTTGCAAGCAGAAAAGGAAATGAATTTATAAAACACCAAGGAGGATGATAGGAGAGTACAAAAGGGGAACAGGGAGGAATATCGGAGAAGAATGCATCCGGAGGACTCCTCGTACACAGAAAAAATCATAATAAAAGTTAAGGGGCAATCTCAGATGGCAGAGAAGAATAGTTCATCATGGATGCCTTGGCATATAAAGTAGTTCTGTTCTGAGACTGTAGGCAGATGATGTCGCAAACGATGAGCTGAAAATTTCAAAGTTCTCTGACCCTTAAGAGGCGAAGGAAATTTATTTTCCTTAGTTCTTAAAAACAGAGGTAGACGGAGAACATAAGACATCTTTCGGTAACTGACGAAGCCACCTAGCACCACGAACAAATAAAGTACTAAACATTCTAGTATTAAATCTGTTGTTAATTCTCTTGTAGTGCAATGTAAACGTACCTGAGCGGCCATTACATGGCCTAAAGATCCAATATTTACTGGCCCTAAGCTTGCAATCTATTCGTAAAACCTTGAAGCAAAAAACAAGATCATTGAACGTGCGTCGTTGCAAAAGACTGTCGAGTTTGGATTTCTTAAGTCTCTCATGATAAGGCGGAATTTGATGGTAGTTATATTAATTAGGTAAGCATCTGTGCAGGAGCAATCTTGTAAAAGTTTGCTGTACTTTCTCTAAGGCTCTTTGTTGTTTCACAGTAGAGGGACTCCAAACTTGCGAGCCATACTCAAGGAGTGGAAGTACGTAACATTTATATACAGTGGACGTCAATGACGGTGGCCCATCTGCGGCCTCAAGATGCACGCCGCGCAACCGCGCCGCCCGCGTCGTAAACGATGTTTTCTGCTGCTGTTATGCTATATCTAGAGCTTTTCTGCCCGATTTTAAGGATTTTGACACCAAATCAGGGAGAAAACGACTAGAAATAGCATTCCTGCAGCAGACGACACCGGTCCTGGCGCGCGCGGCGCGGTTGCGCTATGTTCTTCTCGAGGCCGCAGATGGGCCACCGCCATTGCCGTGCACTGTAGTTTAATCAGCAAAGAAGAATCATTCGAACGAATATTGCGAAATATAGTAAATAGTGCAGCGAAAGACCTATTGACGACATGCCTAATATGTGTATCGAAGGACAGTTTGGAGTTGAAATATATGCCCAAGTCTTTAATTTCCTTGCAAGTATTCAAAACCGTCCCATTAATAACAAATGGCATAGGATCACCTTTACCCACGTGAAATACGAGGGTCTTGGAGAGATTAAGAGGTATGTCGAAAAGTTCAGCCCAAGCTAACATATTTTCTATAGAGAGGGATACAGCATAGTGTACTTCCGAATAGTTCTGCGAGTTGTACGATGCGAAAACTTTGATGTCATCGGCATACATTTGGAACTTACTGATGGATGCGTGCGTAGTTTTGAAGGGAGGTCATGCGTGTAAAGTAGGAATAGTAGCGGTGAGAGAACTCCACCCTGGGGTACTCCACTGTGACAAAGATAAGATTTAGAGAACGAATTTCCCACTTTCACGCACATATGTCTCTCACATAAATATGCTCGAATCCAATCAATTAATGCATCTTTAACTCCAAGGTCTTTCAGTTTAGAATAGAGTTTGAGATGGTTAACTCTGTCAAACGCCTTTGATAGATCAAAATATATAATGACGATCGAATGACCATTGTTGAGCGCACTGGACCATTCGAAGACACAGTCTTCTAGTTGAGTTGTTGTAGAGGCTCCGGATACAAACCCATACTGTTCGGGTGGTATCAGATTGAGTTTGGTGATATGGCTAGTGATCTTATTCCGGATAATTCTTTCAAGTACCTTCACCGGTGTAGGTGTGATGCTTATAGGCCTAAAACACGAAATGTGAGTGGCATCAGAATCTTTGGGAATGGCCGTGACAATGGCTTCCTTCCATGCAAGGGGAACTTCTAGTGAAATGAGGGAGATGTTGAATAGTATTGAAAGGGGTTCACATAGAGAATCTGCACATTTTTTGTAGATTATTTGCGGGATACCATCGAAAGGGATTGAGGTGGAAGGTTGTAGGCGCTTGAGTAAACATCGAACAGTATAAGGATGAATTGGTGAGTCAGAGATTTGAAATGATTCGTAAGATCTTGGAGAACGTGGAAAGGTTTTTAGAACAGAACTACTAGGAAATATACTAGAAAAGTACATTGCGAGAGCATCAGCTTTTTGATTGTCGCTCGCAAAGATATCTCCGTTATCTCCATGAAGAATAGGTAATTTATAATTGCTTTTTAGTTTATGGCGAATAAAGGAGACGATAAGTCCTTTGTCAGTGTTTCTGATAATGCGTCGTTCAAGATTAGCGTGGATTTTTTGAGATGACGATCTAATTCACAACACACTTTTTTGTAATCTGAGCATAGCAAAGGATTTGAGCTTGTCGCGAAAATTCTGTCTCTTTGGGACATGAGATTGGTAGTATGTTGGGGGTATCGTGGCGACAGTTGTCGAGGCTCAGAGAGAGGGACGTATTTGCTCATACCTTCATAAATTACACGGCAAAATTTTTTGTAGGCGTCATCAATAGAGCTATAGTTTTGGAAAACTTCCCACCAATTGATCGTTGAGAAGAACGATGCTAGGGCATTGTAATCGGCTCTGCGAAAATCAGGTAAGGGGAGCTTGAAGGCATGGTCAACCGCAACAGAGAGGGTAAAGGAGATGATTTTATGATCAGATGTAGCTAACGGAGGTAGGGCTGTAACTTGATTTACGATTGGCATTGAACTAAGAATGATGTCCAGTGTGGACTTTCCTCGTGTTGGGAATACAACATGCTGTGATAAGGAACAGTTCTTGAAAAAATCATAGAATTTCATTGCTGCCGAGTTCTTAGGAGTGTTGGTCGACCAGTCGATGTCTATGTTAAAGTCACCGAGAACTAAAGTTGGTTCAGTACAAGAACATAAGTCTGATAGGGAATCAATTAGGTGTTGATCGTCTATGGAATTGGAATTTGGTGGACGATATACAAGGACAATTCGAAAATCGGGAGAGGTAGTAAGGTTGTTTGAGTCGAGGCAAATTAAGTCTGATTTGAGAGTAGTGCCGAGTTTTAACTTTCGAAAGGATAAGGGCACTCTAACAAAGCAGCAAACTCCACCGCCTTTGCTACTTTTTCGGTCAAGACGAAAAATAGAAAATCAGGTGCCATTCAAAATTTCACTGTTAGAAAATTTAGCAGATAACCACGTTTCAGTGATAAAAACCAGGTCCGGTTTCTGCGTATCTAGGAGGTATTGAAGATGAACAAGTTTGTTGGCGAGGCTACGAGAGTTTATAAGAAAACATTTCAATCTTGGTGGGCCTGGTGGAGGTACCAGGCCAATTATACGTTTCCCGGATTGGTACGTTTGGGAAGGTCATGAATATTCCTTAATTCACCTCGATAAACAACCCATAGGTGTTGGTTAGCTTTCCTATTCCGCTCTTTTGCTTCTTGTCGGAGCTCGAATTCTTTGCGACGCTCAGCAATAGTCATACTACGACGAATGAAAACATTGGAAAACATAGAATTTCTCAGTCGGCCAGCATTAGATAACGCTTTCAGCCAATGAGATTTAGATGGCATGACAATTTTGACCAACCTAGGATGTTGGTCAGTGATCTTCCCTATTCGGTACGTCTCAACAGGTCTGCATTCTATTTCGAGAATATCTAGTATAGCTCCTACTTTAAGATCTAAGTCGTTGAGCTTCTCAGTCTGCGTTAAGTTTGCAGGTGGTTCTTGGAGGCCGGAGATCACCAAGCTTCTCCCTCTTTTTTCATTCTCAACATACTCAGAAACACCTTTGTTGATCTTCGCATCAAGAGCATGAACCATTTTTTCAATTTCTGGATCATTGCTTTGAGCAAGAATAGAGTTCAGAATCTCAGATACAGAGAGGTTGTTGTAGTGGACAGAGCTGGTGCTAATGCTTTTATCAACATTAACCGTACCGCTAGTATCTTTCTTTTTCATACGACGTTCTTTAGCTTGCGACATGGCAGTAAAACAGAAACAATAGAATATGTAGAGATTTCACAAAAAGAGGGAAGAGTTGGCTTAAACAGGAGATCGAACAGAAACCAACAAACTCACAGGGCGATGACTCTGATCAACCACCAATCAAATATTACGTAGACCACGCGCTAATAGCGAACTATCACAGTTATAATGCCAATATAGAAGCGTAGGAGTAGGTAGGGACAGAGCGTGTTGGGTGCAACCGCTCAGCACACACCAAGACTCAAGACTGTTGAGTATATTTCGTATAGTAACATAATATTATATTATATTATATATTATATTATATATAATATATAATATATAATATAATATATATTTATAATAAATATATATATTATATATTTATTATAAATATATATATTTATAATAAATATATAATATATATTTCGTATATTATATATAATATATAGTATATTTCGCAAAATATGAAAAATTGAGCGGTAAAAAATTAATTTTAAAAAGTAATTGGATTCGAAAATTACCTTCCAGATATTTTGAAAGTCGTTGAATTACAATAACTGAAAGCTTGGAAGAATTAAATGTTTTGGAGGGGGTCGCATTTTTCCCGTCTACAAGGGGGAGGGTGGTCGCTTCGGGGTCGAATTTCTACCAACACCACGCTTCACCATGGACCCGAATCGAGGGGATTTCGCAAATGCTGGGCTGCCGCGGACCCATTCCTTATTCGTCCTTATTCGTGCTCCCGTATCCTGGTGTTTTCTCGGCGCTTTGCGGACAAAGTATCCATCGTGGACTCCTATCGTGGCGGTTTCAGCCACTATTGGGCCACGGCGGACCCTTTCTCGATTGATGGACGCCTATCCTGGTGTTTTTTTTTCTGAACGCTGGACCCCGGCACACTTGCCCTTCATCAGTGTAACTGCATTCCTTGGAAATTTCAATAGTAATAGAATAAAGTTAGGAAATATTTAGAAATTTTGATCAATTGCACTATTTGATTGCACTGCTTCTTAGCGACAAAGGCGAACCATAAGGTTACACAATCTGTGAAAACTTCAATCTCTAAAGGAAATTCACAAAGCTGCGAACTTGTCGAAATTGCTTCTTCATCCACGAAATTATGTGGCTGCTAGCGTGGCACAGGCCCAAAAATCACAATAAATGACAAGTTTCGCGTTTGTGGGTAGTTTCCATTAGAAAATTCACTTTGTCTTCAATGAGGCCATTTTTTTGGTTATGAAAAAAATAAGGATTCTAACACCCACACGCGATTGGAAGCACATTCGCAGTCAGGTGGCTGTCGCGGTCGTAAAAACTTTCACACAGACCTCACAAATCGCTTTGCCATTAAAACAAATGAAGTTATGAAAATCGTTGCTGTAACTGCTATCTGCTATATGAAACTGCTATCCCTGGTAATAGATAATCCTGAAATGTTCTATGAGGTACCATTTTCGTGTTATTCACGTTCTGAGTTCTAAAAATGGATTTCTAGTGCAATGTAACAACTTCTTCACAAAAAAGAGCAACTATCAAGGGGTCCATTCTCAGAAAAGTACTAGAGGATACAATTAGAAGCGACTCGATGCAGCGACTCCCTCTCAATTGTATCCGTAGGTGATATTGCTACTTGATCACCAGTAATTCCCGAATATTCAAAGTTCAAGCAGACTTCCAGGTAGATTAGATCATCCTGATTTCAAATATCTGTTCTATTTTCAAAATGGTCAATTGAAGATTTATGACAGTGCGACGAAAACAAAAAAGGCGAAATCGCAGACATCGCGCAGTTTCATCAAGCGACAGCGCAGGTCTTGTATCTCTGCCATCTTACAAAAACAAGGCGTGCACTGCCTTCTCAAAGGCACCGTCCTGCGTACCGGAATCGTTTCACATCAAAACAATCTCCAAGAGCTCCTGATCACGGCGAAGTGCGTGAATCCGAATAAAACTACCAAAAACATTTTTGGAGTACAACTTTTGGGGAATATGTTAGTGGAGCGGCGAACTACGCAGTTTCTGCAGCACCTACTTCTTTGCAAATCACGAATTCAGCGCTCAATCTATCTTGTTAGATAGTTGATGGTGGGGAACACTCACGAGGAATATGAATTGCCTTTGAAGGTGCGCTCATTGAAGTGGGTCATTCAGAAAGCTCGTCCTACTGCACTAGCTCCGTCCCCAGCTTGACCACCAGCCTCTGAAGAACTAGGGCCCTAAAAATTGTTTTTCGGCAGTTGGCAAAGATTGCCTTTTAAGGCACTGTGTCACCTCGTTTCGTGAGCTGAAAATACCAGTAGACTCTAGTCCTCCTCATCACGCTAATTCCAAAAATGTACGCCAAAGCTCATAAAAATGACGGAAACCGCGTTTTCGGAGGAACCGAAAGTGCAGTTCACGGACCACCTGGGCGAGCGGTCCGTGGATGTGCGGGCTGCCCGCCATGTTTGCAGCGTTGGCCAACACGTCTAGACGTGTCCGATCGATGAGATCAATGGCTTCACGCATCCACTCGACTCGACAAAGTGTTATAAATCCCGTCTCGAAAAACGTTCAAAAGTAGGGTTTATTGACCTTTTTGTAACATTTCAGGTATACCGTTTTATTCAGCGTGTCGAGGAGATTCAGAATCTGGTAAAAGCTCAGACACGAAAATGAGGTGACACACTGCCTTTAAGAACATCTGACATACATACAATAATGTGACAAGCTGGTTCCGCTCTATTCGCTTAAGTTGGGAAGAGCACTCACACCAACATGTATCAACTTGTTGAGCACGCATTCCCAGATTTGACAAGTGTATCATTCGATACTGGGCCTGAAATTCAACTAGAATTTTGAATAGAACCATTAATTACAGAGATACCAATGGAAAAAGGCAAAAAAGCGTTGAGGTGATCCTCAAATGCTCTGTAGTTGCCCAAAGGTTATTCCACAAAAAGGATGATAGTCAAATAGTTCAGCCGCATATTGAGTTTTTGTCCCTAGGAAGCCTTTCTAAATCCTAAAATTGTGAATCGGACATTCTTGCCAGAAAATTTGAATTAAAATATCACCAGCTCCTACATATTTACAGAACGTTTGTAGGAATAGTCAAGAAAACATCCAGGAGTTCCACGAAAGTAGAGCCCATCCAAAATGATTGAGCGAATGAGGCCGTTGGGAAACGTGCGAGCGGCAGAGCCGATTTGGCAGAAGATACCGAATCGATAAGCTATTATTGTTGTATTTAATTGCTTTGTTTTCCTCTCCACCACTTTACCACTTTTACAACCATTACTAATAGATTCGACTACTTTCCCCATGAGTTTTATTATTAGTTTTATTACAGCCAAATCTGCCCATGCCGCAGCCTCTAGGTTTTCCACCGGCATAATCCGGCCCATCGTTTTCGATATTGCATTGATTCCTGCGTGCTCTGTGCTCCCAACATGTTGAAAATATGTCCGTATTTTATAAATAAAGCTTTTCTGAGTCATATTGTAATCTGTTTATCATGGTTAGCTAAAATTAGCTGGTTTTCCGAAACATGGGAGTTTGAGAAGCTCATTGCCTCCTTTTCAGTTGGCAATGAACAACTCGCTCACATCGTAAACTATAACCTCCTAAAATAACCTCCTAAAAACTTCAAATTTCAAGGATGTTGTGTGTAAGACCTACACAATTGCAATCAGCTCGCAGAGTAGGGTAAGAGGAAGGCAGGTTTGAAGTATCGAAATTTTGCCTGGGCACTTCGTTCAGGTCAGCTAACTTCATATGTAGAGAGGAAGGTATTACACATTACTTTGAGGCAGGGCGAGAAGAATGATCTTTAGAAAGGTGGAACTTATGAGATTGGCAAGAATATCTTGAGCCGGTTTATTCCAACGTTCTAAAACCTTGGATTATTAATTATTTCGATTAATGCTTTCTTGCCTTCCTTAACTATAACCACGATGTCAGTTCCACAAGAGCACCTTCGAGCCAGCATCTTCTAAGAATGCCGTCGCGGCAATGGAGCGATGGGAATCTTTCGCAATATCAACGTTTATTGAAAGACCCTTAATAAATTCATCAAAGAGACTGATCAAGCTACGATGAGCCTGCACACTAAAAAGCAAAACCTGTATTCTCCAATGAGTTCCTTAATCAAAGTGATTTTGTTTGGTATCCGCGAAGATCTTCTAATCGATTATACAGTATACAGTGTAAAATTGACCACCCCTCACATTGACGCGAGCCTGATAACGGAACAGGCTAAATTTTACAGAAACCTACTAACAACTGCTCAAAGTTTTATTATTAAAATGTTCAACATTTTATTCATCATGTCAATATTTTCTAATGTGCAACTGGTGCTTTCATTGCCATCTCTTTCTCCCAGTTTTGACCATCAAACGTTGAAAACCGAAGCTCTTTCACTGTTGGGGAATCTATGCAGTGTGGCATGATACCTGAACGAAGGATCCATTCGCAACAGTGTTCGTATGAGTAGTTAGATGCTTTCATGTGCTCCTGCACAAGATAAAAGCTGATCTTTCAAAAGGTCTTCTTATAGTTCTCAAAATGCCTGAATTAGACCATCAAATGAGACGGAAAAGTTAAGCATTAAACATGTTTACTCCCTTGATTTCGTTGACAATGTGCGCTACGGTTTTTTTAGTAGTGCCTTTGAAAAACTCAACAACAACAATCTTGGGATGCTTGTTTGAGAGATTCCAAACGCAAAGTAACTGAAGCATCGAAGAGACAACACTTCTCCAGTCGAATTCGAAAGCGTCACAGACCGATGCAATCCGGATTCGACCTCGGCACGTAAAATGACTGCACACCACAGATCGAACAGAAACGATGTTGTGCTTTGTGAGTGTTGAAGGTGTACGTCGTGAGACGTTCTTCTCCCTGCAAAATAACATTGACTCTCCTGCGGTTAGTAAGCTAGAAGTAGTGCTCTTTGTTAATGTTTTTTTTTCAACAAAAATATGATAGTAGATAGGTCTGCCGCCAAGATGTGAGCTCACAGAAGACTTGCATGTTGTGAAATTTGTTTGGCCAAATTTTTTAGAACAGTGAGATGTGGTTATTATGAGGTAATTTGAGCGAGATAACGAGCCAATGACCAGGGCAAAAATGCCTTTGCCTCTAGGCTTATTTGACCATTTACAGAACAAGCTGTTTCAATGAGGCTGCTTTTGTTGGTCATTTTTACTCATACCAGTGCCTGATATCAGCCCAACTGTTACTTACTCGCTTCGTTTTGATTTATCCATCCAACTGATTAATTTCAGATATATACTTCTCACGTCACATCTAATGGATCATGACGTCAAATGGATTCAAGAAGAAGGCTACGGCGTACGCGGGAATCGACGCCCACTCGTGGGGCCCGGTGAGTGTGGACAATAATATGCGAGGGTCCCCGATGCTTCGCGAACGGCGGCATCGGGGGGCAAGCAGGCGAGTCGTTAAGGATAACAACGTGGCCAAGACGCGTATTGCTACTTTGAACGTCGGCACGTTGACAGGCCGTTCATTTGAACTGGCAGCAGCACTGCAGCGCCGTCGAATCGACTTGTGTGCGGTGCAGGAGACGAGGTGGTCTGGCAGCAAATCCAAGGACATCGGGTGCGGATTCAAAATCGTCTACAATGGTAGCCCAGGTACAAGAAATGGAGTCGGCATCATTGTCTCCGAACGGTTCAGGGATTCCATAGCAGGCGTGGAGCGTTTTGACGACCGTCTTATGAAGATTGTTGTCGTCACTTTGGAAAGGCGCATCCATTTTTTCTCGGCATACGCCCCACAGACCGGATGTTCAGACCGAGCCAAAGACGACTTCTGGGCGCTGATTGATGAGAAGACCGCTGCAGTACCACCAGAAGATACGGTTATTATTGCAGGGGACTTGAATGGGCACGTGGGATCGACGAAGGACGGCTACAGATGCCACGGCGGCTTCGGATACGGGGTGCGTAACGAGGATGGCGAGCGCATTCTCGATTACGCCGAGTCTCATAACCTTGTTATAACGAACACGAGATTTCGGAAGCGACCATCCCACCTCGTCTCTTTCTACAGCGGCAGCAACACGACACAGATCGACTACGTGCTTGTGAGGTATCAAGACCAGAAGCTCGTCACGAATGCAAAAGTCGTACCGTATGAGACGGTCGCGTCGCAACACCGGCCGCTAATTTGCACAATGAAGATCACGCCGCCAAACAAGAAGCGCGTCGAACGATGTGGGCCGGCTCGAATCAAGTGGTGGAGATTAAGAGAGAAAGAAATATCAGTCATCTCTCACATTCAGTTGCCACCCATCACGAACGTCGACGAAACATGGCAAAAAGTAACTGATGCTGTCCTCGCAACTGCTCGCTCCGAACTCGGCACGACCAGACCTGATCGAAGGAAGATTGACAGGAAGACCTGGCTTTGGACAGAGGAAGTGAGGGCGAAAGTTCGCGAAAAGAAGCGGCTCTACCACTCCTTCCTTGACAATAAAACGACAGACAACTGGAGGAGTTACCGCGAAGCGAAAAGGGCTGCTAAGAAGGCTGTAGCCGCAGCGAAGGCGGCTCATTACGATGAAGTCTGTAAGAAGTTAGACTCGAGGGACGGTGAGCGCTTCATCTACCGACTCGCGAAATCGCGTCAGCGCCAAGCAGACGACGTCGAGAAGTTTCACGGCGTCAACGACGAGCAAGGCCACCTCCTGATGGATCACAAGAAGGTGATGCAACGATGGAAGGATTATTTTGAGAAGGTCTCGACGGAAGAATTTGCCCATCCATCCGTCCCAGAAGTTCCGCCCACCTCCGGACCAGTGCAGCCAATCACCATCGAAGAGACCATGTATGCACTGAAGCGAATGAAGCCAGGCAAAGCGACTGGTCCAGATAATATGGCAGCAGAATTGTGGAAGTCGCAGTGTTGGAACTCCGCTGATTGGTTAACGAAATTTTTTAATCTAGTCATAGCGGAGAAGAAGGTGCCCGTGGACTGGCAGCGAAGCACTACCATCCCAATCTGGAAGGGCAAGGGTAGCCCCGCTGACTGCGCGAACTATCGACCAATCCGTCTTTTGTCGCATACCATGAAGATCTTCGAGCGTATCATTGATCGCCGGTTTCGTGAAATTGTTCAACTATCCCCGAACCAGTGCGGTTTTGTACCCGGATGCGGCACTACCGATGCCATCCACGCCGCCCGTCTCCTGATCGAGAAGCATCGTGAAAAGAAAAGACCATTGCACCTAGCTTTCCTAGATCTGGAGAAGGCCTTTGACCGCGTCCCCCACGAAGTCATTTGGTATGCTCTGCGGCTTCACGGCATTCCCGAAGAGCTGATCGAATGGGTGCGGATTCTTTACGCCGATCACAGGAGTAAAGTGCAGGCGGCCGCGGGTACATCGACGGAGTTCCCCATAACCGTGGGCGTACACCAAGGCTCAGCCCTTTCCCCGCTTCTTTTCATCGTAGTCATGGATGCCATCACAAAGGAGCTTCACAGACCAGCGCCGTGGACGCTGCTGTACGCGGATGACGTAATGCTTGCATCCGAAGACAAGGGTGAACTTGAACGACAGACGCAAGCGTGGAGTGACCAGCTGGCACGGTTCGGCCTCCGCCTCAACGTTAAGAAGACCGAGTATTTGACCACCGACGAGCACGAGTCTGGCACTATCAAAGTTAATGGCACGGATCTTCCGCGAGCCGCTACGTTCAAATACCTCGGCTCAGTGGTTTCATCAGACGGCAGCCTCGTCCATGAGATCACCGCACGCGTCGCCGCTGCGTGGTTGAAGTGGCGCTCGCTGACCGGTGTGCTGTGCGACAAGGACATACCAGACCGGCTCAAGTCGAAGATCTACTGTACCGTGGTACGTCCTGTCGCGCTGTATGGTGCCGAGTGCTGGCCCGCCACTAAGGAAATGGAACGCCGAATCAGTGTCACTGAGATGAGGATGCTGCGGTGGATGGGTGGCTTTAGGCAGCTAGATCGCATATGCAACCAGGACATACGACAGCGATTTGGGGTAGCTGCGATAGCCGACAAGCTCCGTGAGGCGCGTCTGCGATGGTTTGGTCACGTTCTTCGCGCTGATGGCGACAAAGTCTGTAGGATTGGCTTCGACGTAGAGGTACCAGGAAAGCGGCCTAAAGGACGACCAAAGCAACGATGGCTTGACACCGTACACGGTGACCTCAAGACGGCTGGGATCCATCCCGACCAAGCGCACGACAGAGCACTCTGGCGTCAAAAGATCAGCAATGCGGACCCCGCTGCGAAACGGGAAAAACGCTAAGAAGAAGAAGATATACTTCTCACCGTTGGGAGGCAAGAAGAGCCACTATGTGAATTCTAGGATTATGGCTACCGAAGTGCGCGAATTTTACTGGCAACTTCCCCGTGCGCATTCAACAAATAAGATTAGTAAAGGGGCATCAGGGATGCACTGTACATACCTGTAATAGCGAAAACTTGTCCTTGGTTACGATATAGTGGTCGTTCGACTTCTTCCTGCATATAGAGCAGCTGAAAATAAGAACAAACGAGAACCAATTTAGCTAGTACACGCGAAAACCATGTTTGTTACTATCATATTATTACAATCTTTCAATGGCTCGCGAAGTTCCCTCACTTGCACTTGATACATTCCAATATTTCAGGAGCCTGTAGCGTCCACTTAACAACACCACAATGACACGAACCTTGGTGAATGACGTCTTTCGAACACATGCTCTTCAAAGCAGGAAGCTGGAGTTAGCAAATTTTATGACTATCAGACGATTTGCACTGCGTCGACACTGTATATTCAAACAGAAGGTTTCAGGACATAAGTAACGGGAAATATGAAGTGAGCCTCCGTACCTCACAATAACGCATGGAACTACATCTCGAACGATGTCATTCATATAAAGCGACACAACTGCACAACTCAGTTGCATTGTCTTCGAAGCATTTCAGCCAGTTGGCCGCATTTTACCGTTTTTGAATACAACCGTGTCATTTTCGAACTTCCAATGCTAATTCATATGCGCGTTTTTCCAAGCCTTGGTATAATGTCTTAATACAGCTTTTGTATCATTCATAATCTCGACCACTAGCTGGTCGAGATTATGAATGATACAAAAGGGCGGGGGGAAAGTGGCGCTCGTTGACCGGTGTTCTGTGTGACAAGAAGATCGGACCGACTGAAATCGAAGATCTATCGTACCGTTATCCGTCCCGTTGCTCTCTATGGAGCCGAATGTTGGCCTGCAACCAAGGAAATAAAACGGCGCCTCAGCGCTATGGAGATGAAGATGCTGCGCTGGATGGTTGGAGTAACGCGGCTCGATCGAATCTGCAACGAGGACATCAGAAGTCGGTTTGGCGTTGCGGCGATATCTGATAAACTTCGCGAATCTCGTCTGCGATGGTATGGCCACGTTCTGCGTGTCGAGGAAGGAACCGTCCGCAAAGTCGGCTTTGATCTCGAAGTCTCCGGCAAACGGCCAAAAGGTCGACCAAAGCAACGCGGGCTTGACACACTGCCCGCCGATTTTAAGCTAGCTGGAATCCACCCGGACCGAGCGCGCGATAGGGCTAAATGGCGTCAACATACCTCTAAAGCGGACCCCGCTACTAGACGGGACAAACGCTGAAGAAGAAGACTACAGAGGCGTCGCACCTTTCAACATCTCTCTCATGCTGCCGTCGTTAAAGACAGCATTCACGGAAATTTCCGCGTTGGAGATTTCGCGGTATATCGGGGTTTTTAGGGAGGACGAACTCATCGACAATGATGAAGTAGCGTGAAACACGAGGAAAACACAGAAAATGGTGGCGCTAGTTCATGTGCGCCCACAGGGTGGACGAATGTTCCGTGACGGGTCTCGCCACGAAACCCTGCAATGGTGCGTATTCTACACAAAACCGTGCGCTAAACAGCATACGCACACCCAGTCAATGGCGTTAGCTGAAGCGATGGAACCCCTTTTGTCCAGAGCGTCAGATGTATCCACGGCAGCATGTTCGCAGGTGGCCTTCTATTCGCGGTGTTCAGCTTACTGTTGTGATTGTCCAGCGGCCGGCTACACGGTAAGCGACTCCCTTCAGAGGTGAAAATTTCCGTGAGTGCCGCCTTTAAGGACACCTGTAACCCTTTTTACTGTTCGCCTCATATGCAGCTCGTGTGCCCATATGACTTAAAGCAATTTCAAATTTTGTACAACTACATACTATTATGTAACAATACTATATTAGTACCTTTACGGCAAAGAACCTTAGATACATATTAGCGTAATTTCCATTTTCTCGATAACCGTATCGGAGTCTTGGCAGGGTAATGTACACGATGATGGTAGGACAACTGTCTCTTACTCTATAATAAACCGCTTGGACATACTACGAAATATCTCTGCCTGTCGCGGGGTGGTTCATTACTTGAGGGAGTCGAGGGGACGCCAATATTTTTTCGTTCTACAACAGCATTCTCGGTGTTACACGTTAAAGTTCCTGAGAAAGAAAAAGAGAGGAGAAGATTCAAGGGTACATTACACCTATTATGAGAATTATTGTACAATTCGTCGAGAAAGAAAATTCGAAAGCAATGATATTGCATGAATGCAACTATGATGGCTGAACTGCAAGCAGACTTGGAGTCTAGATGGACTAAATCCGAAAAACGAGGCTCAAACATCTTCCATCTCCTCGGCTTCTATACTAAGAAACACCTTTTCTCAGGCAATACCGCTACACCTGGGCTAAGGAAGCGGGCATGTGCATTGTATAGAGCTAAAGAGGCTCACGTTTGACTGTTAAGTGCTCATCGACCCAGAATAGAGTTCCAGCACTATTTCTTCTAAGAAACTCTTCAAAACATAGGATCGGAATGAGAATTTCACGAGATTATTCGACAGAAGAGCTGAGAGGACACCCTCTGAAGGCCTTTTTCGCAAAGAGCCGGTGGAGCTCTTAGCAACCGTAAAAGCTCCACAAGCTTAGCCTATTATGACAGTTTTTAATTTCTTCACAGTTTTTTACGTTAGCATACAGTTTTTCTGTTCCATTCCAGTGTCTAAGCAATGTCAGAGAAAAGAACAAGGACAAGAACGAATAGAGTTCTGGGATTTCTCAAAAAGCTCTATGAAGGAGTAGAAGTGGCATGCGGGTGCGGCCTCGCGGTGCTCTGGCGCTGTGTACATAATCGAAGTGATATGTTTCTTTCAGTTATACATATGCTGGTTTTTAGTCGCTGAATAATGTCTCTCAAAAGAAACGAAGAGGCTCCAGGTCAAAAATATGTGAAAAAGGGGTCACCCATTCAATTAAAGAGATGGGAGAGAGTCAATGCAGCGCAAAAAATAAAGAAATAAAGAAAAAAGAAAATCTGAACGAATTTGCTCAGTAGCGGCATAATAGTCACCCAGGAGAGGATGAGTCATGTAGAATAATTTTGTAACCACAACAGGTGTGATGCCAGTGAATGTTATTACATTCTCATGTGTATCTTGGTTTCTTATCAGTAGCAGTAGCGACTAATTGATTGTGGTTGATGTGTAATCATTGCCGCTCCCAAAATGGTCTATAATAGAATTTCAATGAACTATAGGCAGGAAGACCTGGTGAAGTACAGAGTGCGACATAAGTTCTTGCACACCATATTTAGTACCTCCACAGTAGCAGAATTCAACGCAATGGCACGATCTCTATGGCCGCAATAAATCACCTCAACAGTAACTCATATAACCGAGCAGGGAATATGTCACTAATTGCTTTAGTAGTAGCTCAAAGTCGAGTGGGAGGCGCACCTATCGCGGCACGGAGCAATGATGTCGTCTTAGAAGTGGGACCACTTTCAAGGACAACGCCGTTCTATTCTCATCAGAAAAATGGTGTAGATGTAGAACGCACTGGAGAATTCTGGGGTGAGAACGGAATTTCGTTTTCTCTTTTCGTGCAAGAATTTCATCATGTTTCTGAAAAGATGCCCGGTTAGAGCAAATTTTCTTGGTTTTTGTGGTTCACACCATCAACGCCATGCTCAGCCTCGTTTGAACAGCATTTTGGGTGAGAAAAGAACTTACTGCATTAAATTCGTATTACACAGCCCAAACGGGACGTTTCAGTAGGACTCAAAATCTGCTAATGGAACAACTACGTGTCCTGGAGTGGTGCGCGGAGGAAGTCCTGTGTTGAGATCTAAATCTCATGCAGCATTAATCTGAATCCCACGGATTGCTGACTATGTTAAAGCGCAAATCAAGAGCTATATTACACAAAAGTTTGAGCGGCTACCATAAAGCTGAGTAAAAGCTTTGGAAGGATTCATACAAGAAATACCACCGTGCCACGATGTGTGCGCCTCCCACTCGACTTTAAGCTGTTACAAAAGCAGATGTTGACAAATTCGCGATTTTATAGGTTATTAAAGCTGCTATTGAGTTATCTCAGTGCGGCCATAGAGGTCGTGCCATTATATTGAATTCTGCTCTTGTGGTAGTACTAAATATGGTGCAAGAACTTATGGCGCATCCTGTAGAGCCCAGCGCGTTTCTTGCCCTGACAGCTTGTTGAAGGCGACTTCACAAAAACTACTGGGAGATAAGTATTTGATGCAGTGATTACGATCTTCAGCAAAACGCAGATCTTTCTTAGGTCTGTACTCATAGTAGAAGGATAGAAGCGTACCGCATCACTTTGATAGAGGAGACGTCTTCTCAAGCATCATTCGGGACACCACACAGATCACTGGATGAGCGACCTCTTCTTCACCACCGGGCCCCATTGCATCCCTCAAGCATCAGCGAAACGAGTGCATGACGCTTTCCCCACTAGCGTGTGCTGTTACAATTCTTAGGCATCGGTAGCATTGTATCCCAGAGGAATGATCAATCCAGACCAGCCATGGAATTCCGTTAAGTGCACGGAAACATATACAACGGCGGGGATAAGTACTGTAATACAATGTTTGTTCAATTACGTATAAAGTTCTCCACTAAAACACATATTATGTCGTGCTCTTTTTCTCACTAAATGGACGGCGATCCAGAGTACTTATCAATTTTCCGGGTTGTGCAGGTCCCCTTTGCTTAGGAGCAGATGGCTTCAAAAATTTTTGAAGGGGTGGGTCGCAATGACAGTTTTAACTACTGAATTCATGATTCTCTAGTGGGAGCAATGACGGCTATACAATTCATAAAGCGGAAAGTGCTCTCTCCTTGTCCACTGGTACCTGCGATTTTCCGTAAATACGGGTTAGAAAGAGGATGAGAGAGAATCACCAGTTCTCCGTGCTGCCATGATATCCAGTTTTTACTAGCTTTCGAGAGGTTTTTCTATGAGAAGCAATGCAACCACATGTATACTTATGTGACATAGGAACTAGACAAAGTGCCACACAATAGCTGTGGAATTCCACAAATAGGCTCGCGTGCGGATCAGTTGTCTGTAAATGTTATGAGTTGATCTTCTCATCAGAGCAGTGTTTGGGACAGCCTCATTTCCTGCTTTTATGAGCCAGGATCTTGTCTGGATTATGTTTGGTCGTCTCGTAATCAAAGTTAGCAGGACAAGAATAGCTTCAAATTACCTCACACTGTTGTCAAAAATTGTTTTTTTTATGTACTCATGTGCAAAATTTGTAGGCTAAATCAATGCGTTTGGCTACACCAACAATCTGCACTGAAGTAGTTCGTGCTGAAATTTCTTCGTTTTTTTTTTGCCTCAAATTTCTGACGCCTCTTCTTAGTTGGGAGAACCTATCCCAGACCAAACCCTTTTAAATATGACAAAAACCATCGCACAGAGATAATCTACTGAAAGTTGCCGAATATCTTGTGCCGCCCCCGTACACAAGAAAATCTGATTTATTTCAAGTCATACTTGATCTATGTGGTACTTGACGCATCCTCATACATAGTCCGTTAACCTTTGATTTTAGTCTCTCCGTTGTCCAGACCACCTACTATTCGAGTCACGAAAACTTTCTATCATTGATATGAGCCCTGTTCTTTTTTTCGGCATCGTACAAACTGTGTAAAAAAAAGGAACAACCACGTATTTGACCTGAATCCAAGGCAATCCAGCACTCCCTCCCAGAGTACAGACCTGATTTGTCCCCAGGGCTTATCAGAATGACAACCACTTGAAGAAAAAAAAGATGATTTTCTGCAGAAAGAAAGTATTTGTGTGACTACCGTTCTCCTTTCCTCTCACTGTAAATGTGGTTTGAATTTCCTGAATACTGCCATTCGAGGGCCACCTCTGGTATCTTCATTGAGCGTGAAGAGCTTATCCTTCGAATCCATTCCTCACAGAAATGGATTTGTAAAAACGCGCTCATGCAGCAACTTATACTGGTCAAACGCATACATTCATTTACAAAGATTTTCATTGTATATCGGTCAACGCGGCATGTACATGCTCAAAGCGAAGAAGAGGCAGCTTTGAGGGCTTAAACGCGTGCGTATAAGCTGAGTCAGCGATGCGTCTCGCCCTTCATCGTATGTAGACACGCGTCAAACGCACAAGTGTAGTATAAATCGCCTTTGGCCCCGATCGAGGGGGTCATTTTCAGAGGAGGGTCTCATGCTGTTAAGATTACCACAGCGAACGGCCGACAACAACTTATTTGTTTGTAAAACTAGCGAAGGTGATGTTCCTGCAACTGCATTACTATTTCTTAACTTTCAGTACCCGTTATTGGATTTCATCCACTAAATTTTCTAGACATCATCGATGTAAGGATCGATGGAAACCAATGAAAGCTCGTTGCCTACAACTCAGGACACTCAAGAACTCGACAATTCTCTTCACACTGCAGTTGGGGGCGCTTCTGTGGATTCTCTTCACACTGCAGTTGAAGGCATTCCTATGGATTCTCTTCACACCGCAATCGGGGACGCTTCCAGCTTATCTCTCACGGGTTGCGTCTTTGTGAAACAGAGGTTTGTTGTGGAAAACATAAATCGTTTAGCAGCCGTTAGGCCAACAGCATACTTGGCATGGGCGCTGCCGCTTGAAAGAAATATTTCCAGATATCATATCAAAAAATTTACATTGTATAGTGGGAGTGATGTAGGAGAATTTGTACAAAAATGATTGAGGGTGTATGGTCAGGACGACATCGTTGTTGCGAAGTATGCCATAGGCCTTATACTTCATGCATCTATGCTTAAAAGGCACCACTCGCGGAAAATTTGTCAATTAACATCTGCATCGTTGCAACCTAGGTTTCCACCCATGAGGAGGACAAACACAAAACACTTTTGTCCAGAGTTATGGGAACACAGTTTTTGGAAGCTGAAAGTTGTGCGTATATGATCATATACATCGAATAGATGGGGCGAGTTGCCATTGTAAAGAATGATAGGTAGAAGTATTTACAGCATATTGGTTTCGCTGTCTGGAAAAAGAAATGTAGAGTGGTGCAAACAAAATTTGTTTGATTTTTACAAAACCGTTTTATTTTGAAATTCAACAAGGAGATGGATGGGTACATATTTTTCCTCATGGTATCTCAGGAGCACTGATGTTTTTGACGCTGCAATTTTCGTGGGGTTGACGGAACTAGTTTAGGTTTTGAGACATAAAAATCTCATCCCCATAAAAATTATCGTGGTTGCTACCCTGAATGGTACGTTTAAAATGCCGCCTTGCGCTATTTATTGGATTTTTTAATTTCAAACCCATCCGCATTCAGCGCGGTGGGTGCAGGTGCAAAACCAACGGCTTATTCGACTAGTTACCTGGATGTGAGCCAAGCTAACATATCACAATCATATGTATATTACAACTCACCCCCTAGCTACTACATATGTATATGCGGACTGCGGCCAGTAGCCAGCAGTATCTCCGGAAATGGCGTATTTAGTACTGAATAATTGGCTCTGTATACCCTTATCTACTCCATACACGTGTATTATCAGCCCTAAGTTGAGGAATAAAAGAACACATCTTCTCATCACCTGCAAAGTAGTGGACGCTTTGAAAAGCAAATAATTATGGGAGGGATTGATTAAAGCTTAATATAATAGTTGATGAAAATACGGAGTTACGTAAGAAATACACGAATAACGCTTCGGACCTTTTCTTGCCAAAGTTTGCGAATCTTTCCGTCTTGCGTTTTTCTTTTTCCGCTTTATGTCCATCTTGGGACTTCCGTTTTCCATCTTACGGACGATGAAATTCCTCTTTCACACATCTCTGCACCCTCAGAACCCCCAGAATCTTCAAGAGCCTTTGAAAACCAATCTTTTTTTTTTGTTTGTGCTCGTACTACAGAAGCTTTGAAATATGATGTAGGCTAAGCATATTCGAGTTTGAAGACCTGTTCCCCGTGATGCTGCCCATTTCTACAGCCCTACCGTTGAAGTCAGTATGAAAACTTCCATCTATTCAATTGTCGTAAAAAAATCCTAGCGAGGGAAAAGAAGAAGTGCTCCTGAATAATATACAGGGGAAACGGAGTTCTGAAATCTCAGTTTGGCTGACGATGATCTGAGGAAGACGAATACCCACGGAAAATTACATACGTACCAACCTTACGGAGAGCGAAATATGTATCTCACTAACGCATCAATGAATCTATCTAGTCTCAGAATTGTGTGACCACTGACACACTCTCGACCTGTCCTGCTGGTCTCTATCCACCAAATGCTGCGCTTTTGCGTGGGGAACATTCCTCAGTAAAACCAAAATCGAAGTGCTGCGTCTGAGTAAGGTGCCATTTTTCCCTCAACTGAGTATGAAACTTCGAACAACGCCGCCAATTTCTACAAACATCAACAATAGCTCCTAATATGTGTAAGCTGCTCAAAATTCCAAGAAAAAATTTAACGGTACTACTGGAGGCATTTTCAATCAACCCAATCCATTTTTGAAAATCGACCCGTAGAGTTTAAGGACGATCCCATCACGTGACAAAAAAGCACCCCATTTTTTTCAGGGAAATATTGATATAGGGAGGAATTCTTCGTGAAAATAAGTGTTAAAACGCGCCGGATGGTTATGTTTGCATCGATCTCAGCCTATGACACCTGTAAAGCACAATGCTTATGGCCGGCCATTCTCGCCGTATGATAGTCATGTTCGGCTCGGAATGAATAGGTGCCGTGTTTGTCGATTCGGGATTACGATCAACGCGCTTTTTCTTGCCCATGCCCTATCGGCGCACCTGCTAGGTACGATGGACAAGCAGCAGGAAGAAGGCGCAGGGCAACTCACACAGATGCGTTCAGCCATCTTTAACAGGTATAGTTTTGTCTTCGGAGATTCATGTACGCGTATGTAATATGTATTCGCATTTTCATAATCAATTCAACATTTGGTACAGTTTTCGTCACTTCATGCTGATCCTGTAGCCTTAGTTTTCTTTTTCAACTTTCATACATTCTGCACGTGTTTCAAAATGTTTGCAAATATTTTGGGAGTACTCAAAATTCCTCTTATCACAGGTACTTGGATCTGGTGCTTAATCACCCTTGGAAGACAATCATAGCAACGTTAGCGATTTCACTCGTTCTTGTGAGCCTTTCAATCAGTCTTCACTACGATGTTTTCGACTTTGATCCCGTACAGGTGGGCTTGCTGAGCACTGTCCTCTCCTGTCCTCAGTTTACCTGTGATTTTCAGCAATTTGAGACCAGTTCCATTAAAGTTTAGCCATTTCGTTGAGCCTTTAAGAATATTCTTATTTCTAACCATGTGACATCGATTCCTTTTCCCTTCTTTTTTTTTTGAGATTGGGTGCCCCCGTAGGTCACTGTATAGGCAACACGCGGGAAACACCCTTCCGCGACCGTGGTTTGGAGTTGGGTACGTGGATTATAACAACCAGAGATTGGATAATACCAACCAATTTGTTCTTAGTAAAGCTGCAATGATTTACCGAATAACATATTTGGAGGTTTTTTGGAAGGAGTTTTACGTCTTTGGGTCCAAACAACGTTATAGGAATTTTTGATATTTCTTTTCTTCGGAGGGAACGTAACTGATTTTATTCCCAATCAAGTGCTCAAGTGCAGTGAAAAAAGAAACTAACAGAAATGTCATAGATTTTTTCATATTCTGACAACCACAGCGAGAGGAAGGAATTTGTCAAAACCAACAACAAGATTAGGATTACTGATCCAAACCATTATATCTTACTTCTTATTAATTGGCAGTTCATGTGTGTGTGTGTGTGTGTGCACGAGAACCAGCCATCAAAAATGGAAAATACCTGTACCATCGTGTTCAGCGCGTCGAGTTATGTATGAAAATGTGGTAAATTTTGATTTCTAGCTTGATCTACAGGAGTTTCGGGCCACTTTTGTCACGTTCAGACATGTTAATGGCCAACAGTTGTTTTGATCACGGTCGGAATGAATGAGATAGGCTTTTGATTACAGGACCGTATAAAAGGAGAGAGACGGATAGGTTGCCTTTATAACGAAGAGGAGGAACGAGGCGGACGAGGAACGATGAGGATGAGGATTAGGCCTTAGGATAGTGTTAGAGGTGGGCTGGCGGAGTGATAAGGATGCTCCGGCGTCCAAAAGTGGGGGAACGCCTGAGGACGGGTCCAACGGCATGATAAGGGTGCGCCGGCGTCCAAAAGTGGGGGAACGCCTGCGGACGGGTCCAACGGCATGATAAGGGTGCGCCGGCGTCCAAAAGTGGGGAAACGCCTGGAGTCGGGTCCAACGGCGTGATAAGGGTGCGCCGGCGTCCAAAAGCGGGGAAACGCCTGGAGTCGGGCCCAACGGCGTGATAAGGGTGCGCCGGCGTCCAAAAGTGCGGAAACGCCTGGAGTCGGGTCCAACGGCGTGATAAGGGTGCGCCGGCGTCCAAAAGTGCGGAAACGCCTGGAGTCGGGTCCAACGGCGTGATAAGGGTGCGCCGGCGTCCAAAAGTGGGGGAACGCCTGGAGTCGGGTCCAACAGTATGACAAGGGTGTGCCGGTGTTCAGATCCAACCCCAGTTTGCACTTACTCGGTCAATTTTTAATGTTTACGTCCACCACAGCGAATCGAAATGCGTTACCAGGAGTTGTTGGAAAGGAGCTATCCATAGTGCATCAATGAACCGTGAACCGCGGAAAAGAATACTTCTCTGTGGAGAGTGTCTGTTCATCCACCTGCACTAATCTATAAATAAAATATGCGAGCGAAGCGAGCACGAAAAGAAGCCTGAGAGTCCGGCGTTAGCCGGACGATCAGGCTGGTTTACTCTGATTTGAAAGTTTTTCGTTCTTTTTCTGCTTACACAGCCATGCTGCTACTTAAAAACAACCCAGTGAGAATTACCCATTGTTTACAGGGTTTCGAGACTAGAGGCACAACCCTGGCCAATGCTCGGCTGACGCTCGACGCCCTAAAAAGGACTGCAGCTGGCCCAATTGACATTATGCGAGCGCAGCTTCCAAAAACCCTTGCTAAACGACAAGCGAAGACGTTTAAAGTCAACAAGGCCTCTTCTCCAGACGCTGTAACGTCGTCTTCGAGCTCACCATTACGGTAGCTATGGCGTGCTTTGTTGTGTATGTGATTAACATTTTATTCAATGTCAGCTTTCAGAACCAGTGAGGAATCAGCTACAGTAAGCCCTACACTTGAGCCAATATCGATCGACTATAACGACTACGGAATGGATGCGCAACTAAATACTCAAGACCTCTTCGATCCTTGTGTTCAATACTCGGCGATGGGCACACTAGTTTCCTATCAGTATGTGGAGTATATGGCCAAAATCATTCTGGAAGTAGAAGACGAAAATAAGGTCAAGTCGATACGTATTTGCTGACATCAGGGCAATTTTTACTAGCTGCATGCGTCAGCCGCGCGTCAGACGCACACATCCATTTGGGAAGGATTTTCCGTGGAGAACGATCAACGCGGCATGTACATCCTCAAAGGCAGCAGGAGCTGAAATCCTCGACTCCGAGCTGAGCTGTGGGTGATGAAGCACAGACTCAGCACATCATAAATGTGAAACGAACACACACAATGATGGCTTACCTACAGAGAAAATGGAACATTCGTCGCGAACACGCGCGCGGACGAGTTTTTCCAGGCGCAAAAAGCCATTGCGGTGCGTGGTTTGGCGCAAAGAGAAAGCGAAATGCATTCAATTTATCATGGCAGGACTTGGCCAAAACCACGGGCCGCAATGGCTTTCGCGCCAGGGAAAACTCGTCCGCGCGCGAACACGGCCAGGCGTGTTCGCGACGAATGTTCCATTTTCTCTGCAGGTAAGCCATCATTGTCTGTGTTCGTTTCACATTTATGTTGTGCCGAGTCTGTACTTCACCACCCGCAGCTCAGCTCAGAGTCGAGAATTTCAGCTCCTGCTGCCTTTAATGAAAGTGACGCACAGCCGCCGCGAGGCCGTAAATACGTGTCTCTGAGCCGCGCCAGAGATGCGGTCCTATACTTCATCATATCGACGCACGTGTGTCATATGCACGCATTTAATATAAATTGTCCTATCCTCGATAATGAAAACTCTGGTTTTAGCTGTTCACTGAAGAAGTGTTCCGTAAGTTGTGCGAGGTGGACAGTATCATCGACTCACTGCTTAAAAGATCGTCATATCAGCCGAGGAGCACTCTTGCGAAGCATTCATTCAATCTTCCACTTTATGCGAATTGCTTGAATTTCAGCACTCCCAACAACTGCAAAGCAATAAATGCTTACGAGTAAGTTTTTGCCAGCACTTTTCCCGCGCTACTTTATGTTATAGTCCGCCATAATATGCAGTGGCGAGGCTGTTGTGGAGCCTAGGGACAATATATTTGGCGAGCTTCGTGCACCTTCCAAACGAGTTGGTCAACAATCTAGCCAAACCAATTTCGGCATTTGCATTTGCAAATGAGGATTTTTGGCCAAAGTATTGTCGAACACAAAAAAATTGGTATTGTCGAGAGCCTTGTCGGGATGCTGATCTTCGAAGCTCGCTGCCGTACCAACTGCACCATCAGTGTCCACACCGGCAAAGGTTGAATATCCACTTCTAGAGAACCTCTGATGAATGTGCCGCAGGAAGGTAGCCCGAATAGCGTAAAGCCTAAGGAGGTCTCCCAGCTGCTGACAATTTCACGTCAGTTGATTCTCAAGCTTTCCTCGTTTCAGTAGAAGTTGGGGAATGATGGCACTGATTGAGGGAAGGACGGCAGTGGCAGAGAGCAGATGCGCATAGGCTGTACTGTACTCCACATGTTACGCCGTTTGGGCTGCATTCTTACCGCACAGTTGTCAAAGATGGAGTGCAGTAAACCGAACACATATACAGTCGCGTCGGTAGAATGTGAAAATTTTCGCGGGATTCGCGAGATTCGCGGGATTTGCGGGATTTTTGCATAACTTCTTTCAGAATGAATATTTTTCGAAATAAAAAGAACCACGTGGTGTAGAATAACATCCTGCAGCTCTTCATACCTCGATCACGCCTCACAGTTGCGGCTGTCACCAAAAATTTTAAAATCTTCGTTAATTGCTTTGACCCCGCCCACTAATTGGGGTCAAACACGGAAAACTCCACAAATTTTTCCTCTCTAAACTGATATTCTACATTGTGGAAATTTCTTATCGAGTCCAATGAGTTTACTAGAGGATGACGAACAATCTGATGTGAAAATTATTCAGTGACTATGCAATCTTTCTTTTCCTGAAAGTAGCAGATTTCCAATTTTTCAACCAAATTTTCAACACATAGGCCAATGGCAAAGCGTTCATCTCGATTTCACAATATGTTAGAAAAGAGTACAGTGAATTGCATAGGTTAAATCTTAGGTCGCTTGCAATTTCTTTTCGAAAGTCAGCTGCAAATTTGGCAACACGTCGAATTTTCTTCTAATTTTGTGAAGATGGACAACCAAAAAAATTCGTTCGTTAAAACCCGTATGAGATGATTCCAGAAAGATCGATAGAACTCCCTGCCCTGTTATTCTTACCGCACAGTTGTCAAAGATGGAGTGCAGTAAACCGAACACATATATGTACTCTCCACTAGAATGTGTACATACAGTGGACGTCAGTGGCGTTGGCCCATCTGCGGCCTCGAGAAGGACGTCGCGCAACCGCGCCGCGCGTGCCGTAATCGATGTTTTCTGCTGCTGTTGTGCTATTTTAAGCAGCTTTTCTACCCGATTTAAAGAATGTTTGACCAAATCGGGAGGAAAAAAGCTTTGAAATAGCATTCCGGCGGCAGACGACACCAATCCCAGCGCGCGCAGTACGGTTGCGCGGCGTCCTTCTCGAGGCCGCAGATGGGCCACCACCATTGCCGTTTACTGTACAATGCTGCTCCTTATCTTTCCGCAAGGGACGCGCGCGACGCGTTAAATCGTCGCAAAGCGTCGCTTTTCCATAACATTCTCAGAAAAGAAGCCTTTCCAATTTTTCTTGAGAAGCCTGGAAGAAAATGTTCTGTCCATCTCATGACGAATCTGAACATATGTAATCTTTTCGACATCGAGCTTTTCGCACTGCAGAAAGTACCATCACAAAATATGGTGTTGAAATCGTTCTGGATTGAAACGGTCAGGTACAAGGAGGTCTCTAGAAATTTGCAGTGATGTTTTTGACAGACATAGAAAACAATATTGAAGAATTCATGAACCACTTGATCCACTGTAATACAGAGAAACCATCTATCCGGGAAAATTTGGGTATCCTTATTTTCAAGAAAATTACGGAAAGAAGACGCTTTTGCGACGGATAAGTGCTTCGCGCGCGTCCTTTTTGCAAAGATTAGGAGGGTATTGTAGGGACATGTACTTACCTCCCTTTGCATCCTGAAGCGGTCAAGATGTGTCTCGCTAACATATTCCTCCTCCTTTTGGATAGAAAGACAACCTCAGCACTGACTCCTCGGGAAATTGCGCCACAGAGCGAAATTTTCACTTGAGGAGTGTGCAGGCGAACACATTTTTTACCAATTGCGTTGCAGTTGAACTACAGAGTAATCTCTTGCGGAAATTATATCTCAACCTTATAACGATCCCGAGAGCAGAGCGATAACTCATCATAGAGGTCTTCGGGAATGCTCCTCACAATATGTATCGCACATTCACGGTGTGCAGTCAGTTTGGGAGTTTTTTTTTTTGCCAATTGACGCCGCCGCGAACACATTATGGCAAAAAAGGGGTTGAGCCATTTAAACTGTCTCTAGCTACAAGAAAATCCAACCACAACTCCTCGTCGCTGCTCATTGGAGGACGTCACATCGACAAGAAGTGAAAAAGTGTCGTATTCAAATACACCGCGCAACGATGCTCTAGCGTCATCAGCTCATGCTCACCCATAGGCGACTGTCGCAGCAGCAAATTAACGAGGCTTCTTGAAATTATGCTCCACTACAACTCCACTACATCTCAAGGGGCTTGCATACTTTTGCCGCAGCGGCGCCGCCACCGCCACAGCAAAAGTGTGTGCGCGGCATTAGTTGTCGCCCGGCGACAAACTACTCCCACTGCCAATTCTTGCCGCGCGCCGCTGTGCGACGTCGCTGGGCGCCGGGTCGGCCTATGCTTGACCATTGGCGACCGCCGCCGCGGCAAAATTCTGCAAGCCCCTTTAGGTAGCCTCTAAAAATCCACGCGGAAACAGAGTGTTCTCGTCGTAAGGGAAATCGGGCTACGCTAGAGCTTTGCAATTGGTACACTGAAATTTTGCTTCCGTCCTTCAGAGGTAATTCATTTCCCTTTTCACAAAACTTCACTATTGAAAACAAGCTTATCAGTCTTGCTTCTCAATTTCAAAGTATTCGCCCTACCCAATAGTGCTTTACCCCCAAGTTTCAGGTCTCCAGCTTCAAGAGGAAAGATTCAGCACGGGAATTACGGAGATGAGGTTTCGTCGATAAAAATGGCCTTTTTTCCATGTTTTTATCGACGGAGTTGAATCGCGGCGGAAGCAGCTGCGGAAAAACGAGCTGTACAGCCTGAAAGCGCAAACCTTCGACTATGAAAAACCTGGAAAAATTGGGACCTCAACGGGCCAGATCTTCTGATGTTCGTGTCCGACTACAACCATGCCTCCGAACGAGTCAAAATTTTAGGCTGAAATTTTCGCTCGTCCGTACTGAAAGTCCTACCCAGTCTTCCACCCCTATAAACAGTTATTTCGTGCTTTACGGCCGATCATCTTGAATCTACTACAAGCGCGTGTCATTTTACGCCATGCAAAAATTCTAGCCTCGGAGGGGATCGAACCCTTGGCCATGTCGATGCTGTGTATGGTTGTTTTTCGTGACGAATAGGAAGGTATTTCGTTTAGAAAATCTGTCGGACGCTTTCAGACTGAAATTCGCTCACCGCACACGCTTTAACCCTCAGCAAAAATTTTAGCCTCGGTAGGGATCGAATCGAATCCTTCAACATGTAGATGATGTATATAGATGTTTTTTCTTGATGTGTCCGAGCCTCATTAGTTACGTAAGCAACATTGCATAGTTATTGCACGTTTTTTGTCCACCGCGTACATTTCAACGTTTTCCAAAAAACTTTCAAACAACTAGTTAGATACAAAAGAGCCTCTTTCCCCTTCCTATGCTCTGGCTCCACCACACCTCTCGCAGTATGAATACGTGAAATGGGATATCTAAATATCTAAATTCTGCAAGCATAGAAGGAAATTTGTGTGCAAAGGGGGGGGGGTCGTATTTTTGGTGGCTGAAAGGGGGGGGGGTCGTATGGGGATCGATTTTTTACCATCATCACGCTTGACCCTGGTCATGAAAGCAACTTTTACCCAAACGAATGAGAGTGATTGTAAACGAAAACAACCGTTCATTGCAAGATTCGAAGGCAGCGTCGTTTGAATTCCGAGATGTGAACAAACTTTACTACTATTCAGTACTTTACTAGCTCGACGCACTGATTCCAGCAATGGGCATGAAACGCTCCGAAATGGCTAATAAACCTTTCTAACGGAGTTTGACCGTTACCTGTACCACATACCTTGTACCTGTCGTCAGGTCCCGATGGTTTCAAGACAGCTCAAGTGTGCTGCTGCTTTTGGCAGCCCATGAAGACTCTATTATTGTGTAAATCCTGGGAATCCCAGGTGAGCACTACTCTCAACTCATCTTGTTCGAAGTTCGGGGGCAACACATTTGTTGGAATGCGCTTGCCTCTAAATTTCTAAGGGAGAAAATCTTGCTTAGCCATACATTCTCTGGGGAAATTACCGATAGGTTACTATGTTACTTCCACTATAGACGGTGGAAGAAGATTTTGACGAGAGAGATTCATTGGTGAGGAGCTAAACAGTGAGAACACGAATGGCTCAGTTCTTACAGCACTGGACTTCGACATTGGCATCACGACACGATTCCTGATAGTATCTGAAAAAACGCGACCTTACCTTTCCGAAAGTGGTACATCATATTGGAGAGAGTTATTTCTTTGTAGGAATCCAAGGCGAAGCTTTTATCTAAGCAAGCGAAAAGTCAGTTGAAAAAGGCATGATAATTCTACACCATGCTAATTTTTATCTTCAGCATAGAATCGCTGAGAACTACGGTATCTAAGTGTCGTCAGAACTCTGCCCTTCCGATTTGCAACTCCCAACTTATTGCACAGATCCTTAACTACTTGCTTCCTCGGCCATCATACTCGAAGAACAACTATGTTGCCATTGTGTTAAAGGTATTTCGAGGCATGTACAGTCCTTTACAATTGTACCAAGTTCTCTTGCAGATCCCAGCTAGCGATCGTCTCCCTGGAAGCCTCCAATTCTATAACGACTTGTTGGAGTTGTTTCAAAAGCACTTTACTCGCGACATTCATGTGAGAGGAGCGTTCTTCAACGTGAAAAACGATGAGTTCCTCCGGGCGCTTGTGAAAGACACCTACATAGCTTTCATCTCGGGTATGTGTCCGTCACATCATGTTCTCATCTTATTGTTTGCTGACTAAACTGAACGCGATTAGCCCAATCCCAGTAGGAAAGAGCGGTTCTGTATCGGTGGAAAAATCCAATTTCACACAAGGAACAAGAAAGGAAAAAAGGCTGCGTTTTTTCTGGTTGCAGCTGGAACTGTTACAACAAACTCTACCCATGAAAAAAAAAACAGTAGAACTGGAAATGAACAAAAACCAAGCAGTGAGGAAAGTGGAGGTCGTGTAAGGAGCACTCCAAACAGAAAAGGGTTTTGAAATGCTACTTACTTCTCATCCAGCAGCTTAGCTAACTGCAGAACACCTGCTCCCTTTTGACTGTGAAGCTCGTATAAAGAGATCCGGATGACCTTCCGAATCCTACTAATATTTCAGCAGCTCTGGTGCTCACATGCTTTTTGATATACTCTCGAAGCATATTCTACACAGTAATCATCACCACTATAATATTCTTATCAATGGGTATAGCTTTCTTTTTCTATACGGTAAGTACTCTTCAAATTCTATGCCACAATCATCGGATTTACAACTACAACTTTTCGAAATGTTGAGATGATCTTCCGTATCGATTTCTTCCCTTCCTTGAATCTTCTGGCCCTTGTTCTTATGATCGCTGTTGGAGCTGATGACGCGTTTCTACTCATGGTATACTACAGGAAATTCAAAAAGGTAATTCGCTTCGTTGCTACAGTAGCTGCAGTTGTTGTGGCACTTTGTGGCACTCACCATCCATGGCATTTCAATGCCACAAAATAGCCCTAAATTTTCATTCATTGTCTACCAGAATGGTGCAAGAGGAATGGCGCACTGTTCTTTCAAAACCTTTTAGTTTTCTTGAAGATAGTATAACATCTAGATATGGTAATAGGTTTGCAGGACAGAGCCAGCTCTGCTGTGAGTAAAAAAAAAGTTCGGCTGCAATTAAAGGTCGTGAAATAATTGAAAATGCACGAAACGCTATGTTTTCAAGTTTTTGAATGTCGTGGATTTACGTGTAACACGATGAGCAATACAGATCGAGACATCCACTATGTATTTGGATAGGACTTTGCCACCTGCGCGACATTTGGGCTCAGAGGCGACAAATTCGCTGTCGGCAGCGGGTGGATGAGCGCTTGTTGAGGCAGTCACATTGTTATTTTCAAGATTCTGGATAGATGATCCTATCTAACCCGCCTTGTAGAAATAACATCCTCAACAGCGCTTTTAAAAATCGCAAATTATCTCCCAGAAAAAAAACCCCGAGATTATTAGAGCCCTATTTTCTGCTAGGCAACAGTCGACCAAAATGTGCTTCCAGAAGCTGGCTCAAATTTTCGTAATTTTAATGGGAGGAGTTCAAGTAATTCTCACATTCTGTAGGAATATCGCCGCATTCAAGCCGTTTTTGTCAGCTCGGAAAGCCTCCATCTCGCAAGAAAAAAGTTAGCCAAACACGACGACCTGAGATCTCCTTGTTTTTTGCTTCACAGTTTCCCCAGTTCTGGTCAAGTGACTTGCTCATACGATAAGCAATGGACCCTAAAGAGCTGATATCGTCTGCCGAGGCTACCGTTCATTGACATTGAGGTAGAAAAACGGACATTCTTCAAGTACATTTGAGCACGAAGGGAGCGCGTACGGAGAGTTCGTGTCTAAGATTTTGAGTTTTTAGAACTCCAAAAAATCCTGCGAAAAAAAAAGCATCTTGAAAACCTCCTCGCTTAGGAGAACTAGCAGGATAAAAAAAACGTCCAGGGATCAGCGGTATCAGTGCTTTTTCCTCCATTCCAAGTCCTTTTTTGGTCTTTTTGCTTCCGCTTTTTTTCTCATGGTTAGCACTCCGAGCTTTCTTCTTGCTCCTTTCCAAAGGAATCTTTGGTTTATTGAACCATAACTAGTTCCCCTATATTCTTGAGAGATTCTTTGCTCTCACTACCTTCAATAGCGCTGCCAAGCAATGCGAATAGACGATTCCCCCAGAAAAATAGCCTGCAGCGGAGGCCCTGTTTTGAACTTTTTCGTATCCGCTGCCAGGACTGCAGAGCTTCTCCATATTGACGAGTCGAGAGATTTCAAGAGATAGAGATTCAGGAGGTTCTAAGGAATTTCAGCTATTAGGTTGTTACGTAAGTTTCCGCTGTTTTGAAATTTTTGACGAAAAAGTTTTATAAAATATCAAGTAACAATAAATGACAATCGAGGTATGCACGACAACAGTCGCTGAACTTTTGCCGTATTCACAGCAAGAGCTCGACTCCGCTGGTCCAGAAATGCATGGACTACGAGGCAAAGAATTGAGTCGGGCAGTGCTCGAAGTCACTGACTTTGAAAAATCGGTACTCTCATAGTAGACATTCTGGTGATATGGTAACCGGCGCTCTGTTAGAGCCAGATTTGTGCTACATAATGCGTAATTAAAAATTCCTCCGCGTGCTCTTCGCCTTTTCAGAGAGTTCGACCAACAAAATTAAGGTGCCCGACACAGAGTGGCAGAGTGGTGTGATTTCCACTGAACGCTTGAAACTTTCCATAAAATACTACCGTTCACTGTTCTCAAATGGTTGATGTTCCCAGTCACAGTAGAAAAAATCCCACTTCAATTTGCTCCATTTCCAGAGTGAAAAACGACATAGTTAAAATTTTGAGTTACCAAGTTCGTTTCCTCTTCTTGAACCTGCCCGACAATAAAATGTAGTGAGAAAGTGTGGCCTCAAGAACACTCAACCCAAATTTGATTAGAATCATGCAACGTTATGGTCCACTTATTATCCGTGCAAGTGCTGTTACCAAATTTGCATTCTTGAAGGGTTCACTCCGAAATTAATTACATTTTCAAAACAAGACGAAGAAATATGATTCATAATGCAGAATGTTCGCAAGGTCATGCGCTTTAAAACAGTAAAACAGTGCTGTGCGAAATCTAATCGGTACTCATTTATTAGGAGCCTTTGAAAATGCCTATGCGAAAACAGCGGAAACTTATGTAACAACCTAATATATAGCAATGTTCTGCGTAGCCGATTGCCCTGGCTTAGTGAATAAATATCTTAGGGGACTTCCATGAGTGCTGCCTCTAAAGTTTTTCACAAAAGAATGTTCTACGTTGGTTTGTTGCCCTGTACCTTCAAGAAATTCTCTTCCGAAATTTTGAAATTTATTTGCAATGAAGCAATATTAAACCTACATCGCTACGTATGTACATATTTATAGCCACCATTTATGTGAGCTACCCTGTTCTATCAGCTAGCCAGCTCATTGATCCCTTCACTGTACGAGCAGGCCGGCTTTGACCGGAAGAATCTCGATAGCGTTCTTTTCCTGCTCTCCCTGCTTTCAACTGTGATATAAGACAGATAAAATTTTTGAGGCATGACCACAGCTAAGGTCATGCGAGGAAAGCAGGAAGAGGACGGAAAAAAGCTGAATACACAGGGAGAAGCTGCGATTCTCAATACTGACCAGGTCAGAAGTTGTGGCTCGAGAGTGCAGATCACTGCACATTTAGGGCATTGTCATCTTTGATGAAGACTAGCGCCCCTACGGGTCGCTAGGAAGTGGGGTGGGGCAGCCACTTGAGATAGGTGCAAAAGTTTCGCGCCTATGAAATCCTTAGGAAATTGAAATAGAAGCGAAAATACTAATTAATTGAGTTTTAGTACAAAATTCTCCTTATGAGTTGCGTGTATTCAACCAGTCTGGCCGCCTAGCCAACTCCGGACTTCTTGTATGCGCTTTGCTCGAGCACTCTTTTTACACCATGTAAATTCACTTTCCGATGCAATGATACATCCCTCGTTTGTTGTCACCGCACTTCTTAAATGTCACCTACCATGGCTAGTCATCCTCAACTCTGCGCGTGCTTATCATTTATATGAATCTAGTAACTGTCGACTATTTGCTGCAACCGACACAGTGTAATTAAGAACTCGAGGTAATTCAAGTTGAGATTGTTGTTGGACGAATATCTTTCTTTAAGGCGCGTTTCCTGCCATTTGGGCTACTCACACAGTTATTCACAGCTGGGCCAAAGCGCACCTCTCCTCCATCCGTGAACCAGTATCTTCTCGCTTCTCACAATTGGGTGAAAGCGGACCTCTCCTCCATCGGCATCACCGCATCCTGGCAATCCCACACATTAAGCGGACATCAGATCCACATTTAGGCGTTCTTAGCACCTGTACCACAGAGGACCTCTTATACCCGCGAACCCCCCTACCTTGACGTTCCCTACATTTTTAGACCACAGCGCAGTCCCTCCTCCATCCACAAATCCGTGTCGTTCCCTCAACTTTCAGGCCCCAGCAGACCCATCCCTCCTTCGGTGGACCAGAATGCTGGTGTTCCTCACACATGGGCCACAGCGGACCCCTATTCCATCGGCATGACCCTGGGATTCCCACACTTTAGGGCAAAGCAGACCCATCTTCCATCGGTGAACTCAAATTCTTTTATTCCTCACACTTGGGCCAACGGACCCCTCCTCCATCTGTCAACAGTATCTTCTCGTTCCTCACAATTGGATGAAAGCGGACCTCTCCTCCATCGTCATAACCGCATCCTGGCATTCCCACAGTTTTCACCTGGGGCACAGCGGACCTCTCCTATGCCAGCGAACCCGTATCTTGGCGTTCCCCACATTTTTGGACCACAACGCACCCCCTCCTCCATCTGCGTACCCGTATCTTGGAGTTCGCTTAGCTTTCAGGCCCCAGAAGACCCCCTTCGTTAGACCCGAATGCTGGCGTTCCCTCAATTTTCAGGCCACAGCAGACCCTTCACTTTACCTATCATCGACTCTCGATGATCGCGGGGGCGTGGTCAGTGCATAATTACCTTGGATCCTCACTCGTCTACCTAGCACCCACGGTGCGTGGCTGTTGCAGCAATAAAAGCTTGTGTACTACTCTCTCTGTCCACTGTATTCAATACCACTGAACCACCCAGAGGGTCTGTTCAAAAAGGGAAACAACCCTCAGTCTCTAGCACCCATTAATATTAACAGAATGCTGGTGTGCCTCACATCTGGGCCACAGCGGACCCCTGTTCCATCGGCATGACCGTTTCCTGTCATTCACTCACTTTTTGGCCACCACAGACCCATCGTCCATCGATGAACCCCTATTCTGGCATTTCTCCCACCTGGGCCATGACAGACCCCTTCTCCATCTGCGAACTCGTATCCGGGCTTTTCCGCAACGTTGAGTCACAGTACAACCCCTACTCCATCGACATAACAGTATCTGTCACTATTCGCCCCTGGCACACCTATCGTCCGTGCGTCCTTACCCTTTGTATGTAATTACATATATGTAATTACATACTTGATCACAGGAAGTGTCACAGTGGTCTGTATTGACGCATTTTTCTATGCATGTGAGTGTACAACTGGAATCTCTTCCGTGGCTGCAGAATCGCTCAGAATTTTCAGACGGATGCTAGGACGAGAACGTGCGGCGGATACCATCACTGCAATGGGCCTAGAGAGCTCCAACGCCGCACACTGATCTCGCTCATGCTAATCTGCGGTGCAACAGTTGGTTTTGAGTGAAGAGCAGTGGCTATCCTGCTCCGTTTAATGTGCTGCATTAAAGCCTTGCTAGCTCTGACTCATCGGTTGGTGTGAGACCGCCGATCTAGGACAGTCACTGTGCAAGGATTTCGAAATTGCGGGTCCCGCGAAGGTCTAGTCTCATCTCGCTCCATAAATCGGTTTTTCGTATGACGTCTGCGCATCTCTCCCTCCACCATTGTCTATGCACTGCACTGCACAAAAGATTTCACAAGACTCTCATGGTCTGACGCCGGAAAAAACTAGACCCTTACAAGTCTTTATATAGGAGAATCCTGAATTTTGAGTATACTAGGCCATTTTGTCTTTTTTGTGCCTCCCAAGCCTCAGTTCCTCAAACAATGCACAAGGCATACACATTTGTCTTTTTTTGGTTGGTGTTGGTGTTGGTCTGGCTTTATCCAATGATTCGCTGGCTGTTAATGTTTTTACTCACACAGCCACGATGAAGACAATTTGTTGCTAACACTTTTGCTTAATTCCTCGCAGTTTCTACATCTACAATTCCAGTTTAAAGTCGAGCCATATCACGTTGGCGACCCATACATTCCACTCTACAAGGAACATGACCGCATAATCCGCGCAATTCGTAGCTCCGTGCGACACTCGCTAACATCGATGTTCGTCACATCTGCAACTACAGCAGTTGCATTCATATCGAACCTCACGAGTTACATTATCGTGCTCAGGTAGGACCTTGCATGAATTCCTTATAGTTGAGACAACTTGTGCTTTTCAGATGTTTCGCAGTATATGCTTGCATCACTGTGGTGATCAACTATATTCTGGTCGTAATGTTACTTCCTAGTACTATGACATTATGCTGCAGAGAGACTCATAAAAAATTCATACCGGAATTCGAAGCAGCTCGAAAGCTAGCCTATATCATTTTTCGATACCGTTACATCATTACAGCTGCTGCAGCTGTTGCTACAGTGACCGCAGTTGTTATAACATTCGTGAAACCCGGACTCCCTATGCCACGGTACAATCCCGCAAAAGTTAGTGACACATAGTTTCGGCTAACTTACCGGCACAGACAGTTCAGGTTTAGGTGCTTCGCAATTCGAATCCTTACGAGTGGTATGATAACAACGAACACATGTTCAACTTTTCATGGCATCGCAACTGGAAGTTCCAGGAAAACTATATAATTGGAGTTGAGCCGATCAAGTAAGTGCATTAGGTGATTGTGGACATTTTGCATTCCAACAGTGTACGTAGCAACGTCTCCGAAAAGGTAAAACAATACAGAAAACTGTTTAAAGGAAGTGTAACTGTTAAGTGTTAGTTGGTTGCTCAGTATAATAATCACGCAGTTGCTAAAATATGTTCCACCGCATCTTTCCAATATCAACATGTTCACAGAGCACCTGCGCAACGCGCGTTTTGGAGGTGAGAGCGTAATAGAGTCATTCGATGTCAACTTTCTCTACACCACTGTCTCCAATAGCGCAGCGTTGCAAGCAGTATTCGAGATTCTTTCTGATCATCAGGGATCGGTAAACATGTTTGGGTTTTCCGTGGGGCAGGTTATGACACTATGAGCGAATGCTCAAATTGCAATGTTTTCCGCTGGACAGGGCAATACTACAGACAAGTTAGAGACTTAGCTTTGGGCAAAGACTCGCATCCTCCTTAGCGATAGCATTCATGTCCGAGGTGGAGAGTCCCGTCCTAGAGCCCGTCCTCTACCCTGTCGCTGTCGCTACATGAACGATTGTTGCATTGTATGTCCAACCCAAGCGGGGATGAACACATGTTTTAGTCATCTAAATCAACAATCGCAGTATATTAAATTCACCAGGGGAAAGTCCATAGAAAACTAGCTTCCATTCCTCAATGTGCAGGTGCATTTGTCAAATGGGGAGGGGAGTGGAAAACTAAAAGGTATCGTTAGCCCAGCAATAGGAACAACGTGGTTCGTTACCGCTCTGCATATCCTTGGAAAACTCTGCCTAGGGATGACAGTGCCAGGATCCCCCTTGCCCTCCCATTTATCTCACACGGGGAAGTGCACGAATTTAAGCTGCGCTTTCGGAACGAGACATATATCGTTGGAAAGCTTATCTCAAATGATGTTAAAGGTTATATTTGAAATTTGCTAAAAGGTTAATGCAAGCTCAAAATTCCATTTCCTGCCATATTGACATATACCTCCCTCAATCATGCCTTGGCAGCTGGATAGCCGAGTGGATAGTGATGCTGACTCATAGCATGAAGATCGAGGGTTTGCATCCTGTCCCCAACTTTGTTTTGCAAAGTTCAATTGCTGACCTTTGACAGGGTAAGAAGCTGTTCAGGAGATTGCTGATTATTGATGTTACACTTTGAAACTACAGGGAGAGTTCCTCTGTATGAAGCCTACTACGCTGTTTGATAAAGGATCGGTCCAATTCTTTTCACAATTGGTCACTATTATGGCCTGAACAAAAATAGGTGCAATCTGATAGAAGAATTTTTCACTAACCACAGCGATGAACACCAACAATGAAGTGTCCAAAACAGTAACAGTTGGAACAGTGGGAACAGACAATAAACGAAACGCAGTTGCAATCGCTGGAGGCACATTCACTGCAAAGATCAGGAGTTACCGAATAGATTATATGGCACATCAAAATACTTGGTCTTTGCAGCGACATTGCATTAACACCCACTATAGGGCAATTTTCCATCATTTTCAAAGCAGCACTCGTAGCCATTGCTCATTTATTACTGGAACAGTTCCGCACTCTGTCAAAGATTAGCTACTAAAGTTTGCAAAACTTTAGTGGGGACAGGATGCAAATCCTCGGCCTCCACCCTATTTGTTAGGATCACTATCCACTCGGCTATCCAGCTACCACGCCATGATTGAGGGAGATATGTGTCAATATGGCAGGAAATGGAATTTTGAGCTTGTATTGACCATATAGCAAATTTCAAATATAATTTGTAAGGTCACCTGAGATAAGCTTTCCAATCATATATGTCAGCGCAGCTTAAGTTCGTGCACTTCCCTTGTCAGATGAGATGAGTTCTTGTAAGATACAGCATAAAACGATAACACCCATTAAAGGCAGCACCCACGGAAACTTTCGCTTCTCAGATTTTCACTCTTCCTGATTCTTTACTGGAGTCTGAATGGTTCCTATACAATAACAACAACGGAAACCCACTGCGTTCAGTGCAGTAACTGGTACATCTTTGTGCCAGCGGCAAATTTGGACGAGTTTTCCGTTAGCTGTTTGTTGCGCGAGTTGCAATGGAAACAGCTGTTTTGTTGCGATCTGGGTGGAATTCAGTGGTTTTTTGTCTTCATGAGTTCTTTTAATCATTTTTTACACTTTTCCCTATTTTTATTAGCTCGAATGTCTTCTCATTTGCATTTTACGGTATGTGAAGCTCTTTGACAAGTGTTCAAACTACTAATAGTTGAAAATTCAATTTTCTCCAAATTCTCCTCCACTAGAAGGTTTCCTGATGCTTTGATTTCTTAGTTAGTTCTTTGCTAGGTGCTACACATTTTCCAGTGGTTATCTATCCTTATGAGGTGTAGAAAGGCTGTAGTTCAGAACAAAAGACTGATTGCGCGAATATCCAACGGGTGAAAAAAACGACATTATCGATCTTTTGATGTCAATCCTCATCGCATGGCTCGTGCATCTCGACCACAGCTGCTACACCCAACTTGGTCAGGAGCGTCTAAAATCAGCGTTTTTGGTGCTAATAGAAAGTTTCGACTTTATGCAAGTGTTAAGCACCTCCAATACCTTTGGAATACGCTGAGTTTTTCTGGTGGAAAAGTTCCGTGGGTGCTGCCTTTGAAGGCAGTGTCCAGGCAAAACCTCTGAGCTGGAGTGCTCATTAGATTATGATAGCGGGTCGACTCCATAAGCAACTGCCAAAGTTTCAGCGAAAACGTCGCAGAAATAAGCGAGATATCCGCCTTAGACCCAGTACCCAAACCCATCTCCAGTGCCCAGCCCGCCCACCCGGCTTCTGGCATTTCGCGCGTGGAATTGGTGTAACGTGCAGCATCGTCGGAAAATATCAAGTCGATTATGGCATCGTCTCTCTACTAAGACTGATTCATCTCTGAGTATGTGTCTCAAGTTTGCGTGTGTGTTCTAAACATCCAGGTACTGTTGCTCAACACTCCAGTTCTTCGTTTTATAGTGGAGTCGTTTTGACAGTGCGTTGTCCGCGATAGCGGCCCCGCTGGCATTGGAGCACGCAGTGCGGTTGGTCAAACAGTTGACCCACGATGGATCCGGCTTCTTTGACGGGTTTTATCATCTTTTCCCTTCTTCATTTGTTCTAAGAGCTGAGAAAGAACAATATAAGGAGAAACAAGCTACAAAACTCTTCAAAGATACTAGATGAATCATAGGTCAACTTTTTGACCGACCGCGTTGCGTGCTCCAATGCCAGGGAGCAGCTGTCGCGGAAAACGCACTGTCAAAACGACTCCACTATAGATGATCCTGGATCTACGGTTTACGGGTCTATACTTAAGAGAGTGTTCGACGATCACATTACGAAGGTGGTTATTCATATATAATAGGGGCAGCGAAATATATTGATAATCAGTCTCGACCTTCACATCAATTAGTTACCATGATACCAAGAAACGGCGGAGAAGAAAAACCCATTTTGTGAAAAAGAGTTTCTGCACAGCGAACATACATTGCCGACAACAGCAATAATGGAAATACACCTCTTCTTGTTAAATTTGTTCAAAGAGTGCTATAGCAGTGATACGGACCTCTGAAGGAAAACAAACTGACTTATTGAAGCTAAAACTGAGGCGGCGAACGGGCGCTATCGACCGATGAAAATTTTCTCTGCGCCCTCTCTGACGAGAGAAAGGGCCGTCGGACATCTCGTCCAAATCAGTTAGGAGGGGTCTCAGAAAAGGGTTTTTTTGAGGGTTCTTTGATCTGTAAGTTTCGTATCTGAAATTAGGGAGCCAAACTGGCCTAGGAACCACAGGAACCGAATACTCGAAAAATTTGCCTGGACACTGCCTTTAAGTCTCTAATTAGATAAGGTATGGCATACAGGATGATAACAAAGCCTTTGGCCAAAGACTTTGGTAGAATTATTTTTTTTGTGCTTTGCTGGGAAAGCCATGACTATGTATTCATTTTGATTACCTACCGGACTACGTCTCGAATACGCGTGCAAAATTTCATAACACATAGCTCTATCTGAATCTTGTATGATCTGCAAACATAAACGAGGTAGAGATGGAAACGGCAGCAAGAAGAGTATCGGTGACATCTTTTCCAAGAACTTCTCTTAGTTGGCTCTCCGATTCACCAATTTTCTGTCCAGTATTAACGGTATCAGCTGTTTGTCCTGGGGTATCCGTGTGTGAACTAGTTTTAGAAAACGTCAACAGATTGTCACCCCCCTTTCTGTACATACATATAGAAGTGAAGTTTTGTATGTATTAGGTTGAGGAGAAAGTAATGGAGGAAATTTTTCAAAACTTTCGTATTCCTTATTGCTGACTAGACGGCATACCCGGCTTCGCTCGGGTGTTTTATAACCCCGGCCCTCTCACACTGAAGAGGACAACTGGTATTGCTGATAAAATCATTGCAAGTACCCATAATTTTGGTGGTGGGCACATTAGCCATGCCCAAGTAACCCTGCTCCTCAAGTAACCCCGTAAGCGAAACGTGAGTGAAGTTATTTCGATGGCAAATTCATGGAAAACAGTTGCCATATACGTACTTAGGTGTTTAGCGTGTTCGATTGATCCAGTAAGCACACTTTGCCCCTTCTCAGAAGCAGAAAAGGAACAGAAGACATTATTGAATCGATATATTTATGCAAAACAATTGTCGTGTTTGTGTTCAGCATACTGGAAAATCCCTGTGGATACGTCTCCACCGACCCATGGGCGAGAACAGCAAAAAATCAGTAAAACCAATAAATCGATGATTCGTTCGAAACGGTCATCATATTCGTGTTCAGCGCACTGGAAAACCACTGTACACATGTCCGCGCCTGTCTCCAAATAAAAATGAAAAAATCGATAAGTCGATACTACTTTTGTGCAAAACGGTGATCATATTCGTGTTCAGCGCATTGAGAAACCCCAGTTGGCAAATCCTCATCGACCCCTGGGAAAAATCGCGAAAAATCAATAAAATCGATAAATTGATATTTTCATGCGGAACGGTTGTCATGTTCAGCGTATTTGTGTTCAGCGTATTGAGATACCCCAGTGCACTTTTCCTCACCGACCCATGAGCAAAAATAGCGAAAAATCAATAAAATCGATATAATCGATAAACCAATCGATATTCGCCGGAGAAAAGTGGCCTAAAACCTCCGCCTGCCTTTCATGGGTATGTCTGCAAAGTTTGGTCCCGATCGGTTAACCCTCCGCAATTTCTATAAGGAACATACATACACACACACACATACACACGCACAGACATTCTACTTTATATATACAGATGATTCGATCAGGCATCTTCTGCTGATGTAGTAGGAGATTCCCCAAAGTATTACCTCGTGGCTATTGAAGAAAGAGGAATTGTTTGTTGCTGCAGTTACGTATCCATTTCTGAAATGGTGCTTTTGCCCCAACCAGGGTCAAGCGCGATGATGATAGGAAGTCGACCCCCATACGACACTCCCCCCTCTTAGCCGCCAGAAATACGACCCTCCTTTCGTACACAAATTTCAAGTGAGATGAGAAATGAGAACGAAAATGCACACACTACTCGACTTCAAAGTTAAACGTTATAGCAGCAATAGGAGTAGCCACTGCGTACACCATCAAGGGTTCGATCCAAAGGTTTGCGCTTTCACGCTGTTTGGCTCTTTTTTCCGCAGTTACCTCCACCGCAGACACAGCTACCACTAGGATTGGCCAGGTCTGAAAGTTGATGGGAACCATGGGAGAAAAACAACAAAACGAAAAACTCTGCTCCACACCACTTTTTTTACATGCCAATTTTTCCACTTTCTTCCTGTCCCAAACTAGCGGAACTTCAGTCTGGTAACCCACTATTTTTATTCTTCTGGCTTGTCAGTCTTCGACCACTATCTCATCCCATTCCTCAGTCTCCTCCTGGGCGAAAAAGAGCCCATCGATTTTTAAGATTTTTGAACGGAAATCCCTTTGTATGACCAGCCGCAGCCTGCGCAATTCTGAGAGAAGAGAAACAGCATTCTACCCATGCGTTGGAATAAGGTTACAGATTTCAATGGTATGTACCCAGTTCCTGAGAGAAAATAGAGATGAAAATTAGACTTTAACGCTTCCATTCTCTCCTCAGCCTAATATGTATGTGTATATGTATGTATGTAATGAATAGAAATCGCGGAGGGTGAACCGATCCGGACCAAATTTTGTGTGCACATCCAACGCGGGCCGGCGGAGGTTGTAGGCTACTTTGCATCTGAGATTATTGATTGATTTATCGATTATATCGACTTTATTGATTTTTCGTTATTTTTGTCCAGGGGCCGGAGGGGACATTTCTCCTGGGGTTTCTTAATGCGATGAATACGAATACGTCAACCATTTTAAACGAAATATTGATTTATTGATTTTATTGATTTTTCGGTATCCTTGCCCACGGGTTGGTAAAGGCATGTCTGCTGGGGTATCTCAATGCGCCGAACACGAATATGGCAACCTTTTTGCACGAAATATTGACTGATCGATTTTATTGAATTTTGTCTCTTCTCCCCAGTGGAGCTGTGAAGACATGTATCCTGGAGTTCCTCAATACGCTGGATACGAATATGACAACCGTTTTGCACGAAATATTGATTTATTGATTTCACCGATTTTTCCATTTTCGCTCGGCGACGGACAAGGACACGTCTACTGAGGTTTTTCACTGCGCTGAACACGCATATGACAACCATTTTGCACGAAATATTGATTTCTCTGATTTTTGGCTCTTGTGCCCAATGGAGCGGTGAAGACATGTCTCCTGGGGTACCCCGAAGCGCTCAATGTGAATAGACAACCACTCTGTTCAAATGCATTGATTCAATATCACCGAAATAGCTTCGCTAACTTTTCGCTCACAAGTCGATGGGGAAGGGTCGCTTGGGCTTCGCTAACATGCTGATCAGCATGATTATGAAGATTTTAATGTCTTAATGATTTCATCGGTGATAGTAATTGACTCAGCAGTGTGATGTAGCCAAGGTATTAAAACATCCGAGCGAAGGTAGCTATTTTCCCAGTAAAATTCACAAAACAATGAGCAGAACTAGGCAGAGCGAAACCCTGAGAGATAGGTTATTTCGTAAGCTCAAGCACATCTGGCAAAAGTAAGATGGGCATTTGACAAAGGTTTTCGTAAAGTCTCAGAAGGAAAAGCAGTAGAAGGTTGGCTCGGACCTCCCAGTTCCTGATTTCGGCAAACTCATCATGTTTGCTTAATAATTAGCGTGCTTCCTGGAACAGAAACCTCTGGTCCTCTGAAGAGCAGTTCTTAAAACGCAGGAGTTGAGCTAACTTTTGCTGATACCAAATTTCTCGGTTCAGATGTAATGAGAAAACAGGATAATGAAATCTCGACCAAGTTGCAGCCCGTGTGCAGTTGCCGACAGTTTTGTCGACTCTACCGATAAGCCAAGAGAGATCTCCAAAAATCAAGAGAGGATTCTTAAAGCACATGAATTTTACATAGCCCTGATAAAAGTCCAGATTGCTAGCCTATCTAATCCCAGTTTCACAATTGGTTATATTTAGCCGAAGGTTTTGTTGTCACCTTGTAGGAATGCCATTATCTTCGCCAAATGTGAGAGGAGTGCGATATTGTGCTCTATTCCTACAAGACGGGATAACTGACCATGAGCTTAAATCCTTTACGTGATTCAAATATAGTGCAAAGGAAATCACATTCCTTATGATGAAGTCCGAATCCTGAGAATAGCGCAACAAGGCTCACAATCCCTTAAAGGCAGTGTGTCACCTCGTTTCATGAGCTGAAAATACCAACAGACCCTAGACCTCCTCGTCACGCTAATTCCAAAAATATGCGTCAAAATTTCATTAAAAGGACGAAAACCTCGTTTTCGGAGGGTCCGAAAGTGCAGTTCACGGACCACCTGGGCGGAGCGGTCCGTGAATGTGCTGGCTGCCCGCCACGTCTGCCGCGTTGGCCGATAAGTCTAGACATGTCCGATCGATGAGATCAATAGGATCACGCTTCCACTCGGCTCGACAAACTGTTACAAATTCCGTCCTGAAAAACGCTTAAAAATAGGGTTTAAAGACCTTTTTGTAACATTTTAGGTATTCCGTTGGATTCAGCTTGTCGAGGAGATTCAGAATCTGGTAAAAGCTCAGACACGGAAACTAGGAGACACACTGCCTTTAAGAGTGACTTGATGTGCTGAACACGAATCTCACCCCCACCGCAGAATCTTCAGAAATTCATTTCAATTTCTAAACAGGAAACGACTGTCTATTCTAGATTTTCTCGCAAGAAAGATACAGAAATATAAAATATAGATGTATCCGTTCTATGATCGCAGCCTGATTCACTGTTGCACTATTAGAAAAGCAATGTTATCGAAACAGAGACGGATGGCGACTTATAAGAATCTTCTAAAGCATCCTACGTAGTGATGAGCTAGTGAAGCTTCACATGTTTGAACATTACTTGTTATCAACGCCGAAAATTCTTATCTGTATGTATAAAACCAGTCTGACCGTCCGGCTAACGCCGAACTTCCAGACTTTTATTCGCATCGATTGCATACTTCACAGACAAAGTCCTGAAAGCATTCTAAGGAACATAGACCTATATCCTATCAAGATGCGCTGACATTCTTATAAGGATTCTTCGAAACCGCTATTGGTAGCCTTTATGACAAAGTAATACCACACTCTGATCTTCACTGGCCATACATTTGGCGAAGCTCGCACAACTTCGCATGCGAGCTTTCCAATTACCTGGGCAAACGAAGCCCGTCAAATGTATCGCCAAACGAGAGGCCCCGTAAAATGTATTCCCAAACAGAGCTTGTCAAATGCATCGCCACTCAAGACTTGCCATTTGTATCACCACACAAATCTTGTCATTTCTACAAGCAAATCCCGTCAAATGTATCGCCACACGAACATTGCCGACTGTATCGTCAAAGGAGCGGGTTATCAACCGCGCGAAAATTCCGATATCATCAGGAATCGTGCCATGATACCAATCTCCTGAGCCCGCTGCCTTACCAGCCGAGCCATCCGGATCGACACAGGGTGGGTCTATCTTTCATCCTGGGAGTTTTCCAGGTAGTAAGCTGTGGAGAAGGTTGAAACTAGCAGAGTGGGGGAGACGTTCGGCGGTCTAGAACACAGATAAAAAAATTGTGAGCCACTTTTACTGTGGGCCACCGAAGACGTCGAGAGGTGAGGCGAAAACTAATAAATAAATATATCCACTAAAAACCTGGTCAGCCTCAACACACTATATAGTTCGTTTCGCAAGTAGTTTTAGTTTGCAAAATAGATTCTCGACGATTTTGGTGCAGTAAGGGTGGCGGTAGTGCCAAGTAGTCCTTTTATTTAGTGAAAATTTTTGGAGCGGCCGGCAGGAAATGAATAAAGAATTACTTCACTTCGCAACGTTGAAAAAAACGAAGACGGAAGCGCGCTAGACGTTCGCTCCAGGTCTGCGTCTGTCGTTCAAGGCCCTCCTTTTGTTCAGACGTGAGCATGACGTCATCTGCGTACAGCAGAGTCCATGGTGTCGGTCTCTGGAGGTCTCTCGTAATAGCGTCCATGACGACGACGAAGAGAAGCAGTGAGAGGGCTGATCCTCGATGTACACCAACGGAGATGGGAAATTCTGCCGACGTGCCTGCGGCCGCCTGTGCTCGACTCCTTGGGTTGCCTTGAGAATCCTAACCTACTCGATGAGCTCCTCAGGAACGCCGTGCCACCGCATTGCGTACCAGATGACATCGTGATCGAAGCCTTTCTCCAGATCGAGGAATGCTAGATGCAGTGGCTTCTGCTTGTCGCGATGCTTCTCAATCATAAGTCGAGTCGCATGGATTGCATCCGTAGTTCCGCAGTTGGTTACGAAACCACACTGGTTCGTGGTAACTCGGATGATGTCGCGTATTCGGCGGTCGATAATGTGTTCGAATATCTTCATACTGTGATACAGTAGACGAATTGGCCGAGAGTTTGAGCATTCAGCAGGGTCGCCTTTCCTCTTCCAGATCGGGATTGTGGTCACGTTTTTTCCCGCGCACCTTTACTTTCATTTCATCCTTCCATAGCCACGCCTGTCTGTCAATTCTCCGGCGACCTGGTTCAGTCGTGCCAAGCCCTGAACGCGCCCCTTCTACAATGGCTCGGGTTGCGATCTTCCAGGTCTCGTCAACGGTTGTGACCGATGGCAACTTGATGGTGGAGGTTACTGCGGCTTCCTTCACCTTCAACCGCCACCACTTGATTCGGGCCGGTCCGCGTGGCCACGGTCTCGTAGGGTACAACCTTCGCATCGGTAACTAGCTTTTGATCGCGATGTCGTACGAGAACGAAGTCGATCTGGGTCTTCACGTTGCCATTGTAGAAGGAGACGAGGTGAGAAGGACGCCTTCGGAACTTTGTATTCATTATGACGAGGTTGTGAGAGTCAGCATATTCCAGGATGCGCTCACCATCTTCATTCCGTGTCCCGTAGCCAAAGCCTCCATGGCATCTGTAACCGTCTTTTGCTATTCCTACGTGGCCATTAGGTCTCCTACGACGACGATTTTGTCTTTCCGTGGTACTTCCGCGGTCTTCTCGTCAAGCAGCATCCAGAATTCATCTTTGGCCTGGTCACAGCAGCCTGTCTGTGGTGCGTATGCCGAGAAGAAGTGAAGACGTTGATTTGCGATGACGACCTTCATGAGGCGGTCATCGAAACGCTCCACCTCGGCTAACGAGTCCCGGAAGCGAAGACTATGTTCACACCGTTTCTAGTCTTCGGACTGCCGTTGGAGACTACTTTGAAGCCGTGACCTATGTCCTTCGACTTGTTAGCAGACCATTTCGTTTCTTGCACTGCGCACAAGTCAATTCGACGAAGCTCGAGTGCTTCTGCCAGTTCACATGAACGGTCTGTCAACGTGCCGACTTTCAAAGTCGCAGTGCGCGTCTTGGCTACATTGTGATCGTTAACGATTGGCATTGTATGCTTGCACGGAAGAGATGATGACTGTGCGAAAGTTTGGATCATGTACTGAATTGGGGAGACCAGCAGGACCCTTTCTGTACGCATTAAGGATTAAAAGGCGATTAAAAGGCGTGGAAGTCTAGTGTCGCCGCTCGGTAAACACAGGAACGAAGCGCACTGCGGGAATGATTTCGCTATCAAATGTAAGATCCAGCCGCGCGAACATGAGATTTCGGCTAGAAAAGCGCTTGAAGCCGCAACGACGGTCACAACTGTTATATAATTTTCCGCGGAAACAGTAGATTGAGGGTGGGTCTATCTTTCGTCCTGGGAGTTTTCGAGATAGTAAGCTGTGGAGAAAATTGAAGCTAGCAGAGTGGGGGGGGGACGTTCGGCGGTCTAGAACACAAATAAACAAATTGTGAGCCACTTTTACTGTGGGCCACCGAAGACGTCGAAACGTCAGGCGAAAACTAATAAATAAATCAACCACTAACGAACTGGTCAGGCTCAACACACTAAAGAGTTTGTTTCGCTAGTAGTTTTAGTGCAAAATAGATTCTCGACAATTTTGGTGCAATAAGAGTGGCGGTAGTGCCAAGTAGTCCTTTTATTTAGTGAAAATTTTTGGAGTGGCCGGCAGGAAATGAATAAAGGATTCCATGTTCGTTCTTCTTGAAGCCTGGGCATCTTCGGTAGTACTCATACAATTTTTTTTTCCTTTGCCACACCAGGTTGTTAAGGTGGAAATGTTTATTGTGACCTAACGTTTCGACGAGGACCGTCTTCTTCAGAGGTCTGAAAGTGACCTCTGAACTAAGTAGTAAGTAGAGACGAGAAACACTAGCATCTTCGCTAGGGCGACACAAGATTGAAGCTCATTAAGTTAGCGATTTTGATGTCAGGTGCAAGATACTGGCGTTAGAAAGCGAAATTTCTGCGACAAAGGCGCTCGAAGAGGGCTGGATTCTGACTAGAAAACTGGGAATGAGCAACAAGAATGGATGTCTATTATCAACAAGTGACCTTCTTCCTTTTTTATCGTTATGTGAGCCATCTGATGTAGATCAAATAAGATCCGGACACTGAGTAATACTCACTGGTCCTCTGCAAGCGATCTTGAGCAATGCGGGCAAATCCCGCGAAACGGTGGAAAACATTGGTGGGTTGGAACTCGAGTTTGGGTGTTCTCATCGTATCTCGCCTGGGACAAAGTCGAGAACTAGCGAAATGCGATGAGACGTTTGACCGTGTAGTGCACAGATTAGTAACACTGGAACCACTTTCAGACCTCTGAAGAAGACGGTCCTCGTCGAAACGTTAGGTCACAATAAACATTTTCACCTTTACAACCTGGTGTGGCAAAGAAAAAAGTTGTATGAATAAAGAATTACTTTACTTCGCAACGTTGGAGACTTTGAACGTTTCTGCCTTCAAAACAGGCAAAATTCTTCTATATTTGCGAATTGATCAAGCGTGGCTGAAATAATGGACAGATTTAGTCGCTCATTTGGCCACAGAGTGCTGTCCAAATGGTGCAGGAATAGCGTTGTCCCGCTCATCGCCCACTTATTGAGCGGTGGCCAGTAGTGCCGGCATCAGGCCTACTGACGTCCTGACCTAATATGACCTAATACAGAGAAGCTGTTCTGGACTGTATTGCACCTGGTGTTACGGAAAGATTAGATTGATCGACCCTTCCTGTCGCTCCACACTTCAGGGCTCGCGCAACATTCTTTGCCACAGCGATGTTTGGAATGCCAACCGGGAACGCTTTCTTCTTTGAGAGGTTCCACCGCTGCAACAGTATCTAGTTCTATCAAGCATCTCAGATTACGTCAAAATCTCAGATGAAAATTTTTGCGTGAATGCTCTCTTTAACAATGGTCAACAGAAAAGAAGAGATTGAAATAGTATTTTCACCTTGAAATATGGGTCATGTGTAAGTAGGCAGTAAGTGGCCTTCTCGGTTAGTGGCAAAGCTTCGTTACCCTTTCTGTGATGTGCACATGGCATGGCACTTCCTCTAGTACAACAACTATTGGACGACAGGTATCAGAAAATGGCAACGCGCCTGAATTTTCCCAGTATATCCACAATACTTTATTTTTTCTAAGAGTGGTGAAAAAAGGGTTGATATTGCATCATTGATTTGTTGGGAGTCTTTAGTTGATTTTTTAGACGTACAAGTTTCTTCACTCCATACACACGGTACAATCTGACTGTCAAAGAATTCGTTCCCACGAGCACAGATTTGCAACAAATTCAGGTCTTTATTTCTCTTTATACTCTGGTCTCCTTAGTCTTATTCATCCACCATTTCTGTTAGTTGTAAGCTGCATATTATATAATTGCCGATATTTCATGGGAGCAGGATGATTTGTGGGATATGTTGGAGTTTCAGAAAAACATAGATATGCTTATCGTGGAAAGAGGACATTCTGAGTACAAATCTTGGATGGGTCGGTTCTTGAATTCCAACAGCACCTGCGCAGAATCAAAGTTGAGTTCACGAATAATGCTTGACGAGAAACGTCATTCCCGACTAAGCTTCTTGCTTCCTAAAGTCGCACACTTATTTTTAGGTGATTAACTCTGCTTGTCTTCTGGCATTCGCCGCAACACATCTGCCACCATCAATAGGTGAAGATTATGCATTGGAACCCAGTGACGGGCCTATTTTTGACAAGAATTTAAAACTGCTGGGGTGAGACAGAATTGGCAACTTAGCAAATTTTATTTCGTATGATAAATGATTTCATTTATTGCCACTGCAGTGTGTCTGTCATGTGTGTGTGTCAGTGTGTGTGAAACGAAATTCAGGGAGCGTGGCCTAGGCAGAGGTGTTCTTCAACGGGTCCAACGCTGTGATAAGGGTGCGCCGGCGTCGAAAAGTGGGAAGACGGTTGGAGTCGGGTCCAACGGTGTGATAAGGGTGTGGCAGCTGCCGCAATTAATAGCAGTTCGCTAGGAGGGTCTATCTCTGCATAAAGGGTACGGTTACCCTGTTTCGGCGGACCCTCCTAAATCACCTAGATGTATATTGTTTCCTTTCGTATCGTATCCGTGTTCTGTTTCCATTCCGTTTGTGTCTGAATGAACCACTCCTTCATTTCCGTTTATATATACCGGTGGACCCTTCTCACTTGAATTAGAACAACAACCAGTTGAGCCTAAATCATTTTTAGATAACATTTGCACTGAATTGGTTACACTCAATTCTTGGCGGCCACTAACTTCGCTCACATGGGAGGGCATAACTTCGTTCATATGGGGGGAAGCTACCACCTACGGGATCAAGGGCTTCTTAGGATAGCGATAGAATTGCGTGGAAGGATGCAGATTTTATCAATCCATTTACACTTTTGTGTTTGCTTTCAACGTGCAGTGTGCGAGCGAAGCAAGCATCACTAGAAGTCTGAAGTCCGGCGTTAGCCGGACGGCCAGACTGATATATATATATATATATATATATATATATATATATATCAGTGGCGGACGCAGGGGGGGGGGCCCCCCCCGAGAATGGGTCGCCAAATTTTCGAAATTACTTTACAATACAAATAAAAATCTTGTGTTAGTTTATTTTTAATTGTTTATTTTTATTATTATTTTTAATATATTTTTTATTTATTGTTTATTATTATAATTAATATTATTATTAATTTTATTTTCCGTCTGGGTCCCCAAAACGGCGGAGACCCCACTTTTCTTCCCACGCCCCCCCTCCCGCCCACTTTCTGCGTCCGCCACTGATATATATATATATATATATATATATATATAGGGGGGGCCATAAGTTATTGTACAACGTTTGCTGGCCCATTTCTCCGCAGTAGTAAAATATTTTTTGCCGCACTAGGCACTGTTTAATAGAGCTGGATTTGCTCTATCTTTTGATCACAAAAACCTCCTGGATACTTCCAAGATAACGAAAAAAGTTTATCGGAAACATTCATTGCAGACTTTCGGTGCCGCAAAATGCACTAACTCTGCCCGCAATTTCCGAGCAAAACAGCCACAAAAACAGTTTGATATTTTTAGAAAGAGCATTCTTTGCTCTTTAAGATGCATCTAAGCAGTACACCCCACTTTAGAGATTTGGTGGATTTTTCGTAAAAAATTTCCACATCAACCCGCTTTTTTCAAAAACCTGTTCTAAGTCCAACTGCTCCAAAGCAAAACTCTCCCGGGAAACCGGGTTTTAACTGTAAGATACTTTGATCCCTGCTCTATTCGGCAGCGAAAAGAGCAGGATAATCCATGTGTTGCTGGTGGAGAAATAAATGAGCAAACGTTGTACAATAACTTATGGCCCCCCCTGTATATACTAGCGCCCCTTCGAGACGCTAGAAAGTGGGGTGGGGCAGCCATTCCGGACATGTGCAAACGCTTCACACTTGCCAAATCTCTAGAAAAGTGATAGAGAAGCAGAACCAATCTTCCAATGGGTCCAAACATGAAGTCCTTCTTATGAGTTGAGTATGAGAATGAGAAGTCTATGGCGTATTCGTGCGGATTCCTCACTATCGGGCCAACGCAGACGCGTCCTCCATCGGTGGACCCATATTCTGGCGCCATCTTCACTATTAGGCCTGAACCGTATCCTGGTATTCTCCACTTTACTGAGTCACAGCGGACCAATCCTATATTGGCGGACTCGTATCCTGGTGTTATTTATAGTACTGGGCCACGGCGGGCCCTTCATCCATCAGAGCGCCCGCATTCTGGCGCCTTCCTCACAGTTAGGGCAAGCCGGATCCGTTCTCCAGGGGCGGGTTCGCATCCTGGCATTCTCAACACTAAAGTGGACCCGTGTCCTGGCTTCCCCACACCACTGGGCCACGGTCAGCCCTTCCTCCATCGGTGGACCTGTATCTTGGCGTCCCCGCACCAATGGGCCACGGCGGGCCTTTTCTCCGTCGGTGGACCCGTATCCTGGCGTCCGCCGCACCATTGGGCCACGGCGGGCCCTTTCTCATCGGTGAATCCGTGTCATTGAGTTCCCCACAGCACTGGGCCACGGCGGGCCCTTTCTCATCGGTGGATCCGTGTCTTGGAGTTTTCTGCACCACTGGGCCACGGCCGGCCTTTTCTCCATCGATGGACCCGTATCCTGGCGCCCCCCGCACCATTGGGCCCTAGCGGGCCTTTTCTCCATAGCTGGACCCACGTCATGGCGTCCGCCGCACCATTGGGCCACGGCGGGCCCTTTCTCATCGGTGGATCCGTGTCATTGAGTTCCCCACAGCACTGGGCCACGGCGGGCCCTTTCTCATCGGTGGATCCGTGTCTTGGAGTTCTCTGCACCACTGGGCCACGGCCGGCCTTTTCTCCATCGATGGACCCGTATCCTGGCGTCCCCCGCAACATTGGGCCCTTGCGGGCCTTTCCTCCATAGCTGGACCCACGTCATGGCTTTCCCCACAGCACTGGGCCGCGGCGGGCCCTTTCTCACCGGTGGATCCGTGTCATTGAGTTCCCCACAGCACTGGGCCACCGTGAACCCTTTCTTCATCGGTGGACCCGTGTCATGAAGTTTCTCGCACCACTGGGCCACGACGGGCCTTTTCTCCATCGGTGGACCCGTGTCCTGGCGTCCCCCGCACCATTGGGCCCCGGCGGGCCCTTTCTCCATCGCTGGACCCGTGTCATGGCGTTCCCCACAGCACTGGGCCACGGCAGGCCCTTTCTTTATCGATGGACCCGTCAGGGTTGATTGGTTGCACAATGTCATGCCTTGATATATTGAGGCTTTTACTCTGTGTTTGTTCGTTGCAAGAATGCAACAGGGGATGCAGCAATAGCAATAAAACCAAACGATGGTTGGCTGCCTTACCTCAACACACAGCTGATGCTCGAAAATAGCAAGTTGCACGTCAAATGGTACCGCAAAGAGAGTTCGAAAAATATTATCTTACATGCGCGCTCCGCCGACCCTATGGCCGTGAAACGAGCCGTTGTCCGCAATGTGCTCAGTTGTTCACACGTGAGCATGAGGTCATCTGCGTACAGCACAGTTCATGGCGTCGGTCTCTGGAGGTCTCTCGGAACAGCGTCCATGACGACGATAAAAAGAAGCGGGAGAGGGCTGATCTTTGATGTACACCTACGGAGATGGGAAATTCTGCTGACGTGCCTGCGGCCGCCTGTGCTCGACTCCTTGGGTTTGCGTAGAGAATCCTAACCCACTCGATGAGCTCCTCGGCAACGCCGTGCCACCACATTGCGTACCTGATGACATCGTGTGGCACGTGATCGAAGGCTTTCTCCAGATCGAGGAATGCTAGATGCTGTGGCTTCTGCTTCTGGCGATGCTTCTCGATCATCTGTCGAGTCGCATGAATTGCATCCGTGGTTCCGCAGCTGGCTACGAACCCACACTGGTTCGCGGTAATTCGGGTGATGTTGCGTATTCGGCGGTCGATAATGCGTTCGAATATCTTCATACAGTGAGACAGTAGACGTATTGGCCGATAGTTTGAGCAATCCGCAGGGTTGTCTTTCCTCTTCCAGATCGGGATTGCGGCACTCTTCTGCCGATCCACAGGGATCTTCTTCTCTGCGATGATCTGATTGAAGAACGAAGTCAGCCATTCAGCAGAGTCCCAGTGTCTTGACTTCCATAGTTCCGCCGCTACGTCATCAGGACCCGTCGCTTTTGCTGGTTTCATCCGCTTTAGCGCAGTCATGGTTTCATCCAAGGTGATTGGCTGAATAGGACCGTAAGTTGGCGGTAATTGTGGAATAGGTGGGTGGCTGAATGCTTCTGTGGAGATCTTCTCAAAGTAGTCACACCACCTCTTCGTTGCCTTCCTGCGGTCTGATATGAGGTGATATGTTCGTCGTTAACTCCGTAGAACTTTTCGACGTCTTTGGCCTGCCGCTGGCGAGACCTCGCCAGTCTGTAGATGAGGCGTTCTCCGCCATCCTTCTCATCTAGCTTCTTGCTAACACTGTCGTAGTGCTCAATCTTCCTGGCAGCCACCGCCTTCTTTGTTGCTTTTTTCGCCTCTAGATACTTCTGCCAGTTATCATCCGTCTTGTCATAGAGGAATACGTGGTAGAGATGTTTCTTTTCGCGCACCTTCACTTTCACTTAATCCGTCCATAGCCACATCTGTCTTTCAATTTTCCGGCGACCTGGTTTAGTCGTGCCAAGCTCTGAACGTGCCACTTCTGCAGTGGCTTGGGTTGCGTTCCTCCAGGTCTCGTCGACGGTTGTGACCGGTGGCAACTTGATGGTGGAAGTTACTGTGGCTTCCTTCTCCTTCAACCGCCACCACTTGATTCGTGCTGGTCCGCACCGTTCGTCACGCATCCTCCTTGGCGGCATGATTTTCATGCTGCAGAAAAGCGGCTGATGTTGCGTGGCCACGGTCCCGTAGGGTACAACCCTCGCATCGCTAACTAGCTTTTGATAGCGATGTCGTACGAGAACGAAGTCGATCTGGGTCTTCACGTTGCCATTGTAGAAGGAGACGAGGTGAGAAGGACGCCTTCGGAACTTTGTATTCACTATGACGAGGTTGTGAGAGTCAGCATATTCCAGGATGCGCTCACCATCTTCATTCCGTGTCCCGTAGCCCAAGCCTCAATGGCATCTGTAACCGTTTTTTGCCACTCCTACGTGGCCATTTAGTTCTCCTGCGACGACGATTTTGTCTTATCGTGGTACTTCCGCGGTCTTCTCGTCAAGCAGCATCCAGAATTCATCTTTGACCTGGTCACAGCAGCCTGTCTGTGGTGCGTATGCCGAGAAGAAGTGAAGACGTTGATTTGCGATGACGACCTTCATGAGGCGGTCATCGAAACGCTGCACCTCGGCTAACGAGTCCCGGAAGCATTGAGAGACGACTATGTCCACACCGTTCCTAGTCTTCGGACTGCCGTTGGAGACTACTTTAACATCTCGTTTCTTGCACTGCGCACAAGTCAATTCGACGAAACTCGAGTGCTTCTGCCAGTTCACATGAACGGCCTGTCAACGTGCCGACGTTCAAAGTCGCAATGCGCGTCTTTGCTACATTGTGCTCCTTAACGATTCGCATTCTTACCCCACGATGCCACCGTTCACGTAACATCGAGGACCCTTGCATATCTTTTACACTAAGCGGGCTCCGAAAGTGCGCGTCGATTCCCGTGGACGCCGTAGCTTTCATCTTAGAACCATTTGTTGTCATTGATCATATGGGTGTGACGTGGGGTCTTCCTGAGCCGGTCTGTCACGAGGGCCTATCGCTCGAATACGGGAGGCGGCGGGATTCGAACTCGGGACACCGTGGGGACATGGTGCTCTAAAGGGAATAAAGTTGCGTAAGCGCCAAGGTCCCACGAAGCAGACAAGTGCGACTTGCCGGAATTGAGTTGACGCACTCGTGAATATTTATCATCTGTCTTTCAGCAGCAGTAATTCCAAAAAGAATAATTAAGCTACTACATATCGCTGCCTTCGAACGTCACACTATCGAGCGATTCCAACGACGTTGAAAAAGCAGCACAGCAGATTGGAGACAACTGTGGTCGAATGCTTCCAGTGGGTGGTGAGTATACAATAAAGTAGGTCCGCTATATTATCTGCATGGCATTGTTTGTGAAATCTGAAAAAGGAAGGACAGTCAACGGCAGCTAAATACCTCATCACAAAGTGCTGGATAAATTACTCTTGCAGAAATAAATTTTTGCTTTCCTTTCGCGATAGCGCTCAGATCAAAGGTGATAATTGGGATGTGAAAATGCGTGAAGGGACCGCCGTAAAAAGAAACTCAAAACAGGGCCAAAATAAGTAGGGATCTCCCTCATAGGAGGGATCCTAGCCGGTTAGTTGCAAGGCTACATGGAGCGGATAGGGGGCTAATCGCAGACTACACGCGACCTTGTGCCTGCCCTGAGGCGGGGGTGTATTCAGGGGAATTCGGGGGACAGGCTCCCTGTCTCTGCAGAATCGGAACGATCCATGCCTTCCATCAGCATGTGGGTGAGCTTGCAAGTCTGCAGATTGTATCCTGCACCCTTATCCGACCGAAAGCCCTGAATTCAAGTGACGGGGAGGTACAAGGGAGGCGGTCCGGGGTCGCCTCCAACAACCGTTCACTCCCGTAAAGCCCAGCTAACTAACCCGGTGAAATCTTACCCCAGCTCCCCACGGGGGAATAGAGCCCAACAAGCTATTACCTGTGGGGTTACATTTTCTCGACACAGCAATAATAGAGAGTGTTCCCCTGATCTCAGAAGGGTCACAGGTACAGCAGCGCCAGTGCGGACGAGGTCCGAGGGGTTATCTGGGCTGCCTAAAACCAGAAGGACTATGATGATGACCTGCACCTTCACCGCACACACGCTTGCATCGGATGCTTTCATTGAGGATTCGATGATGGAGACCAGGAAGATCAGGCACGACGTCTTGGAATGTTTGCGACGAGGAGACACCGACCACTGAACGCCACCTTCGAAACTGGAGAAGAACTGTTCCTCGGAACCTGCGACAGTAGAGGAGTTGGTGGAGTCGGTGTCCTCGTCAGCACGAACTTGGTCATGAACATCGATTCATTCGAACAGCTAGCAACCCGAATCGGACGTTTGCTACTGAGAAGATGTGGATTAACGCCGGCCTTGAAAATCTTCGTCGCCTACGCTCCAACATCCAGCTACGACGAAGACAAGATTGAGGCCTTCTATCTGTACTTGGAGAAGTTCTACAGGGGAAGACAACGCATTCTCCGCAACGCCAAGATTGGCCCTAGGAGAACGCCTGAGGAACTTCACATCGGTACCCACGGCCTGCAGTGGAACGAACAGGGAGAGAAGCTGTCTGAATTCATCATGACGACGAAGACCATCCATGGTAACTCACAATCTCAGAAGCGAACCTCCCTTCGCTGGGTGTGAGAGTCACCCGGTGGAGAGTACCATAACGAAGTTGACCACATAATCGTCAACCAAAGGTTCCGCCTAACCGACGTCGGTGTTGTACCAAAAATCTATACTGGACCAGACCATCGCCTCCTTCGTGCAAGATTGTTCTTCTCGCGCAAATAAGGGAAACCAGCAGAGTTTAAGAAGAGGAGTCGCAAACCCGTCATCGATCGAGATTTTTTCACTCTTTAGCCGGCCTTTTGGGGAGATGCCATTGTCGACAACATCAACGAAGAGTGCGATCGGCTTGTTCAACATTTACGCGACAGCGCAAAGAAAGTCGAGGGTTCAAGAGCTGAGAGGCGACTTTCTTATGAGACCTTCGAGGTGATACGCCAGACGCAGGCAACTACCTGTCGATCACATCTGTCATTTTTTTGCTCATGTAATCATGAGTTACAACAAGACGCTTAGTCTGTGTGTCACGTGTGTGTGTCAGTGTGAAACGGATTTCTGTTTGGTCAGGGATGGTGATTGCGAGGTCAACATGATGGTGCGAGGTCAACATGATGATAGAGACAGGCATGATGAGGTTCAAAGAATGAAGAGAAGCTCTAACAGGTGGGAAGTAGAGAGCGACGGGTTCGGAAGTCTCGCCGGCAACATAAAGTGGATAAACGCCGTGAGGAGGGCCCAATGCTATGATAAGGATGCGCCGGCGGCCAAAAGTGTGGAAACGCCTGGCGACGGGTCCGACGATGTGACAAGAGCGCACCAGGGTAAAGAAGTGGGGAGACGCCTGAAGACCGGTCCAACGATGTGATAAGAGTGCGCCGGGGTCCAGAAGTGGGGAAACGAGACGGGTCCAACGATGTGGTGTTCAAAAGTGCCGAAACACCTGGAGACAGGTGCAACGGTTCCAAACATTTGAAAATGTGACGACCGATGGAGGAGGGACTCTACAAGGTTCACTACTGATAATATGCCATATGTTGGATCCATCTTTGCTTGATCGGGTTTCTGGCTGCTAGCATAGATCGTGAGACTCTAAATGTCAGAGCTCAGCAGTGAGTAGTATACAATCCGTGTGATTTCCTCCACTTCACACCCCCTCCCGCGTTTTTCTCCTCTCATGTGTTTATGAACACACCGCACCTTCTTCTTTCATATGTTCAAACTGACTCTTACCATTTGACCAGTTATAACAATCAGAGAATCGTAAAACATTCCCAGATTGAATCGGTTATGTATAGTTACAAATAGCTACTCCTGTTGAGCGAAAGATAAAAAGTGTCGTCATAAAGCAAAACAAGGTCGCCAATCGAGAGTTTCCTACTGTATACCTTATTCTTATAGTTGTATCCAGCCTTGTACGCCGCCGTTTTTTTTTTTCGAGATATTCGTTCCAACTTCCACGATCTTTGTTCTTCTCTGGTGTAAGCGGAATAATCGGATGAATGTGGTTGTGGGAGGGGACAGAGAGGTATTTGGCACCATAGATGCGTAGAATAACAAATAATGCGGCATGCGGCACTCTTTTCTAGTTGGGAACAGAAATTACGTCACTTGGATTAACAAAAATGTTTTGCAAATATTAGGTTGGTCCGAAAGTCTTGCACCTAATCTCATACATTTTCCAAAAAATGTTAAGTTCATTATGAATAGATATCAATCAACAAAATAATCACGTTCATGATCCACGAGGTATGGCCAACGCTTCTATAAAGCATCAGCTCCAGAACTCTGGCAGCTGCGAGCCTGAGAAGCTTCGAATCTCACATTTCGGTTTGGTCCAATCACCGAATTTGTCTTCTCGTAGCTGCAGCCTCAGGGCTCCGAGCAAGTGGTATTCGGACGGGCATGAGTCAGGAGAATAAGTAGATTGTGGTAGATCCTCCCAACCTAATTCGGCAATTCCTGTTAGGTAAGCTTCGCCACGTGGGGTCGGGCGTTGTCATAAAGTGGAGCAACATCGTCAGTTTTTCCACGCTTCAGGCGAGTTGCGTCTCCCAGTTTCTGTATCTAAGAAGAGTAGACTAGGCAGTCACGGTGGCCCAGGTGTCAGCAGTTATCCATACAGGATTCCCCCGGAATTCCACCAACAACACAGAAAAACCTTCTTTCGTGCACTTCTTCTTTTGGGTGTTTTGGAGATGGTTCGGAACTCGGGAGTGAACTTTTCTCTCGCGTATGGTTAACACACAGACCCAATTCTCATATCCAATAATGTGCTGGCGGAGAAAGTTCCTTCTGTGTGGACGCATCAGCAAAGACTGGCACACACTCACTCCTGCAAGGCACTTAGTCCGTGGGGGACCCAACCCGTCATCAGTTTTCTGTAACCCAGCGCTTCGAGATGTCTGGCGCTTATTGTACGGCTGCAGCCAGGTGTATCCTACAGTTCACATGTAGTGGCATTTTGATTCAAAATCTATGAAATTCTAGATCCTAAAAAATATCTTGGGCCAAAACTTTCGGACCAACCTAATAAATAATGCAGCCTCTGAAGGTTGCGCAATAGAACGTACGGTAGCTCGAATGATGAAAATGTTATACAAATAAACAATGCGGCCTTTGGGGCTTGCGCAACAGAACATACGGTATTTGGAACGATAAAGATATAGAACTTCATTCTAGCATGCTACTGTTGCTGAGCCTCATTTTCAGTTCACTATTCTTGATTCTTCAAGGCTCTGTGTTGTGGTCTATTTCGACTAGCTTTCCGCATTTAATGCCTTCGTCAGACCTCAATTTTTAGATACATCACAACATCATCTAAATGTGAACAGACATACAAACAAGCAACTGTACCGTGTGGCATGACAATGAATTTTGACTCAAGCACCAACACAGCAGAGCTTACCTGTACAAAAAAACTTATTGGAAGAGAACAGAGCAGGATGAAATGGCGACAAGGAAGACATGGGACCCCACCTCTCGTTGGCGGTGGTAAAAGTTATTCATGCTTGCGGCGCGTCAAAGTTTACGCGCCGATACACAGTGCAAAGGAAGGAGGTAGAAGACAAATCCTGGCAGGTCAGCACTGTTCCTAGTTTCGCCGTTGCGACTGCCGCTCGAACAAACCGCGTTTCCATTTTCGCCGCTTTGTGTCGGCGCGAAAACTTCGTGGAGTTTTGTCTAGGCGCGTAAACTTTGACGCGCCGCAAGCATGAATAACTTTGTAGAATGGGAAATGTGGAAACTAGTGTGCTAATGTAGCCAAGAAATCTAATCAGCTGATCGACCATAACACTTCTCTTGGCTCTTCCCTAATGTTGATCTCTGGTTTATGTCTTCTTATTTCCCTAACTTCAATTATCTTTCGCTCCAAACTCTTCGTCTAGTGACGATAGAGAACACGGATCGAGAACAGTGGTGGTTCATTTGTGTGTCTCAAGGTCCGATGTCTTGATAAACTTTCACTTGTATAAGAAACTGTGTTGGCCAATGCTCCTCTGTGCTCGTCTCACCTTTTCCGCAACGGCCTCATGATTCCACCGATGTATTTCTCACAACAGCTAGCGCAGTTGATCACATAAACAGTGCCTCGAAGATCACATATCACATATCGGACCTTGAGACACACGAATGAACCACCACAACTGTTCTTGATCCGTGTTCTCCATCGTCACTTCACGAAGACTTTGGAGCGAAAAATGAAGGGAACTAGGGAAATAAGAAGACAAATAAGAAGACAGAACCAGAGATCAACTCTAGGGATCCAGGTGTTTCGCCACCTCGAACGCCGGCGCACCCCTACAGCGCTGGACCCTTCTCCCCCACTCAGAGATTCCGCGACGACAAACACAGGCCGAACACGTTTCAACAGCAGTTATACCTCGAGGTGAAAGCGTATTTTGTCGCCTCACGAGCTGCGTTAGCTCCATGAAGGCTGTGTTTCGGGGGCGATGAACTGGTCTGCATGTCTCAAACCTGGGATCGCAGCTCAATCTGGGCGCGGGGCTGTGTTCGTACTGTAGACTTGGGTAAGTGGATGCTTACCCAAGGTCTCCAAAAATAGGCCCAAACGCGTACGCGCTTTTCGTGGCGGCGCTTGGCGGACGCTGCGGACTTCCAGATCCGCGCCGCACCGCACAGATCTCGTCTGACCGATTATTGCACTGGGCCAACGGTTTTACCCGGGCCCCAGCCGGCCTGGCGAGTCTCGCAGGGCTCGCCTTGCCTCCGCCATTACGAAGGCACGACTAAGCTTTGATGCTCAATCAGTGGCTTATACAGGGTGACAACAAAGTCTTTGGCCAAAGACTTTATAGCAATCATTTCTTGCGCTTAGTCTGGAAACCCATGAATTTGCATTCGCATTGACTATCCATATGTCTCGAACACACATGCAGAATCTCATAATCCATAGCTCCATTTGAACCTCGTATGGTCTGCAAACATGAAACGAGGTAGACATGGAAATGGCCGCATGTAGAGTCTCGATAACATCTTTCCCAAGAACTTCCTCCGGTTTGCTCTCCAGATGGCCAATTTTCTGCCTAACATTCAAGAGGGTAGTAGTTTTCTATCCTAGGGAGATCTGCGTGTAAGCATGCTTTATTGACCGGAAATAGTCATTAGGCTGTCACCGACACTTTTTCCCATTAGAATGCACAGAACAATGGGCAAAAGTGAGCAGAGCAAAGTCCGGATCTTGTATGTTATTTCTTAGGCTTAAGCACATCTGATAAAAATAAGATGGGCTTTTGACAAAAGTTTTCCATAAAGTTTCAAAAGAGAACGCAACAGAATGTTGGTTCAGACTCTGCAGTTCCTGATTTCACCACCATATTCGGTTAATAATTATCCTTCTCCCTGAAACAAAGATCTCTGGATCTTCGAAGTGCAGTCCCTAAAGCATAGAGTATGAGCTAACTTTCGCTAAAATACCAGCTTCCGTGGTGTAGACCTAATGACAAAACAAGGTCATTAATTCTCGACCAACTTGCGGCCCTGGTGCGTTGCAGAAGCCAAAGGTTTTGTCGACTCTACGGAGAAGCCAGAAGAGATATCCAAAATCCAAGAGCGGATTCTCAAAGCGCCTGAAGTGTCTGAACATGACTGGCGTGGTCCGATACACCTCTAATTCAAGGTAAAAATCAAAATTTACCACATTTTCGTACACAACTAGTGGCGCTGAACACGATGGTATAGGTTTTTTTTCATACATACACACGCACGCACGCACACACACATATACATACACACATACACACACTATACCCACGCTATATTTGCATAATCCTGCACAAGAATACATTCTAACGTGGATAATTGTATTCGATAGTTAAATTTGATTCCACGCCAAATCATATCTGCAGATGAAACCGTAGATGATTTAGATTCAGCTCTGTATAGGTATCACAAGATTAATTCCAAGTAATAGTGTATTAGTTCCTTGGTACTCAGTGAGGGTGGAAAGTGACAGCACCTTTTTTTGGGCGTGGCGAAGGTAACTTTTTAGTTGCTATGGAAGCTGATAATACAGCGAATACTCAGTAATTACCGATATTTCTTGAGAGCTGTACATGAGAAATTTCTAGCGACACGCCCTGGTTTGCGTAAGAAGAAAAATAAGTTGTTTCGCGGCGTCAACCCACTTCAGGGCCACGCATTCCAGTTCTATCATTCAGAAAATATAGGTAAAAGTAAATAACCAACTCAGCTTACATCCATTGATTCTTTTGCTTCACTTGTCATCTCAAACCTCTGCTTGTCATCAGAGTCCTCCTCTCTCGAAAAATATTTCCATCGCCCACGAGGTAGTTGTGGCTTCAGAAACAGCAGTCTTTCCTCTAATTTTCTTCACCTTTTTGGACGTGCAGTTAAACTTTCATTTGATGAGATCCAATCGAGAGTCTTTTTTACGAATTTAATTATCATTTGCCCTCGGATCTCGAAGGCGTAGCAGGCGAACGGTTGAGGATTGCCCAATAAAATTTGTTCAGGATCTCCCCTATGCCTGACATCTTCCATCATGACCGGATATTATGACATCATTGCCACACTGCAATCATCAACCCTCTATTCGGTAGTAGTTTCTGTGCTGGTCAGTCTTGCAGTCGTGGTTTTGTGTACCAGGCACTGCATTCTTTCCATTGTTGCTGGAATTGTTATTTGCTCCATAATGCTATGGACGATAGCAGCATCCATCCTTCAGGGTGAGTTAAGTACTAAGCTGAATAATGAATCTACGAAAGATTTCTGTCTTTTTTAGGGTGGGAGCTGAGCGTTGTCGAATCGACCATAATTGTCCTTACCATCGGACTAAGTTTTGATTTCACCTTGCACTTTGCCGTTTCCTATAGGGAAGACAAGGAAGTCTGTGTCGAATCTCGAATAAGGTTCAAGAATAACGCTATGCTTCCCTCCTCTCTACCTTAAGAACAGTTGGTTACAGTTCCTGTCTTTCATCGGCTGGACGTGCTTGTACTCTTGGAGCCGTCACCTCTATACTATGCGGAATACCTTTATTGTTTGCCCACACAGCTGCCTTTACGCAGGTCAGGTTTGTTCCTATTAGCCCCTGCAAATCTGGCACGTCGTCTGCCATCCATTTGCAATTTTCGTCTATTTTCGCGGCACTATTCGTTTCGATGAATACACTCAAGCACATGCAGACTCATACGTAACTGTCTAGTTCTATGCTAGTTCTAGGTTGGTTCACTTCTAGTAACACTTGGAATAACGTCATTATTTGGAGCTACCTTCGTGTTTCCAGCTGCACTGTCCTGCTGGATGTCGTTCCGTTCGGATAAAGTTCATGTCGTTCGATTTTGAAAAACCATAGAGATTCTATTTTCAAGTTTTGCTATGTGTTTGTAAAGCTGCACGGATTGTAAGATTTTTCAGCAATTAAACGGTTGAAACATCCACTTGTTTAAAATTTTCGATCGATTCTAGGGCAACTTATACTATATGCATGAATTCGTCCTGTGTGTGTTTCCGTGATGAAGGAGCGGCCAAAACGCGTATCTTACGCAGCCCAAGTGCAGGAACTCTTACACGTAAATACTCATCGAGCAAAAACTGGCTCATTAAATCATCGACTTTCTCACTTGTGTTCCGCATTCATCAGACCTTTCCCTTATTGAGTATCATCCGAGTACCAGATGCAAACCTGCGACAACAACAGATTGCTGATCTGGAGCATGCCGGAGTTGCCTTTCAAAAGTTTGTAGTCATTTGCAATTTCACTTTCCACTGTAAAGGCATACCGTTTTTACTAGCTTGTTGGGGAAGAATCATCAAACTGAAGGCTTTGAAAGTGATGAGGAACGTAGTGTTCAAGTCGAGTTATAACACCCTGAACAAGAGGGTTTATTTCGACAATTGATTGCACACCAGCCTGATAGTTGCAGGCCGAAATGAAGTTACTTGAAGCAGCGGTAGTGATGCCATCGTGAGGAGATCCTATCTCTCTCTCTTGTGTGAAGAAGACAAAGATATCGAGAGACAAGACGTTGTAGCAGTTTTTGATGATTCCCATTCACACCTGAGCGGTAGAGATCATTTCGTAGCCGGCTACCGCATCTGAATATCGGAGCAGAAGATCCTCGACGAGACCACGTGTGCATGGCGCATTAACACATTTGCCACTACTATAGATACTCGGCCCATCCCTCACAGATGAAACCTCAGTCATGATATGTAAATGTCAGTGGCGGACGCAGGGGGGGGGGGCGCACTCCCCCCCCCCCCCGAGAATGGGACGCGAAATTTTTGAAGTTGCTTTACAATACAAATAATAATCTTGTATTATTTTTAATTGTTTATCTTCATTATAATTTTTAGTACAATTTTTATTTATTATTTATTATTATAATTAATTTTTTTTATTATTTTTATTTCCCGTCTGGGTCCCCAAAACGGCGGAGACCGCACTTTTTTCCAACGCCCCCCCCCCCCTCCCTCCCCCTCCCGCCTACTTTCTGCGCCCGCCAGTGGTAAAAGCCTGCAATGGGACCTTCAGGTGAACCCAATTACATCCAAAGAAAAAAAAACAAGCTACTCAGTGACTGTCCTACATGTTCTATATCCACTCCAACGGAGTGCATTTGTGAACTTGCAATAAAATCAGCAAAAAGACTGATTATTTGCTGAAAGCAGCACAGCTATGAATTTGTATGAACTGCACACACTCTAGTAGAAGCAAGCATTAGAGGAAGCAGGCAGACTGTAACTTATCGCATCTTTGTTGGAGGAGAGCCAAAGTAGGTAACAGGGCCAAGCGCGATGATGATAGAAAGTCGACCCCCATACGACCCCCCCCCCCCTCTCAGCCGCCAGAAATACGACCCTTTTTCGAACACAAATTTCAAGTGAGATGAGAAATGAGAAGTGAAATGAATGCACGCACTACTCAATTTCAAATATAAATGTTATAGCAGCAATAGGAGTAGCCACCGCGTACACCATGAAGGATTCGATCTCCTCTCTATCCAGAATTTTTGCAAAAAGTTGAAATGTACGCGTTTGGCGAATATCGCTCTGAAAGCATGAGTTCAGACTTGCTCAAGCAAATTGCTTCAGATTTGTCATTAAAAATATCGATATACATCTAAAATTTTTGCACCACTTGAAATAAAGTGTTCTTGTAGTGGGCTCGAGATATTCGGACGGAGTGCACGAAAGGACACTAAATCAAATTGCAGGACTGGGCAGGACTAGCAATACGAACATGCAAAAATTTTCATCTAAAATTTTGGTTTGCTCAGAGGTTTGGTTGTAGATGGACATGAATAGAAGGATATCTAGCCAGTAGAGTGCCAATTTTTTCCCAGTTTTGTGTAGTCGAAGGTTTGCGCTTCCACGCTGTTTGGCTCCTTTTTCCGCATTTAAAATTTAAATTAAAATCAAATAAATATTAAATAAATTGAATAAATTAAATATAGTTAAAATCATTTCATTTAAAGTCTTTTATAGACGACCGCGAAGCTCTATAAGGGCCAAGAGTTTCACAGTCCGAGCGGGAACGGCATACGTCTCTTTGAGCAAAAAGGCAGCTACCATAAATTCTCTTGCTGCTTTCAAAAGATTTGCCATCCCTAAGATAACTACCTTCTAACAGAGTAATGGTGCAATTTCAGTTTTAACTTGCTATGATTGCATTGAAAGGAATGTTAATACTGATTTTTACTCATGTAATGAAAACTATTTTTTAACATCTGTCTTAAACAGCGTAATAAATGTATGTATGTATTTATCTCCACCGCGATTCAACTCCGTCGATAAAAACATGTGAAAAAGGCCATTTTTATCGGCGGAACCTCGTCGTCGTAATTCTCTTGCTGAATCTTTTCTCTTCAACCTGGAGACCTGAAACTTGACAACCACGATCCCCCACCTCCACGACTCCCTCCCCCTTTATCCGCCCACCAAACGACCCCCCCCCCCCCATAATTTATCAACACACGCTTGACCCTGGTAGGTAATCACAGCTGTTACAGCTCTAAGAAACTGTCAAAGCATGTTCGGAGAGTATAAACGTTCGACCTTTTTTGAATTTCGGCACAGTGAATATATTATAGTTTTCTCGAGTAACTTCAGCAGTAAACCAAGATTTTCACAGTCTTTATTTCTGCAAACGTTTCGGCGTCGTCGCCTATGTCAGAGCCTTGAAATTCAAAACCAGATGTAATGTTTCCTCCCAAACACACAATCAGCCCACAAGTTATAATCCAACATGAGAGTAGAAGCGAAAAACGAGATCAGTGGGGTAAAACCTGGCAATGCTTACCTAGATAGCCGTTCAGCCGCGATATAATAGTACTGCAGCGTTGAATAGGTGTGCCGCTACTAGTAAGTAGGCCGCGCCTGCCCCGTAGATCAAAACTCGTGAAGGTCTTGATTGCAAAGGTACAGAGCCAGTTTGTTTGTCACTGCAATGCACTCTTCCTTCCTATTCATTTAAGGATTTCCAGCGGTTATCCAATACGCTTCTAATGTTCTGCGGGCTACAACTTCGGGTTCCCACAATAAAATAGTGACAGCCGCCTCGAATGATCTGTTTCCGTGACTAAGTCTGCGATGAGCCCCCAGAGGTGTTGCCTTAGAGAAGCCGTTGCCCCATCGCCAATCTCCTAATTTGTTTGTAGTGATGCCCTGACCAGCAAAAAATAGCGCATTTTGGACATTCGTCCAGGAGCGTCATCACCTGCCTAATAGTAAAACCGTGAAGTGTGATGTTTGGACAGAAGTTCAAAAATAGATTACAATGCGGCCTCATTGGATGCGTTGGTATAAAGCGAGGTTAAATCGAAGGATTCAAAGGCACACTCGCTGTCAACGCGCTGTACTTATTATGGGTCGAACCTTGAAGTCCCTGAGGTCATTATGAGTGAGAGCAGCGGGTGAGAGTTTACGCATTTTTACAAAGACATAAAGACAGGACATACACGGCAACTGTTCTTTAGACTTGTTACTTTCGCTTTGCTTAGCCCTCCAGATTTTGTTGTTTCCAGCCAAACCTTGTTGAGGCGACGGTATTGCCTTGCAAACTCCTGCGCTGAAGAAACCCGATACAATGTCTCATCCTCAAGGTGGTTCTGTGTGATCGCTATGTCTAATTCACGTGACATGACGACAAATTCGCCTCCCATGTCGCTGGTTGAGATTTTGATCTCGCCCTCAGCAGAAAGTTACCGTATCCCACGTAGGCCGTGGGGCCGTGAGATTACTTACTGGCGGTTTTTTAGAGTATGATGTTAAAATTGAGAAAACAAATGTGGTGAGTAGACGGAAATTAGCGCACTCGCGCGCGTCCCCGCCTGCTACACGTGACTCCCTTAAATATGCAAAAGATAGGTTGCTACAAGGCAGCGTGGGGTTAAAAAAGAGCACACTTTCGAAAACCGCGAGGAATTTCTCGACAACCTAATAGTTGAGGAACTCGCTCCATGGTCGTTATGACCTTGCTCTTTTTTTAACCCCACGCTGCCTTGCAGCAACCTATTTTTTGCATATTTAAGGGAGTCACGTGTAGCAGGCGGGGACGCGCGCGGGTGCGCTGCTTGCGTACCACCGCTGGGGGTGGGCAGCGCGGCTAATCTTGTCCGAGTAGTCGCCTTTCTCCAAAGAATGAGTTGAACTAGGAGAGAAGCTGAAATGTTCATAGAGCTGCATGATGTAAGCCATCGAGTATTCGCTCAACAAGAGCTTATCTAGAGTAGAAAAAATCACGCTTGTACACCAGTTTCCTTTACCATGCTGAAAATATTTCACACTTCTCTTCTCAAGCTTCTGTAAAATCTCTCCCATGCTGCGCTAGCAACGCCTAGATGCGAAAGATTTTTGATTTGAATAAAATTATTGACTTGAGCCGAGATATGGGGTTTTAGAAAATTGAGTACGAATGACCCAGAACATTTGCAAGCGCCTTGTGGTAATAGACCGTAGAAATTCAAGCGTCTTCTCTGAAATTTGATACAAAGAAACTGTTGTTCATGTGGACTAATGATCCCTAATGATAAATGACTAGTAATAAAACCACTATGTCCGCACATCCAAAATGAAGATCATGTATTAGCGAATACGAAAAATCCACTCCTGTTCGAAGAGCGCTCTCTCCTTGTGAAAGCAGCCACGAAGATATCAGTAGAGAATATCGACAGTGCGCCGCAACTGAAGTTCGTCCATTATTCTTCAACATTATAAAGAGGGTAAGCTATAGGAAGACGATACTCCTATGGGAAGTATGGCAGGTCCTACTCTCCAAGTATCACATGGAAGCATGTCCTTGTTCGCAAGTCTTGTCGTGTTCCGGCCAAAGAAAGACGCCTATGTTTTACTATAGAAAATTTTTTCCTTTCCTTGTTTCTCATTCAAGCGATCTTCTGAGGGCACACTTTCTTGCATATATCAGTTCTCAACACAAGTTGAATTCATGGGTACTCTGGCAGGGCTTGGCTGTTGTGCAAGAGAAAGTGGTACAGGCCCAGTTTCAAAAACCTACTTGAGGGACTTCAATTTGGCAGAGAATAGGCTTCTTTGTGAACCGAATTCCAGTCTGCGGATGACCCACATGGATATCTTAGAGAGCAAGAACTGCGCTATTAGCCACAGAAACATCAAGCTCCCAAAGGCTTATCTGTTCAAGATCTGCGACAAAGTCAACCTGACTCAGACAATGGAACGGGCTGACCGCGGTACCAAAGTGTGCTCCGCGGGCTGACCGCGGTACCATGATATGTGCGGAACGGGCTGACCGCGCAGAGAAAGCTGGCGGACGTTACTCGGAAGTTTGGCTGACCGCTGTCCTTCGTCGAAAATTTGGCTGACCGCGGTACTGTGACGGTGATAAGTGATATGTATATGAAACGGCAATCCTTCTCTGAAAATGCCGAAGAAATGAAGGAGTAACCTATTTTTTGCTGAAGAGTGGAACCCACCCCAATTCGGTGGGAGAGTGGGTGTTACTCTCTAGATATTTTTGGAATGAAGCTCTCATCAAGAGAGCTTAGTAATTAATATTATGCACTTTATGAACTGCTACAATTATGCACTTTGTAAACGGCTACAAAAGGAGAAAGTTGACATAATCTGAAGAATACGAATAAATTCTGGTGATGTTGGCCTTTCTATTTTTCGAAATTGTTTGTACTGCGCAATTTCCAACGATAAAGGGGGAGATTTTTTGGCGAATGTTGAATTTGCTCGCAAAAATATCGTCCACACATCATCAGTAACTATTACTGCCTTTATGAGCACGCCACGACATCACCTCGACGGGCTGACCGCGGATCTTTCGCGGGCTGACCGCGCACCGATATCTGGCCGACCGCGCTTATTTATTTGGCTGACCGCGGAGTTGGCTACGCTCTGGTCTCAAATATTGGTACCGCGGTCAGCCCGATCCATTGTCTGAGTGAGTTGATTGCGGCGCAGGACGTACCGGTCATCGCTTGAAGTCTCCTCAGTCTTCGTCTGCCGTCTTCACCGGCCGGTTCGCCTTATTCATCCTCCTACTAAGTGTTTTGTACTAGGTTGTAACATAACTTTCCGCTGTTTTGAAATTTTCGATGAGAAAATTCTATAGAAAATCAAAAAACAACAGGTACCAATCGATGTTTGGACCACAGCAGCCGCTGAACCTTTGCCGTTTTTTTTCTAACAGGAGCTCGATTCCCCTGCTACAAAAATCTGTAGAATACGAAGCAACGAACTGAGTCAGGCAGCGGTAGAGGTCAATGATTTGGCAAATAGGTTCTCGTTCAGTAGGCATTCTTCTGATCTGGTAACCGGCGCATGGTTAGGGCTAGATTTATGCTACATAATGCGCTATTAGAAATTCCGTGCTAGCTCTTCGCTTTTCCGAAGAGTTCGACCAACAAAATCATGGCTTCCTCCACGTTGTGGCGAAATGATGTGATTACCACTGAGCGCATGGAACTTGTCCCAAAATTCCACCGGCTGGTGTACACAAACGGTTGATGTTTGTAGCCACAGTGGAAGAAATCCCACATCAATTCACTTCAACTCTGCGAGAAAGACGGCATAATAAAAATTTTAGATTAGCAAGTTTGACGCCTACTGATGCCTGAGACTCGACAACAGAATGTGGAGAGAAAGTACCAGGGAAATAAGAATGGCCTCGAGATTACCCCACCCAAATTTGGCCACTCTCATGCAGCGTTATGGCAAAATTATTATTAGTGCAAGTGCCGCTACTGAATTTGCATTCTTGAAGGGTTCGCTCCGTAGTTAACTACATTTTCAAAATAGTACGCAAAAAATAGGTCCCATACTTTAAATCATTATCTAGATATGCGCGAAGTCCTATCGGTATTCATTTATTAGAAGCTTTTGAAAAACATGTGCCTATGCGAAAACAGCGGAAACTTATATTGCAACCTAATATTAAGTACGAGATAAACGCTAGACACCAACTTGTTCTGTTATCGCTTTCGCAACATAGGGTTTAACTCTCTTATCCATCTCACACTTATCATTGTTTCTCATACTCTGGGTTTTACATCGGTCAAGCGTACATTAGCCTCAGACACAGCTGTTGTATAACGGGTTGGGACCCAGGATACCGATGCTGTCGTAGTGGCAGCAGTTTCCTTAAGATGCAGCCACAACATGGTGTATTACTAATGCGCTGGTAGCCTCAGTGCTCATCTAATCAATGTTACCGTATAGTCGGCTCCGTGATCGCCACGAGCTGGGTCCGGCTAGACACTCATTCCGTTTAACTCACTCACCCATTGTACTGTCGCGCCTAATCGATCATGCCATCTCAGATAATGTGTCGCCTTCGTGAACGTAACTGTCACTAACCGGGAGTAACTGTGACTGCGGTTGCGTTTGCTCTGTCGAGGGAACTTCTGGTGGCAGAAGAAGGCCTCTCACATAGGCCTATTCCAGAGCACAACCTTCGCTCAGGTTCGCTTAGGTCAGGATGTTGCTGAGCCGCCTGATTGAAACTCATGAAGCTTACCGGGTAGGCCGTGACCCGGTTGTTCAGTGGTGCAATGCTCGCCTGCCACGCATGCGGCCTGGGTTCGATTCCCGACACGGAGCCTGCACGCATTTATCAGCACCTCCATCCAGATGCTGAAGAGGGCGAGTAACAAGCCCATTATTTTGCGAACGCCTCATTCGAACTTGACGGAATACCCGTTCAGTACTTACGGTTGATGCTCAAATTTGTGTGAACATTTGATTGCAAGTGAAAACATGTGCCTCACTTATTGAATTACCACTCATACCTCAAGATTCACTGCGCTTCAAATATTTTGCAACCTCCCAAAAACGGGTGCACATAATAGGTCCTATTCATATCCGCTTAAATTATGCGGTTAAAATACGCGTGTGGAAACCGCTTCTTTCTTTTTCGATCTCACTTCATTTGTTCACTTACCTCAATCCCCTTCCCTTCTTTTCGCAAGGCGAGGAACAAAACGTCTCCTCCTCGTCATTTTGCTGGCCGAGAAACGGCGCGAAAAGCGCTCAGCAGGATTTTTTTCATTTTACGCTTCGACCAATTCAACTTCACACGACCTTGATTCTTTCCATGGTCGACAACACATGCTTCAATCGCCCACGACGCCATTTCACATTCGTCTAGCTCTGCCAATCCAACACATGCCCATCGTCACCACTAACAATTTAGTGCCAAGTCGCAAGTCCAAGAAGATCGACAACCGGAGATTTTTATATTTAAGTGTGTCGTTTTGTTTTTCCGCAAAGTCACTTGTGTACCGTCAATTCTACGTCGATTATCTTCAACTTACTCCGCCACGACAACGTTATACCACGGCACCCACGTGTAAGCTGTAGGTGACATGTATGTATAACTTAACACGTAGATCTCTCTTTGACTCGTAGTTAAGTACCGCGGACACACTGTTACCTGCCGCCGTGATCATCCGCCGTGTTTTCGCTCGAGCCGCACTGCCTGCGGTTGCCGAGTCCTGTGTTTTCGCTCGCGCCGCACTGCCCGCGGGTGCCGAGTCCTACTTGAGGAATTCCTTCGTTGGCCCAGCCCCAATGTCATGTACGTCGCCACGACCTACTTGCGATCTCCGATATCCCGCCATTGGCGCAAATGCCTCCGCGCCCATGTCGACGTACCGGCCATCGCTTGGAGCCTCTTCAGTCTTCTTCTGCCGTCTTCGCTGGCCGATCTTCTCCAGCCTTGTCAGGGGCAGCTGCGAAGTTAAACCCCTATTTCTTCTTTGCCTTATTCATCTCAAACTTATCGCTGTTGCTCACAGTTGGGGTTTTACATCGGTCAAGCGTACATTAGCCTCAAGCACAGTTGTCATATGAGGGGTTGAGACCCAGCGAACTGTGGTGGTGGCAGCCGTTTCCTTAAGCTGCCGCGACAACAGAGGGGTGTTATCAACGCTCCGACCTCGCGGTAGAGCCGACGAGGGAGGAAGACAACTCCCTTGATTCTCTCCCACCAGGCCTCAACGTTCAAGTTTTTACGAGCTCTGGTGGTGAGTGCAAGGTGAGTGTAAGTGCACCATCGCGCCTTCTGTTCCAGGCCTGCGCCATATGGAAAGCACTACCCTGGACGGTAGAATCCGGGAACGCCTGAAACGGATTGTTGTTAAGGTTTTTAAGATTTCATCAATGATGCTATTTCCTCCAAGTACTTGAGGAGGCTGAAGCTACCTTGCGCAAAGCTGGAGCTACCCTGCACAGCTTTCTCCTTATCAGTGGCCATCTGCTCATGCCACACCGGCTTGGGAATCTTTTACCTGGCATACGACTTGTCTGCTTGCACGGTTGAACTCGGTTGAACTACCGGCAACCAAATTTTCGTACCTCTCCTATCCGCCAGGTTTGATGGGATTGCACTCAGGATGGTGGTGCAGAAACATGCAGGAATCGGTAACGAATTCGTTACCAATCATCTATAACACTGGCTATGAGAGTGTGGTACAGCTGATGGTCGTTCGCTATACGTTTAAAAGTAAACGTACACGATTTTCTGTACCAGGCAGCCTGTAGCACATCATTGAGTGCTTCCCTAACTTTGTGGCAAGAACTGCCACGTATCGCGGTTCGTCTGAAAATCAAACATTCCTCTATCACTCTATTATATTTTATAATATTAGGGTGGTCAGAAAGTTTTGAGCCGATTTTTTTGAAAGTTTCAGAACTTTCGATTCTTGACCGGTACCACGACCTACCATGTGGTATCATCCTCTGTCAGTATCACTCTCGAAACCGATAGGTATATATACCCAGGTTGCCTTTCTTAACTTTAATTACGATGTCAATTCCACAAGTGCACATTCGAGCGATTATTTTCTATGAATGGCGCCGCGGCACTGGAGCGACGGAAACCGTTCGCAACATCAACAACGCATTAGGAGAAGACACTACTTCCATCAGCACTGTCAAACGCTGTTTCGCTCGCTTCGAAGGAGGAGATACGGACTTCGAAGAAAAGCCTCGGTCGGGACGCCCCCTCAAGGTGGAAGACTCTGTCATTCTTGGCGCCGTCAAAGAGGACCCGGAAGTTAGCACCCGCAGTCTTGCGACGAGACTCAGATGTAGCCATCAAACAGTCCTCAGTCGCCTTCAGGTCCTCAGCTACAGAAACGTGCTGACTAGATGGATTCCTCATGTCTTGACCGATAGTACGCGCTTCACCCGGATATCCATTTGTCAGTCTCTCCTTCTCTGCCCTCAACGAAAGGAGTTTCTGAGGGATCTGATTACCGGAGACGAGAGTTGGGTTTTCTACGATTCCAATACGCGTCGTGCCTTGTGGCTCCCTCAAGGAGCCCTCCAACGCAAGCCAAATCGGACCTTCACCCCAAGAAGTGTCTCCTTTGCTGCTTTTGGGATTCGCGAGGAATGCTGTATCACGAGCTGCTCCCGCAAGGGCACACCGTCACCGGTAGCGTTTACGCCAATCAGCTCCAGAAATTAGCGGACGCTGCTCGAGAAAGACGGCCGAGACGAGCTTTTGTCCACCTGCTCCACGATAACGCTATGTCCCATGTAGCTAAAGAGACACGTGAAAAGTTGGAGGAGCTGGGCTGGGACACGGCTCCCCATCCACCCTATTCCCCTGATATTGCCCCCTCTGATTATCATTTGTTTCGCCCCCTCAAGGCATTCCTGGCTAGGAAAAAATTCACCAAACTTGAAGATGTTGGAAGGGCGGTCAGCGATTTCTTTGACTCCCAGTCTCCCCATTTCTGAGAAAAGGGGATCGCTGATCTGCCCATTAGGTGGGACATTGTAGTGGCTAATGATGGTGATTATATTGTTGAGTAAAATTCATTGTGTGCTGAATAATAAAATAAAGAAAAAAGGTGTCAAACGGCTCAAGACTTTCTGATCACCCTAATATATTGCCTTTGTTGCTGGGCCCTTCATATACTTCTGCCTGCTCGTTGACCACATACAGTTCCACGCTGGTAGATGATTACAGCCACAGTGAAAATTTCGAAGTTATACCAGAATATAAAATTCATTAACTGGCATAACTTGTGAACAAGATGAGTATGATAAAATGATCTGACTTGTCTTTGGGGCTAAGACAGAGGTTCCTTCCATTCCTTCCATCGCCAAATCATGATTGACCTCTGGCGCTAATAGTGCGTGACAACTCCACACATTGTCTCTTGAGAGATGATAACACCATGGCATTGAGTCATCTCGGATTCACTAAGAGTAGTACAGGGAGCACGAATACATGTCATGCGCATACATGAATGGAACTGAACTTCCCATACTGCATAATAAATAAATGAATAAAAAGGTGAATGAATAATTGCATAAATATGTAAATAGATAGATAAATAAATCTATTACTCAATTATCTAGTAGTTGAAAAAATGAGTAAGCAAGTAATCAGAAAAATGTGCACATAAGTACACAAATAAATCATTTATTTAACCATTTGTTCATCTAAATAATTAATTGACAGATGAAAAAATAAATTGTTATCTAATTGATTGAAAGGTGAATAAAGGAATGAATAAATAAGTAAAAGAATGAACAAATGCTAATTGTCATACACAATGTTGTTACTGGCAATTGACAATGAGTTCACTGTTTCCATGTTTCCGCAAGAACCACTGGAAATGCCAGATGCAACAAACGGCGAAAAAAAACTTGATGTAACCAACTAACGCAACTCGGGGATACTTGTTTGGGTAGCTCGCCCTTGACCAGCACTTTGCTAGCGCCACGCGGATGTTACCTCAAACTTGCGTAATTAAACCTTTTATAAATTCTTCTAAATATACATACACATTACTAACGAGAAAATAACGCGGAAATAAATGGGAATGGACTAATTTACTAAATAAAACTAAATGAGAAAAATGATTAAACAGAAAACAGTGAGAAGAGAACGCGATGAATGAGCAAGACGCGTTCTCTCTTATATGCCTTCGCCAGGCAACATTTCCACAGATGTACGCGAGAGATAATAAGCGAATAACTGCAGAAATCAGTAAATCACATCTCTCACATTTCTAAGCTCAAGCAACGATCAAAGTAGAGTACATAAAGCACATCGGATCAAAGTAGATCACCAAAATATCGTTCCATTTTTGGGTCGATTTTATCGACACTCCGGCCTCCAAATGACTCATTCCCGCGAGGTCGAAGGTCCTTCGCACTGTCTGCGTAGTCGTCTCAGCTCCTCCTTCGCGTTGACAAGGCGTTTACGCGCGAGATGCTTTTTGTCGGGAACGTTGCACAATGACCGATGGTGGCCGCTATCCCTCGGTCTCAAGTCGGCGAAAATGGTACCCGTGACGCGTGTGCAATACCAGCATTGGCGTTCTCGTAAGCGACACGGGACGTTCCCCGGGCAATCCCCGATGCAAAACGTGCACCATCCTTTGGCGCGTATGATGTCGAAGCGCTCATCGCCACTCCGAAACACCGGGCACGCGTCCGAAAAATGTTCTCCCTCGGCATCACAGAACGCGCATCTCATCGTTGTTTGAAGACCTGCACAGCGATCGCCGGGATCTCTGAACGGAAAGTACTCCAGATACCTTTCCATCTGAGTTATTTCGTCTTCTAACTCGCTAACTCGATCGAAGATACTCGGAACACGTGGTGAGTCATCATGCACTCGTCTCGCTTTGACAGCTGGTTCGTCATCGTTTGACGGGTCCGCGACTTTGCTGACCATTCTGGACCAGTAATCCTCGTCCTCTTCGTCTCGCGAGTGATCGTCTGCGGCCAAGTGTACCTTCTCTCCGCTGAGCGATCTTTGCGTTCGGCTCGCGTTTACTTTGACGGTGATCTCATCTATTGGTGCTTCCGCCTCAATATTGCTGGATTCTTCCATTCTTTGAATCGTCTGTTTGAGCTGTTGCATCTCTTCATTTTGAGCGGTCAGCATGTCTATGAGCACTTCCACCTGTTCGTTGGATCGTCCATCTAACTGATCCTGCAGTAACTCGAACTCTCTTTTCAGGTCCGTGGAAACGCGATCGTCTACGCGAGCGTACTCGTCGTTTAATGCTTTCTCCTGTCGACCGAGGAAAGCTTCCATTTCTCTGATCTCCGCTTCCAAGAGCCTCTTCTGCCTGTTGATCAGCTCCAGAACCATACCACTTCTCACGTCCAATTTCTGGTCCTCCATGAGCCAGTCTTGTCGGTCGAACCGTGATATTCGTCCCGTGAACGAGTGGTTCTCATAGACGAGATTCGTCAGAATGTAACGCGTGCCTAAGCGTAGGACTCTTTCCTTTGTCACTTCCGCTGTATGAAGGCATCCACTCGTCACGAGGATTTGCTCTCCTGGTGGAGCCGACTGGAACGCGTTGTCATTTTTGATATGATCCCATTGCAATGCGAGCGTCGACGCGATCCGCACATGTTGGTGAATGGCATCAAGCACAAGTCGCAGTTCGGCTTCCAACTGACTCGAAGTAGGAGCTCGTACGCGGATTAACCAGATGAGTGGTGTCGCCATAAATCTCGTCAGCGTTCATTCTGAAATAAAATGGAACGCGTTTGGATCTAGGTAACTTGTAATTTCTCATAAATAATAGTTTAGTTTTGATAGCGTGAGTATTTTCACTGTTGGTCGAAACGAGCGAATGGTGGAATTTACTCGAGAAACAGTATCTAATGAAAAGATTCGCTGATTTTGCTCGCAAGCAGACTTGCGAATCGAAAGGGGTAGCGAAAAAATAGTCGAAACAACTGCCGAAAAAATCGCAGTATTTGTCGAAAAGCGAACCCGATGACCCACAAGTAGCGATGGTCATGTAGGTAACTCCTAATATAAGAGTTAAAACCGTAACAATTAGTGTCTTATACCAATGAACGAACACAGATGCTATGTGGAAGAAATCGGGCCATTGGATCTCGGAAAAGGTGTTATCATGTCCTGTGAGCCAGGTAGGTAGCATTGCGTGGGCGGTATGAGTGAATTTCAAAATACCACCGAGCTCAAAATTCTTTAGCAATGTACCACACGACACAGAACACCTGATATGAACTCGAGCTTGATTGAAGTTAAATCGCAGTTTCGACTCTACTCCGTTTTCGTCGCATCTGATAGAGAAACTTGTTTGATCGCATACAACCTCTGCTTGTGTTGGTTTCGACGCGATACATGTTACGCGAGCTGAAGCACCTTTCGCACATTTGTGGCAACCGATCAGCACTGCATCTCCTACGGTACAGATTGCATCGTCAACGAGTAGTTCGGTACTGAGATCGTCTTGAAAGGTAATTATTATCTCAGACGTAGTCATGGTTGGTACTCGTGCTTGAATTGTTCCATCTCGCTCCCGACGAAATGATAGTGAAGGCGTTACCACAGGTAGTCGGTATTGTAGATTTTGGAACCGTGCTGCGATATCCAAGCTCTTGCATTTGCAATTAGCCTTTTTCTCTGCAGGATAACATGTGCAGTCCTCAAATACGTCGCACTGTAGTTCTTCTACTGCTTTCGTAGTAGGACAGTGTAGCGCAGGAATGAAATTAGGCTCCCATAGTGCGGTGTTTACCCCATCTGTGATGAATGGAGTGTTAAGCAAAGGTATAGTTGGTATCGTTAAGGAACTCAGAGTGAACGCGAATGACTTCCATCTTACTGGTACATTTGGTTGCACCAGAGCTACCAACGATTCTGTTGTACCTCGCAACGCGTCCGTATGAGTGATTTGTACCTTTGCGGCTTCGGTCCATCTGCTGCAGCGAAACACTTCATATATTTCCGGAGAGTTCGGCGTCAAGTAGATTCGATGAGAAAGGCAACCTGAACTCTAGTAGAAACAGTCGCATCCGGGTCCCCCGCATGATTTGACACATGCCGTGACTCCTGGATAACGATTCCCCTCTTCCAGTTCTGGAATCATACTCGAACTGTTGATAGCAGCACATTTTGATCCAACGCATGATCCGGTGTGGGGGCATCATTTGATGTCGACGACGTGATAAGTGGTATCGCGTGTGAAAAAAATACTCTCCGTTTCACAGGTGAGCAAAAGCGGATTCCACGTAGCTCGAATTTCGTGGATGACAGTCCTGTTGTTCGTCAGTTTGAAACACGCCTCCCGTTTGAAGAGGTTTATTTTCAGGACCTCCGATAATTGTGCCTTGCAGACCGTCTCTTCTTTGGAACATATGGTAGAACGATGGGTAAATATGTTCACTTGTTGACATCCGCTTGCTACAGCAGCCGCTACAATCATAGCTATTGCCAGCAATTCTGTCAGGTCCGCCACATTTGCTCGTCTTCGCCTATCTCGACGACATTTCTCCAACATCGTGTAGATGACATATCTGATCACGCGATAAAAGAAACTCGAGAGTACTCGAAATGGCTTTCCGATGACGAGCGAGATGTATAGGAACACATAGCAACCTGTTAGGACGAAATAGATGATTATTGCGGTGATCACTATTGCTCCTACAGGCCAACACTTCGGATTGAATATCACAGCAGCACATACTGTGCAGTCGATGTTATCGCAAAAAGGTGCCGGAGGGCATATTGTCTCTATTGTCCTTATCGAGCCGTTCTCTTCAAACTTCCATTGAACCACATGCTAATGAAGAATGATTTGTGCAGGAAAGCGAATGGTATCATCAACACGCGGTTTGTTCAGAGCCTTACAAAAGTTTTCGGCGCATATCTGGTACGGTAACCTTTGTGGTGAGACCAGTTCAACTCCTCCTGTGATGCAGCGAATTTGCTGTTTACTTCAGTGGTCAGGCTGGGCTGGTAATGCTAGCGAGCTACCCAAACGAGTATCCCCGAGTTGCGTTATGGTGCATCCAGCCAACGACGGATTCAGGTCAATACCGTGAGCATTTTTTCGAGAGTTTAAGATTTGCTTGCTTTGAGATTTGTTGTGCTCTCTACTATTGGGTTCCTCAGCGACCGACATTTTGAGTTGCACATCAAAAATTCACTCCAAGGTCGCGTTCTCCTCGCTTCATCAGCAACATCTTCTTGATCGCTGATATTTTCGAGTTCGCGCTTGGAAACTTACATCATGATGTCCGCTCAACTTTCTTCACATAAACGCTTACTAACTCACTTCTCGAGAAAACTTGAGACAGTTCTTACACGTTTTAAAGGGGAAAATCTTGAATCTCTGACCGCTAACGAAGATGACTCATCGCTCGCGTACAATAAAGACTGCAGCAGACGTCTCGAAGAAGCGATAGGCGCGATCGAAGCCTGCACTTCGAGAATTTCGCAACTTTTGAGAGAATACGCTTCCATGCTAGATTCTCTAAAGAACCCGTCCAAAAAGGACTACGACGATTATGACGAGTATGCTACAAGAGTAGAAGAGGTTCTTTCATCTGCGCTTGACTATCCCATTCTAACTGAAGCTCGTTCGCGTTCCTTCTTGTCCTGTAGTATTGGAAACGCACGCAGGCCCGCGAATAGGTCATTCGAGTCCGCGTCAGACACCGACTTAAGGACAAGAAAGCTCGAGCTCCCCACTTTACCAGTGCCCACATTTAGCGGTAATATGTGGGAGTGGGATAATTTTTGGTCTCTATTTGATGCCAACATTCATTTTCAACCTCTGCCTGAGTTGTTTAAGTTTAACTACTTGTTAAATGCGCTTAAAGGGGATGCGCATGCGGCAATCAACAAGTTCCAAGTAAGCCCAGAAAACTATGAAAAGGCACTCAACTTTTTAAGAGCCAAATATGGAAATTCTGAAGAGCTAGTCAACCGACTTATCGACAGAATCGATCGAATGAGTTTGCGTTCGGCTTCGCTTAGAGACCTGAGAGCCCTTTTCGAGGAATTGCAAGTGATTGTGTCCCAGTTGCGTCAAAAAGGTGAACATGTTGACAGTCAGTGGCTCCAGAAGCAAGTACTGTCCAAGTTCCCAGAGCAACTTCAGCGCAAGTTTTGGAGAAAAAACATGCGATGCCTCCAGATACTTCCTTCTCAATGGACACACTTCTGAGATTTCTGGAAGCGGAAGAGCTAGGTCTGCCCACGCTAGAGGAGACTACGCTGCGGTTACATACCTTTGGCTCAGAGCGAATTCAAGGAGAGCTCTGTCGAAAGGTACCGCTGGAAACATGGGACGAAGATGGGAATCCAATTTCTCTGCAACTGCTTACCCATAGAATATTGACAAAATCATTGATGCCTCCACCAGTTCTGAAGGAAGACGTGGAATATATCAAGAGGATGAATCTTCCTATAAGACTCAATGAACGTCAACTTAAGCCTTTGATATTATTAGGCTGTGATCAACTTTGGTCTCTGATTCGCGTAGATCAATCTCAAGTGACTTTGCCATCAGGTCTCCATTTACTTCCTACACGTTTGGGACACTTACTCACGGGCATTTACATTCGGCACACTGTCCAAGTTTCTCACGAAAACAGAGACATACAGGGCTGAACTGAATGCTGGTCGCTAGATGCGCGAGTGAATGTGGTATCCACGGACGCTTCATCAGACATTGTGGACGAAAAAGAGTTATGGGCAAGGTATTGGTCACTGGAAGCAGCTGGAACGGAAGAATTCGCTGAATCTGAGAAGAATGTGCAATCGGTTATAGACAAACGCGTATGGGACGATTTCAGACAAAATGTGGAGAAAAGAGACGATGGATATTACGTCCGTCTTCCTTGGAAGGAATTAACAACCCCTTTACCGGATAACAAGGCTATCGCGTATGGGAGACTAGTCAGCCAGTTCCTGGCCGATGCACCATAACGCAACTCGGGGATACTCGTTTGGGTAACTCGCCCTTGACCAGCACTTTGCTAGCGCCACGCGGATGTTACCTCAAACTTGGGTAAATAAACCTTTTATATATTCTTCTAAATATACATACACATTATTAACGAGAAGATAGTAACGTGCAAATAAATGGAATGGACTAATTTACTAAATAAAACTAAATGAGAAAAATGATTTAACGGAAAACAATGAGAAGAGAACGCGATGAATGAGCAAGACGCGTTCTCTCTTAGATGCCTTCGCCAGGCAACATTTCCACAGATGTACGCGAGAGATAACAAGCGAATAACTGCAGAAATCAGTAAATCACATTTCTCACATTTCTAAGCTCAAGAAACGATCAAAGTACAGTACATAGAGCACATCGGATCAAAGTAGATCACCAAAATATCGTTCCATTTTTGGGTCGATTTTATCGACACCAACCCTCATGTCCTTACTCCGCAAAAGAGTATCCACTAGCAGTTACTGAATCTACTCATGAGCTTTGGGGCACCGGTGTCGCCCCACATGAACGCTAATCACGGGAGATTCACAGGACTGGCACCAGGAAAATCTCAGTAGCCGAAATTTACTGTACTTGGCGCAGGTGCCGTCCCGGGAAGGCACCTGCACCCAGTAGAGTACATTCGTGGCACCGGCGCGGTGCCACGAATGTACTGTATGCGATTCAAAAACATGATGCAAACCGAGACCCAGTTTAGGCACGTTTGAATTACTCGTTTGTACGTGCTCGAATTCTACATATCCTCCTTCTTACATTGTGTATTGATTGATGCATTTTTCTGTCTCGTTTCTGTGTGTCTGTCTCGACGCTCGCCATCAGTGAAAAAAAAAACTTTGAGGAACTCTTTTGAAGAACGAAGACTACTATTTTGAAGTGTCTTTTTTGACTGTTCGTAACCAGCAAGTCAACCATAGGACTCAGGCTCTTCCCTTTCGGAGGGCGTAGGGAAAAAAGGCAGAGTGTTTACATACGTCTGCTATTTATCTACCTTAAAATTTCCGAAATACACTTAATACTGACTTCAATGACGAATTTTTTAAAATCCCACTTCAAAATCACTTCTATCTCTACTGGAAGGTGAATGTTCCAGTCCTGTCTTGCTCATTCCACCATTGGCATTGTTTTTCATATTTGCGAAATCCATCTCTCATCATATTTTCCGTTTTTTACTGCCACCTTCTGTTTCCTTCCTGTTCGCGTGCACTATGACTTCCAATATTTTTTGTGCTCTTTTGCTTTTCCGGTACTATTGTACTTTTTTCCCTTGTTTTTGCTTTTCTGGTTCTATTATACTTCACCGCCCAACTGTGGACCTTAGCGATATCGACCCCCTAACCAAAAACCATGCATTTCTCTGAAAACTTGCAGACAGTGGGCAGCAATGGCGGTGGCCCATTCGCGGCGTGCCGGGATCGGTGTCGTCGCCGCCGGAATGCTATTTCTAGGGTCTTTTCTTCCCGATTTGCTCGGAAATCCTTAAAGTCGGGTAGAAAAGCTGCTAGAAATTGTATAACAGCAGCAGAACGCACAGGTTACAGGTGCAGTTGCGCGACGTCCTCTAGGCCGCAGATGGGCCAACGCCATTGACGTCCACTGTACATAGACAATCTGAGAACCTGCTCATGAAGATCATACTCATTTCAAACGGTAATATCGACTTTGTTGTTTTTATGGATTTTTCCAAACTTTGCTCACATCTCAAATCTCTCTGAAAAAGTGCAGATAGAGGTTTTAGAACGAATATAGCCGCAGTTTGCATTATAGTCTCCGTATCGTTGATATTTTACAGATTTCTCTGTGTATGGCGATGTGGTTTCCGACTTTACAGGAGTTCTCCCCATCATGTCGACCTTTCTTTTGGAATCTCTATCATAATTTTTACTAACACCTTCGGAAACCCTCGTATTTATTTAAATTTACAGAGAAATCAAAAAGGAGGTCCACGCATAGGAAAAAATCGATGAAATGATATAAAATCGATGCTATTATGTAAAGTGAATATGATATTCGTGATCAGCACCTCGGATTACATCTGTAGGAAGTTTTCAGAGAAAATCATGGTTTGTTGTCAGTTGGGCGGCTGAAGTACAATTTGTTCGAATACTGGTTGCTTGATGTTAAAAATGGCTTGTCCAACCGGTTGGAATGTAAGCTTGAAACTCAAAATATTAGACGTGAGAATTGTCATGGTTCACGCCACGATAATTTTCACACATATATGAAGTACCTTCAAGGCCCGTGTAATTGGCGTAACTAAAGAACATTTCGCGTGCAGATATTGATTCGGTGACTTTGTCAATGTATTTCCAACGTTTTACTGTGCTCACGCTTTTATTCATGTCCAGAAAACGCCAGTGGCCACGTCGGAACGAGACGCATGAAAATAGGTAAAATCAATGGATCGATTATGGTCATACACAAACTCTGATAACTGTAACTAACTGCACGAACGCAGCCCGAATGACGTAATGGTTCAAGAAGACACCCTAGCAGCAACTGTTACCTGCTGCTACCATCCTCCCTTCAATTTCTGCCATCCCACAGCAACTGCTACTCATGAGACGAAATCTTGAGCAGCAGTCGAGGGAAGGATGGCAGCAATTGGGAACATTTGCTGCAAGGGGTTCCTCCAACCGTTACGCTGATCGGACTACGTTAGAGAAGAGTTAGTTAGTAGAAGAACTAGTAAAGGATCCGTGGAGATGGAAAAGGTCATGGGGAAGATCAGCCCGGACGCCATCTCGCATTTCATCAGAGGCCCCCTTCAAACGAGAAACCACATGCTTTAGCGTGTTTTCCGCAAAATTCCAACTTTTTAGCTTTCACAAACATTGGATCCCCTATGTGCACATTCCAGGGGTGGTAGTAATTAGGTCAAAAGTGGAAATTAATAGATAACTTTAAGTGGCATCTAAGTCCGACTTAACATTTCTGATTTGGAGGAAATTAGCAGGCAATCGTCACACATATAACACGAAATATCAAGTTCAAAACACTCGCTTTCATGGGGAACTGATCACTCGGCCGTTGGCCTACAATCTGGCATCACAACCTTTGAACCACAGTGCGCATATTTCTGTTATTAAACGATGTTCATCTTTAACCATAGGGTTCCATGGAACAATGCAAAAACCCATAACATCACAGGAATCGAACCTTTGGCTACGCTCGCATAACCGCGCGTACTTACCACTGCACCACCAACTGCACAGTGAAGTGCGCTCCCGTTTCATGCCGATAAAACGAGTTCAGTTGAATTCCTAGGAACATATACTTCCGGGTATCGATTGCGGATTTCTACAAAATGTGTGACCTTGCGCACGTTTCGCTTCTTGTCCATTCGATTCTTTGGTGAGCTTACCAAAAGATACTCATCAAGTGTCGTAAACTTCAAAACTGCAAGGATGGCTCGTGTTCGGGTTCCACGTAGGATCGTGACTGCTCGTCCCTCTTGGCAGAACCAAGACCGTGCATGAAGCCAACCAGGGATTGATTACACCCTATCTACCCCATACTCTCTCTAATACTAAATTGATCCAAGTTAAGGTCTCTCGACCTTCCTATTAGCAGTTGTATGAAAAGCCAACCGCTAAAGTATTGTTTGAGGATTCCTGCATATTAGTGACTAAGGATGATTTACCGCTCAACTCTCAGTTTGAGATAGGCATAGCAATTGTCACCTAACTCTTCTTCTTCTTCTTCTTCTTCTTCTTCTTCAGCGTTTGTCCCGTTTAGTCGCGGGGTCCGCTCTAGAGGTCTGTTGACGCCATTTGGCCCTATCGCGCGCTTGGTCCGGGTGGATACCAGCTAGCTTAAGATCGGCATGGAGTGTGTCAAGCCAGCGTTGCTTTGGTCGACCTTTAGGCCGTTTGCCGGAGACTTCGAGATCAAAGCCGACTTTGCGGACGGTTCCTTCCTCGGCACGCAGAACGTGGCCATACCATCGCAGACGAATTTCGCGAAGTTTATCAGATATCGCCGCAACGCCAAACCGATTTCTGATGTCCTCGTTGCAGATTCGATCGAGCCGCGTTACTCCAGCCATCCAGCGAAGCATCTTCATCTCCATAGCGCTGAGGCGACGTTCTACTTCCTTGGTTGCGGGCCAACATTCGGCGCCATAGAGAGCAACGGGACGGATGACGGTACGATAGATCTTCGATTTCAGTCGGTCCGGGATCTTCTTGTCACACAGAACACCGGTCAACGAGCGCCACTTTCCCCATGCGGAATTAACTCGGGCTACAACTTCATGATAAAGGCTACCGTCAGATGAAATTCCTGACCCAAGGTACTTGAACACTTCCGTTCTCGGTAATTGTGCGCCGTCTACGCTTATGGTACCGGGCTGATCCACGCTGGTTGTTAAGTACTCTGTCTTCCTGACGTTAAGACGTAGGCCGAAGCGTGCAAGTTGGTCACTCCAAGCCTGTGTCAGCCGCTCGAGTTCTTGCCTGTCTTCAGACGCGAGCATGACGTCGTCTGCGTACAACAAGGTCCATGGCGTGGGTTTCTGCAGATCCCGTGTTACAACATCCATCACCACAATGAAGAGGAGCGGGGACAGAGCAGAGCCTTGGTGCACACCAACGGAAATGGGGAAATCCGTAGACATGCCAGCAGCCGCCTGCACGTGACTTCTTGGACTGGTGTAAAGAATCCGCACCCATTCGATAAGTTCTTCAGGAACGCCATGCTGCCGAAGAGCGTACCAGATGACTTCATGGGGCACGCGGTCAAATGCCTTTTCTAGGTCAAGGAAGGCGAGATGCAGCGGCTTTTGTTTCTCACGGTGCTTCTCAACCAAGAGACGTGCAGCATGTATGGCATCAGTGGTGCCGCACCCAGCTACAAATCCGCACTGGTTAGCGGAGAGCCGCACGATATCGCGAATCCTGCGGTCAATGACATGCTCAAAAACCTTCATGGTATGGGACAGCAGGCGGATAGGTCGGTAGTTAGCGCAGTCAGCGGGACTGCCTTTGCGCTTCCATATCGGGATTGTGGTGCTCCGCTGCCATTCCGAGGGCACTATCTTCTCCGCCACTATCTGGTTAAAGAACCTCGCCAGCCATTCAGCAGATCCCCAGCATTGCGACTTCCATAGATCCACTGCCACGTCATCGGGACCAGTCACTTTATGTGACATCATTCGCTTCAGCGCTGCCTCCGTCTCCTCGGTAGTGATTGCCTGCACGGGCCCGTAGGTTGGCGATACATAGGGAATAGGTGGATGGGCGAATTCCTCCGTCGAGACATTCTCGAAGTAATCACGCCATCGCTTCATTGCCTTCCTGCGGTCCATTAGAAGGTGGCCATGCTCGTCGTTGACGCCATGGAACTTTTCGATATCTTCCATCTGACGTTTACGAGATTTCGCGAGCCGGTATATGAGCCGTTCGCCTTCCTTCGTGTCTAGCTTCTTTTCGACATCCGCGTAATGTGCGGCTTTCACCACCGCTACCGCCTTTTTCGCTGCTCTCTTCGCTTCGCAGTATTTACGCCAGCGGTCGTCTGTCTTGCTGTCCAGGAAGGCATGGTACATGCGCTTCTTCTCCCGAACCCTCGACTTCACTTCGTCCGTCCATAGCCAAGGTTGCTTGTCGGTCTTCCTTCGACCTGGTTTAGTCGCACCAAGTTCAGACCGCGCTGCCTCTACGACCACATCTGCTGCTTTCCGCCAAGTTTCCTCAACACTAGTTACAGGCGGTAGCTGAATGCGAGATATGACCGCGGCCTCTTTCTGCTTCAGTTTCCACCACTTGATTCGAGCTGGTCCGCATCTCTCCTCGTACTTCCTCTTCGGTGGAGTGATTTTCAACGAACAGATCAGTGGCCGATGTTGTGTCGCTACTGTCTCATACGGCACGACTTTCACGTCCGTGACCAGCTTTCGATCTTGACGACGCAAAAGTACATAGTCGATCTGTGTCTTCGTATTGCCGCTATAGAAGGAAACAAGATGAGACGTACGTTTTTGAAACCATGTGTTCGTTACGACGAGGTTGTGAGACTCGGCGTACTCCAGAATACGTTCACCGTCTTCGTTACGTGTACCGTAGCCGAACCCACCATGACAACTGTAATCGCTCCTCGTTTCTCCCACGTGACCATTGAGGTCTCCCGCAACGACAAGAGTATCCTCCTTCGGCACCTCTGCTGTCTTCTCATCAAGCAACGCCCAGAAGTCGTCCTTGATACGCTCAGAACAGCCAGTTTGCGGAGCGTATGCCGAGAAGAAGTGGAGCCGCAGTTCAACAGTGGCGATGACAATTTTCATAAGCCGATCGTCGAAACGCTGGACTTCTGCTATTGCGTCTCGGTAGCGTTCTGAGACTACGACTCCGACGCCACTTCTGGTACCTGCGCTGCCATGGTAAATGAGTTTGTAGCCACATCCTATGTCCTTCGACTTACTGCCTGACCATCTCGTCTCCTGAACCGCGCATATGTCGATTCTTCTGCGCTCTAGTGCGGCTGCTAACTCGCACGAGCGACCTGTCAACGTGCCGACGTTCAAAGTCGCAATTCGCGTCTTGGCTACGTTGTCCTCCTTAACGACTCGCCTGCTTGCCCCCCGATGCCGCCGTTCGCGAAGCATCGGGGACCCTCGCATACTTTTCACACTAACCGGGCCCCGAAAGTGCGCGTCGACTCCCGTGTACGCCGTAGTTTTCTTCTCAGGCACTATTGACGTCATAACCATACGACGTGACGTGGGTCTTCTTCGGCCGGCCTGTCACCACGGCCTGTCGCCGGCATTCGACTGTTGAGGGGAAGGATTCCCTTCCCCGTGGACGAGGGACTTATTTGTTAGAGGCGGCCCCAGATCGCCTCTCATGCGCTTCCCAGTCGTTAGAATGCGAGCTTTTGGCCAAATCCGGACTGCAGGATACAGCCAACATGAAGCATTAGCACACACCCACACGCGCGAGTGCGTGTTCACACTCATATGCCGGCCATATGTGTCGAATCCAGCACTGTCGAACTAAGGAGTCCATCCCCTAGATCTACCCGCGTCGCAGGGCAAGCGCATGGCTGCTTTTGGTCCGCGGTAAACCCCCTATCCGCCACCTGGGGTCGCGCCACGTAGCCTCGCAGCAAATCGGCTGGGATCCCTCGTAAGAGGGAGATCCGTGGAGCAATTGTCACCTAACTCCTCTGTACAAAAGGTCTGAAAAACTATTTTGCAAAACGTTTGCCCTGGACGGTCTTGATCCACAGACCGAGTTGCTCTGACCGAGCCACTTAACCACTACACCACCCAATACATGCCATGATTGTTCTTTGCATGCACATAGGTCAAAGGATTTTTCTCCCATCATGGGTGAAAAAGTTGCTTTGTAGTTCAAGCCACTGCTTGGGAATTAGCCGGAGTGATTGAAGCCGCCTATTGTGCAGGAAACACTTGAATGTTTGTTTGCAAAGCTCTGACATTACAGCGGAATTGAACCATAGATCCATTGCACGATGAACCAGCATCCTGCCCATTACACTACCGCACACCTTTTCTGTGCATGCTGAGAGACATATGATCAATGATTTCTTGGCAAGAATGTGCTGTTGGTAATGATCTTCCTTGCATCTCCTGCAGCCCCTCGTGAATGAATGGCATAATGTGGACATGCGCGCTCGGAGCGCGGTTGTGTCGGCGAAATCGCCAGCGAAATCTGCATCAAAATGTACCCTTGGGTACATTTTGCTGCAGATTTCGCAAGGTGTCTGCGCCTCACAGAATTGCACGCTCTTTCACGCGCACTGTCCAATTATTGACTAGGTCAGACTTAGCCGCAGCTCAGCACCAACTAAGCGCAAGCTGGAAATTTCGGAAAAAGATCAGGATTTCCTCCCACTTAGATGCCAATTTTCAATCCAAACTTTCTTAGAGCGTGTATTGGGCCTTGAAGAACATATTTCCAAAAATTGAAATCTAGTGTTAAGTGGCACTTAAGTGGGACTTACACATCACGCTTAGATGCGAATTTCGGCCTAATTACTACCACCCAAGGTATTTAGAGCGTGACATCATTAGCGTTCAGTCACTTAATTATGATGATCAATGGGCCACTCCATTACTGCTTCGACAAGATGGTGTGACTCTCTTGTACGTGATGTATTAGAAATCGGATTTCACCTTGCTGATAGGAAGTGCTCTAGGTCTCGTATGGTCGTCGATGGGACACCGTTGACCAGCGCAATTCGATGGCGTTCATTATCTGTGTCGCAGCAGTCATGCTGCTTCCTGTCGGACAGCAGTGCGGTTCAAGCAGCCGAAGCACTCCTATTTGGAGTGAACGAAGAAGGAAACGGATCATTGTCCAGGTATACGGTTCCAGTTGCGCATTCGACTTGTTGAGACAATCAAACAGTTGGGTTAATGACGAATTGGCGCAAGAAGTCTTGCCTTTCGTACATAGCTTTGTTCTGGCGAAGGGTTGACGCAAATACTTTCCGTGTTTGTGTCTTCCCTCTTTCACCATATGTTGGCTCGTGTGCCAATTTGTTAGTTTCAGACAAATTATTTTTTGTTAATACAATACGAGCGAAGTATTATCCCTTACTTGCTTATATAATAAACGTTATATCACGGCTGTATTTTGTAGTTGGTTCCACGGTAGAAATCCGTCCCCTACCATACCATTTACCATTATTCAGTAAGTTACGCTGTTGTCACATCGTTCATATTCTCGATACAGAACAATTGAGCATGTCGAAGCTGGCTCACTTCGGAACAATCTCTAGATCGATCAACAGGCACCATGTGTCACATCGTGGTGTCGCGAGGCATTTCATACAGTCCTATCAGGGGCTTAATTTTTCGTCAGTTGTCAATGGATCTCAGTCGGTGTCTGAGTCAACAAGCATGGGCACTTCGAATTCTGGTTGGTTTCTATTCGTTATTTCTCGGCATTGTTCGAGAAACAGGAATCGTTGAAGGATTAGCTGCAAACATTGTAGCTAATGTGTTGGCCACACTCTCTGGGGCGGACATGGCTTTACCTGTGACGGTTGGTACGAGCATTCTCACTGATCAATTGTGTGATAACAACATTCTCGCACTTAGTGCCTTATTACCGCCGTGTTAATCGGTCCATCGTGCAGCAGCACCATTTATCACGCATCTCCAATTTCAGCGGATGCTAGACGCACTGAACATACACCCTACGCTTTGACGAAGGAGAAACCAGGCAATTCTATATGCTCGAAGAAAGTGAGGGGCTGGAAAGGTTGTTGGAGATGGTCGCCTCTTCAAATATTATGGTAGAGGATTCGGCTTTTCATAAATTCTCAACCTAGGAATGTATTCAACATTTTTCCTCAGCTTATACACTATCAAAGTGAAATAAACCAGCTTCGCTCAAAGTTGGATTCGCTGCGGAAAAAGCCGCCGCTCAGACTCTAGAAGAGCTCTTCATGAAATGACTCTTCTTCAGAAGGCTTGAATCTCTATTCTTTACTCTATTCTTCATTATTTCTATTTTGAAAACAAGGTTCATTTATTGAGTGAGATTATTCATTTATTGAGTTGATTTTTTGAGTGTTTAAATGAGTTGTTTTTTTTTTTGATGGAGTAAATTTTGTTCTGTTTTTGTTTCTTTGTTTATTGCTCATTGCACATCTCTTCACCTGGAAATGCCTCAATCCAGCGCCAAGACATTTTCAGGTGAAAAAGAGGTTCGAAGAGGTGCGCCATGCGTCTCCCCGGCGAAACGAGAGTGTGCAGACAGCACCTCAGGCTGGATCCTCGCGGGACCTTCCATGTTCGCCTCATCAACCCAATTCTCAAAACCAAATCAAATGAATTCTCCATCTTGTTCCTATCTTCTGGCGTTTTCCCAGCCAATACACCATTGTGGAGCAACCCTCCGTGTGCAGACCCATATAAGAGAGCGTTTTCAAATTACTGGGCGAAAGCACGCGCTCCTTTCTCCGTCTGTCAGCCTACCCTTTTCCACATCAATCGGCCACAGCAGACCCATCCTCCATTCCCCAGTCTTTGCGTTCCCATATTTTTTAAGCAACAACAGACCCACCCCCATCGGGGGACTCGCATCCTGGCGTTCCTTACCCCTGGCCACATTGGTCCTCTCTTAAATCCGCGAGCCCAAATCCCCCACACTTTAAATCACAGTGAACCCTTCCTCCATCGGCATAACCGTATCCATGGTACACCTGCCGCCCATCGCTGCATCCGCAAACTTTATAAATTTAGAGAGCAATGGAAGAAACTAAAAGGTTATCCAGAAAATTTGACTTATTACATGCCTGTTCACAAGATATGTCAGAATGATCTATGACGGCGCTTCTTTTCCTACGGATGCTAAGACAAGAGCGTGCCCTATGTGAGAGGGTGCGATGGAAATCACAGCACTCTGCATTGGAGGCTTTCAAGCAGGGCACGGGCCTCATCAAGAAGGTTCTCATCGCCCTCAACGAAAGAAGTCTGCCATTTCTCAATAAGGCCGCAGAGTGGTTATCCTTCTCCGTACGTTCTTATGAACACTATTATATCAGGAGGCAGTGAGACTGCTGGACGCGAGTCCCGCAGCGAATTGGTCATGAGAGAATTGTTGGCTCCACTGGGAGCGTATGAGGCGAACATGGAAGGTCCCGCGAGGATCCAGCCTGAGGTGCTGTCTGCACACTCTCGTTTCGCCGGGAAGACGCATGGCGCAGCTCTTCGAACCTCTTTTTCACCTGAAAATGTCTTGGCGCTGGATTAAGGCATTTCCAGGTGGAAAGGAAGTGCAATGAGCAATAAACAAAGAAACAAAAACAGAACAAAATTTACTTCATAAAAAAAACCTCATTTAAACACTCAAAAAGTGAACATTCAAAAAGCAAACATGTTTTCAAAATAGAAATAATGAAGAATAGATCTTCACATCTTCAAAACTGCTATAATGTACAGGAAACTCCAAATGTACTCAGACAAGGGTTGGGACCGCGGTGCGGCTCTCTTTTGCAGAGACATGGGCGCCCTACATGCTGAGCGCCTGTGTCTCTGCCCAAGAGAGGCGCGCCGCGGTTCCAACTCTCGCCCGTATATTTGGAGTTTCCCGTAGATGATAATATGAACCTAAAAAACGACTTCAACTTCAAGCGTCGAAAAAGCACCGCTGAACCGTGGAGAAGAAAACCGTGCATTGGAGGCAGTAAAAAACCAAAAGATCTTCAAAATTGAACATGAGCACATTAAAAATACCTGCAAGTGCAAAATGAGGTGCATTCGATGGGTAGTCACAGTCAGCGCTAACACTACAGTCAGCGCTACTGGCGACCGCGATTCATGCGTGGAGGTTGAGCATTGTTTGTCTGCACCATCGTGCGCCGTTGGCTCGGAGTCTGTGTGGAACACCGATGGAGCACAGTCACCTCGTTACAGGTGAAGCAATGAACAACACTTTTTTTCCAGTAGGGAAGTTCATCCTTGAAGATATAAACGTCCACCTAGCAAAACTGGATTATCATCTTCGCGATCTGCGAAAGCAAAGAAACACATCCAGCCGCCAGATTCCGACGCGTAGCCATGTGGAAAGTCCCAGCACTGCTGATTTGATGGACACCACCTCAGAGTCATGTAGGTAGGTCTTCACATTTCTACTTTCATCATTAACATTGTGCAGAGCTTCATCCATTCAGATCATCTGCTTTGGTGACGCGATCGTTTGACGCCCACCTGGTACAGCAGTACAACGACAGACAATTCACTTTTATTCTGCACACTTTTTTATCTATAATACACTATTGTACTTCAGCGGCCTACTACCAACCCCAAGCTTGGAGAAATGGATTTCTCTGAGAATTTACATACAGAGGTAGTCGAGGATGCTGACCACGAAAATCATACTCATATTGTGTGATGTTGTCGATTTCATTGATTTTCTACAAGTTGGAATCATCTCTCAGATCTCTGGAAAATTGCATGAGGAGGTATTTGAAGGTGCCGATCACGCATGTCATCGTCGCTTTGCATTATAGTCGCAATTTCGTTGATTTACTCCGGATTTTTTCTCCGTGGCGGTGTAGTTTTCGACTTTGCCGGAGTTTTCTCCATTACGTCGACCTTTCCTTGCGAAATCATTTGGGGGCACGGCGGACCCTTTCTATGTACGCAGACAAGGGCTGGGACCGCGGCGCGGCTCTCTTTGGCAGAGACATGGGCGCCCTGGGTGTATGCCAGGAAGGACGATAGCCGTCAATAGTTGGCTATCATGAACCTGTCTGTCAATATCCCATGCAATTGTAGCCCCGTCTCTAGTCAGGTCATGGAGATTTCCAAGCGTTTCAGTTTCAGATGTTGGAGGCTTTTTACTGGTCGAGATGGTTATGCCATCACTAAATAAGGATCAATAAGAAGGAAGCAGTTAATGCATAATTTTCATTGAAATATGACATAGAAATAGTGCGCGGTGTTTCTCCTTTGTTTGCAGACCTAGAAACTCCACATTTTGCAAAGCCCCAAGCCGAATAAAGTCTTCGGTCCTTCGAACAGGGTAGTCAAGCAGGCGCATAACGCAAGGTGGGCGGGGCAACCTTTGTATGGGCTGCAGTGTGCAGCTGGCAGCTGTCACGACCTATCGTTCTTCATGACCGCCACCCGGGCGCCCTACCTGCTGAGCGCCTGTGTCTCTGCCGAAGAGAGGCACGCAGCGGCCCAACCCTCGCCTGCGTATATTTGGAGTTTCCTGTAGATGATAATATGAACCTAAAAGAGACTTCAACTTCAGGCGTCGAAAAAGTGACAATAACAAAGTGAACACGTAAAGCACCGCAGAACCGTGGAGAAGAAAATCGTACATTGTAGGCAGTAAAAAACCAAAAGATCTTCAAAAGTGAACATGAGCACATTAAAAAATACCTGCAAGTGCAAAATGAGGTGCATTTGATGAGTGGTCAGTGAACTCTACAAATAGAAGCAAATCTTAGGAATACGTTCCTATTCCTCTGGCTCTTCATTTTGGTTGTCGTCCTCCTCGGCCTTTTTCACCTGACTTCGGTATATTTCGCTGAATAGATGAAATAAGGTTTCAAGTAGTGCATAGATAGCAAGTATAACACTTACAGTATACCTGTATGCAGCAGAGAATTCCTTTTTCCGTCCGCAATCTCTCGATTTCATCTTCTTCATTAAATAGGGCGGCTCCGCTTGCTTTCATCGTGTCGATTACGAAGTCTAAAAGTTGCTTATACACCAAATTGTGGGATTGTTGAACTATAACGAAATCGACTTATCAACGATGATCTGGTATGGCAATTCAATGAAGTCATTTGCGTGCGGTCGTTTACGCGCCCTGACGTTCATCCGGTCGGTGGGTCGTAAGCCTGAAAATAGGAAATTAGAGTGAAGAAATACTGAGGAAGACGTAATATCTACCTGATTGCCTTGGTGACTATATCTTTCACAAATTGTCTGAAGAGTTTATGCGTGTCGTTCTCCTTGACGACCTTTGGAAACATCTTGCTGTTCTCGAGCCCCAATAACACTTCCGTAAGAGAACAGCCTAAAAAAAGAACTGGCAGGCTTTGCATTGATCCTTGCCACAACAAATCAGTTACGGACCTGGCCCATAACGAGATTCGGGTATAGCGTAGTCACAGCGGCGGGTTCGTACCCCGGCGAGCCAAAGTGATAGGCGAGTGATAGTGGCGTAGATCCGCACTCGTCTCCTCCCTTCTTGTCATTTGCCGCTGTAAGGAGCTCGCAGTCTCCGCCGATCTTGCCAAGAGGGCCATGGAGATGTTAATCTGAACGGCCAATAAACAAAAAAAACTGTGCAAATGAGTCTAAATAAAGACAACCTGAAGAACCATTTCTATCTATTGGTGGATCAAAGTTTCCAGATCACCCTTGCTAAGTCTATTATATTCATTCGCAAGTCTCACAAGACGGACCAATATGACTGCTGAAACGCGCCAGCTTAGTGGACATCTTGAGAAAATATAAATAAGATACTATTGTGCCTCAGGGTGGTCGCATTAGGGTGCTGATCACGAATATCATACTCAATTTGCATGGCAACATCGACTTTTTTTGATTCTACCGATTTTTTCCAAGACTGGACACCACTTCGAATCTTCCTGGAAAGTTGCATATAGAGGTTTTTGAAGGTGTTGGTAACGAATATGATAAAGATTTCGCAAGGAAAGGTCGACGTAATGGAGAAAACTCCGGCAAAGTCGAAAACTACACCGCCACGGAGAAAAAATCCGGAGTAAATCAACGAAATTGCGACTATAATGCAAAGCGACGATGATATGCGTGATCGGCACCTTCAAATACCTCCTCATGCAATTTTCCAGAGATCTGAGAAATGATTCCAACTTGTAGAAAATCAATGAAATCGACAACATCACACAATATGAGTATGATTTTCGTTGTCAGCATCCTCGACTACCTCTGTATGTAAATTCTCAGAGAAATCCATTTCTCCAAGCTTGGGGTTGGTAGTAGGCCGCTGAAGTACAATAGTGTATTATAGATAAAAAAGTGTGCAGAATAAAAGTGAATTGTCTGTCGTTGTACTGCTGTACCAGGTGGGCGTCAAACGATCGCGTCACCAAAGCAGATGATCTGAATGGATGAAGCTCTGCACAATGTTAATGATGAAAGTAGAAATGTGAAGACCTACCTACATGACTCTGAGGTGGTGTCCATCAAATCAGCAGTGCTGGGACTTTCCACATGGCTACGCGTCGGAATCTGGCGGCTGGATGTGTTTCTTTGCTTTCGCAGATCGCGAAGATGATAATCCAGTTTTGCTAGGTGGACGTTTATATCTTCAAGGATGAACTTCCCTACTGGAAAAAAAGTGTTGTTCATTGCTTCACCTGTAACGAGGTGACTGTGCTCCATCAGTGTTCCACACAGACTCCGAGCCAACGGCGCACGATAGTGCAGACAAACAATGCTCAACCTCCACGCATGAATCGCGGTCGCCAGTAGCGCTGACTGTAGTGTTAGCGCTGACTGTGACTACCCATCGAATGCACCTCATTTTGCACTTGCAGGTATTTTTAATGTGCTCATGTTCAATTTTGAAGATCTTTTGGTTTTTTACTGCCTCCAATGCACGGTTTTCTTGTCCACGGTTCAGCGGTGCTTTACGTGTTCACATTGTTATTGTCACTTTTTCGACGCTTGAAGTTGAAGTCGTTTTTTAGGTTCATATTATCATCTACGGGAAACTCCAAATATACGGGCGAGAGTTGGAACCGCGGCGCGCCTCTCTTGGGCAGAGACACAGGCGCTCAGCATGTAGGGCGCCCATGTCTCTGCAAAAGAGAGCCGCACCGCTGTCCCAACCCTTGTCTGAGTACATTTGGAGTTTCCTGTACATTATAGCAGTTTTGAAGATGTGAAGATCTATTCTTCATTATTTCTATTTTGAAAACATGTTTGCTTTTTGAATGTTCACTTTTTGAGTGTTTAAATGAGGTTTTTTTTTATGAAGTAAATTTTGTTCTGTTTTTGTTTCTTTGTTTATTGCTCATTGCACTTCCTTTCCACCTGGAAATGCCTTAATCCAGCGCCAAGACATTTTCAGGTGAAAAGGAGGTTCGAGAAGGTGTGCATTATGCCTAGTCATGTCTGAGGGAATTTGAAGGCAACTCTACTCGAACGCTGACCATTTTTCGGTTTCGTGATGTAGCCATCGAGCTTTGAACGCCTAGGCATCTCTGTTTTGAACTTATACAGTTTTTCCGGTTTCTGTCATCTATCCATCCGTGTGTGAGAAGGGCATTTCTCCTCATTCCAACGCCTAGGAATTTGGTGCATAAACAAATGCACTGACCACAAAACTCATATGAACACCTGGAGTTTTCGCCTCAGAGTTACAGGGCTGTTTAGTAGAATGGTGCACTATGCGATAAAATGGTGTCTGAGTAAAATGCTGGTGATTATTGTCTCTCCTTGTTAGTTGGAGTGCGCAGTGACTAGTGAGCTAGGTACCTCAGTGCTGCTTAGCAGGAGACTTGAATTGGACCCAAGCAGCTAACGTACAAATTTGCAAGTAGAATAACTGTTTCATGTCCGATGCATGAATTGACATAACATATGCATCCATTTTCGAGCTGATTCGGCTCCGCCGTTATGCTAAGCATGTTTTTCACATAGCCTCGCTGCTTGAGGAAGAGTGTTTCTCTCCATTCAATTTTGAGCCTGCTAGTTTTCTTTTTTTTTTTCTCCCAGCCACATAAATGAGAATGATCACATTTCCCGAGACGCCTCGTCGTGATTGCCCATCCGAACACATGACTCAGCAAGCATACCATGTAAAGTTCCGTGAATTCTCATCAGCCTGTTGTTGTATCGTCTACCAACTTTGCCTCCATGACTCTTCAGAGTCTGCAATATTTCGGTCAATGATCAGAAATATGGCACTGTTATGTAATTCCCACATATGTAATTGGGAGCAGTATAGCTGTTCTCTATATTTAAATCCTAGCACTGGCAAGGATCGGTGCTTGAATGGCACCTTTACTTCTCATTTTCCACCATATGTGATCAATAATATACAAGCCGATGAAAGATAAAACGCTGATGACTAAATTCGTGGAGGTCTTAAAGGAAAAGACTTCTCAAGCATTAATTGGGAGGGGAGCGGCTGGGAGGGTGGGGGAGGGGGGGAGATGCGAGTTTCAACGGCTGCTCATCTTTTTGAATCATCATAACTCAAACTCAAAGCATCAAACTGCTTCAAAAAGTTAAGGCTGGAGTACTGCGCAGTACTGCGCAGTACTACATGGTAGGGGTTTTTTTATCGAATCGAATAAAATTAATAAATGAATCGAATATGTGTGGGAATGTCCGAATATTCAAAATTTCGGTGATGCAGTATTATTTTGAAATTCTAGTATTCGAATATTTCAGGGCCAAAAATTTAAACATTTCGAATATTTCCGCTCCACAACTACGTACGCCTTGGCTTGAGCTGTACTCTTTCGTTAAAGAAGTGGTTGAATCGAAATCCTAGTCCGATTTGTCGCTCTAATGTAATTTTTTTTTCCAAGAACTTGTGGATATTTTTGTACGCATTCGCAAGTTGCGAACCTGCCAAGACCTAGAGTAACATTCCGCGAATTACACTGTTCACGACGAAGATGTGTCCAGTGAACCGCATAAGATTTTCTACGCACTTTAAAATCTAACACTTTCAATTGACTTTCTGATCATATGATTTTTCTTGCAAAACTGACCGGAAGACAAACTAAGAACGCAAACCATCCTTTCCTACATTTAACCGATTTTCGACAACTGCTTCGTTGGAATTTTTCGTTGACAAAATATTTCGAGATCCTCTTATTAATTCTCGTGACATACACGAAAATCTAGTTTACAAGTTCCGTCTCACTGTTTCAATTAGCATATGAATGCAGCATATGTGTAAGTATGCATTTTAGACCGTGTGAACAGAACTAATAGTGAGAAACGGGGTCACAATTATTGCTTCGTTAGTATCTCTTACCGTTTTTTTTGGAGATGGCTAAAAGCTTATTTATGATCATAGTAAGCGAACAAGGGTATCCGCTCTATCACGGCTCTTTTCGTTGAATTTCCGCGCAAGATATTAAGTCCCCTTCATCGGCTGACATCCATTTCGCGATCTTTTGAGAAATGTGTCCGTAGTGGAGTGTCATGGCTGTGAGTTGAACTCCAAAACTCACCACCAGGCTTTGGGCGAGTTATGCCAGCTCACATCCAGGAAGTATAAGATAGCAGATCATTGCCAGCCACGTCACTGCTAGAGCGCGCTTGTAGGAACAGAGATCATCGCCCATTTAGGATCTGATCGCCTTCCCATGCTGTGGAAATAGTGCGAGAGGTGAGTAGACACAGAAATAGCGTCTCACTTGCCCTCTCCCACTATTTCCACAGCATGAGAAGGCGATCAGCTACTGACAGGGCGATGCTCTCCTCTGTTACCACATGCACGCTCTAGCAGTGACGTGACAATGGTCTGCTATCCTATACCCCATGGATGTACCTACAACATGGATGTGTGCTGGCATGCATAACTCGCCTAAAGTCTGGTGGTGAGTTTTAGAGGACAGATATTGTGTGCCCACACATCTAGGAGAGTGGGTACTTCGCATTACGTCGCTGTTTGCACAGCTATCGTCTCATGGCTCGTCTAGAGGTATTGACTGTAAAGCCCGCATCAGAAAACGTGAATTTGCGTCCAATTGGTGAATTTTCTGAGAAGAGCAGTTTATGGGCGCCATCACAGAACATCTACACAAACAACATCTCACACGTCTTACCCAAATATCGAACAAATGAAGTTATGGGAAGAGGCTTTGGTGTTGGGCTGAAATGGAGAGCAAAGGATCCAGAAATATTCACCTAGCGCTAGAGGGCGCTAGATGCACCTCTGGCGTAGTTCGGACACAGATGAGACGTACCCGTCTGCGGCGTCGACGCTGTTCATGTGCGATCGCGCGGCATCCTCATCCATGGTGTACATACTGCACAGAATTGGGTTCTAATGGCGGAACATTCGAATTTTCCATTTTTTTTGAACTCGAGCGTTTTTGATTCCGAATATCGAATAAAAATTTGAATGTTTCAACATTGGAAGCCAATACAGTACAGTACAGAAGAGAAGAAGGGCTTCAGAGCTTTCTCAATCTCAGACATCTGAATGTATGTACTAAATGCTCGCCCCGAAGGAAATCCTCCTGAAGCAAGTGCATGCGGCCGACACGCAGATGAAGTGCGCATCTAGTATAAAATCCCCCTCGGCTTAGCGTAACTTACAGTCGTTGCCATAGAATCTGAAAATTTTTGCGGGATTCGCATTCTTCGCGGGATTTTCGTATAACTTCCTTGAAAATGACTTGTTTTGAGAACAGAAAAACCTTAGGTTTCCTTACAATGTCCTGCTTATGCATGCATGCCATCCTCTTCGAATTTCGTGTCAGCAAATATATATTATACCAGTCTGGCCGTCCGGCTACCGCCGGACTTCCAGACTTCTTCTAATGCTCGCTTCGCTCGCATTAACTCATCTTGTAACCACACCAATATAACTTATTGTCATACCAATTTCTCTAATGGAAAAAGGACGGAAAATACAGCATCGCACTGCTTTCTCTTGTGCGCTTTCCTCTACGCTAAGAAATCCGCTATAGAGCAGTAACCTAGCCGACGACGTTAACCTCCCGTCCTGGTTCACCTGCAGCTCTTCGTTGATTGCAACCACTAAGTGAGCTGCAATCACTAACTGAGCAGCTACATACGACCGATTGACCATAGGATGATGACAGAAAATGATTGCCAGTTCTTGCATGTTATGGTTGGAAAAATGATTAGAGTTAGCATGCGTATAAAAGAGGGCAATGGGGTGTGGTTAGATACAACTGAGAGGGAATCAACAGTGGAGAACTCGTCGTGTACTGCTTTTTTTTAACTGGTGTAGGTGCACTCCTCCAATGACATTAGACCCTGATAGGTGCCTTTGATGCTATACTGACTGCTATGCGCTGTATCGGATAGAGGTGCGCCGGCTACAGAAGTGGATATCCGCCGGCTGATGGGTTCAGCCGTGTGATAAGTGGATTTCATGTGATCTCCCCCTCTTGACGCTTTCAAACTGTTAGAAACTGCCACACCCTTATCACAGCGATGGACTCGTCTCCCCACTTCCTGGGATTCGCCGCTCCTTACTACAGCAGTGGACCCGCCTCCACCACTTTTGGGCGCCGGCGCACCGTTATCACAGCAATGGACCCGTCTTCCCCACTTTTAGGCGCCCGCGGGCCTTATCACAGCGTTGGACCCGTCCCCCCACTTTTGGGCGCCGCCTAGGCCTTATCACGGTGGTGGACCCGCCTCCACCACTTTGAGCGCCGGCGCAGCCTTATCACAGTGATGGACCCGTCTCCCCCCACTTTGGGCGCCGGCGCAGCCCTTCTCCATGGACTCCATTGACTGTTCGATCTCATCCCTACCCCACTCCACCACACCACACTCGTTCCTGCATAGCCTTTTATATGATCTCACAATCACGATCATTGACCAATCGTAGAATTTCGTAACGGTCTGACACACATACTTACATACTTACATACATACAGACACACATGTAAACAGGCTAAGCCCGTTATTATATAGAATGATATATATATATATATATATATATATATATATATGATCAAGGTGATATATACTAGACGCTAGAAAGTGGGGTGGAGCAGCCACTCGAGGTATGTGCAAAAGATTCACACGTGCGAAATGCTTAGAAAATTAGCAAATAAGCGAAATTAATCATTAACTGAGCTCAAATTCAAAAACCTCCTCATAAGTTACGTATATTTTACGGATCTGGCCGCCTCTTCAACGTCGGGCTTGGAGTCTTCTCGTAATCCTAGCCTTGCTTGTAAGTTCTTAATCACGCACCTACATGTAAAGCTAATTTCCGATACAATGATACTACCTACTTTTTTGTCACATTTCTTACATGCCTGTGGACCCGTTATGAGCGGCCACTTTCAACTCTGCGCAGGAGTATCTTTCACATGAGTTCATTTCTTGTGAACAACACTGTAACCAATGCCGTGTGAATAATCACCTAGAATGATTCCACGTTGTTGAGATAGTCCAAGTGGTGAGCTTCTGCTTCAATATACAGGGAGGAAGAAGAGGTGGTCGACTGAGATAGGAATGAGCGCGTAGCGTGCCCCTACTCCACCGGTAGACGTGCACCTTGGTGTTTTCCTCACTCCTGAGCCACGGCGGATCCACTCACCCGCCCCCGCCCACGTCCGCCACTGGTGGACCCGTATGCTGGCGTTTCCCCAACTGATGGGAATCACGCGACTCACTCTCTATCCATGCACCCGTATCCAGGCGCTTTCCCCACTTTTGGGCCAGGGAAGATCCATTCTCCATTCATGGACCTGTATCCTGGCGTTCCTCCCACTATTGGGCCAGGGCAAGGTATCCCAGCGCTTTCCCCAATATTGGGCCCCTGCGGACCTATTCTCCATTGATGGACCCGCATCCTGACGTTTTCCCCACGGTTGGGCCAAATCAGACCCGCTCGCAATCCGTGGACCCTCATGCGTTTTCCCCATAACTGGGCCACGGCGTAACTATTCTCCATCCGTGATCCATATCCTGGCGTTTTCCCGACTACTGGCCGCATGCAGACCCATTCTCCGTCTGAGGACCCGTCCACTGGCGTTTTCCCCACTACTGGGTCACGGCAGACCCATCCTCCATCCGTGGACCCGTATGTTGGCGTTTCCCCCATTGTTGGGGCACAGCGGACCCTTTCTCGATCAGTGGTTTCCTATCCTGGTGTTCTGGTGTTTTTCCTGAACTAAGAAGCCCCGGCATATTTGCCCGTCATCAGTGCACCCGCACTACTTGTAAATCTCGAGAATAATGGAAGAAAGTTAGGAAACAATCAGTTTGGTCAATTGCATGTGCTTTCAGAAATGTCACAATTGCTTAGGATGACAGGTTCTTCATTCGTTCTTCTTGTGTATTGGATTGTACTGTCCTTCTTAGAAACAAACACTGATCCTAGGACTCCCTAATCTATGCGGGACTTCGGGATTAAGTGCGCCAAACGTACACTCTCACGTCAAGGACCGAGTGCAGCCATCGCTGCGCGAACTCTAGTGACCATTCGAGGAGAATCATTTCCAGTGCACCATAATTCTGCCGGACACCGCTAAAGCGCCAACAGAGGAGCTACTCTGCTCCGTACACTGCTGTTACGCAATGTCAAGTCGTTGTAAACATTCTCTCGCCCGGATATATATCCTCTTAACAAAGCACCGTAAGGGCGGCACTGATGGAAAAATGGATACAGTCTCCAATGATGAAAACGAGAGGTTTAGACAGCGCTTTCAGGGTTTCGTGGCGGGAGCCTACTCTAGCGGTCTCGAGCCCTCCGGGCGACAGAGTGTTTACAACGACTTGACGTTGCGTAACAGCAGTGTACGGAGCAGAGTAGCCCCTCTGTTGCCACTTTGGCAGAATCGTCCACACAAGGACGGTGCACTGGAAGTGATCTATCTCGCTTGGATGGATGAGCATCCTGAGAGGTCGCGCAGCGATGGGGCGCAGTCGGTCCTTGCCGTAGGAATGTTCGTTTGGCGCACTTATTCACGAGGTCCCGCAGAGATTAGGGAGTTGTAGGATCAGTGTTTGTTTTCAAGGACAGTACAATCCAACACACAGGAAGAACGAATGAAGAACGGGTCATCCTAAGCTGTTGTGACATTTCCTGAAAGCACATGCAATTGACCAAACTCTGAATATTTCCTAACTTTCTTCCATTATTCTCGAGATTTACAAGGAGTGCGGGTGCACTGATGATGGACAAATGTGTTCGGGCTCCATAGTTCAGAAATAAAACACCATACCACCAGGATAGGAATCCACCGATCAAAAAAGGGGGAAACGCCAACATACGGGTGATGGAGAACGGGTCTGCCCTGCCCCAGTAGTGGGAAGAACGCCAGTATACGGGTCCACGATGAAGAATGGGTTTGCCGTGGCACAGTAGGAGGGGGGAGATGAAACGCCAGGATAAGGGTCCACTGATGGAGGATTGGTTAATAGTCGAGAAAACGCCAGGATATGGGAGCACGGACGGAGAAAGAACCCATCGTGGCCAATAGTAAGGAAAACGCCAGGATAAAGGTCCACAGATGGGGAACGGATTGGCCGTGGCCCTGTAGTGGGGGAAACGTCAGTATACGGGTCCACAGATGGAGGATGTGTTGGCCTTACTCGTGATGGGAAGAACGCCAGTATACGGGTCCACGATAAAGGATGTGTCTGCCGCGGCCAATAGTCGGGAAAATGCCATGATATGGGGGCACGGATGGAGGATGGGTCGGTCTGGCCCAGTGGTGGGGGAACGCCAATATACGGGTCCACAGATCGAGGATGGGTCGGCCTGGCCCAGTCGTGGGAAAAACGCCAATATACGGGTCCACGATGAAGAATGGGTCCGCCGTGGCCAATTTTAGGGAAAACACCAGGATGAGGGTCCATGGGTGGAGAGTGGGTCTGCCATGGCCATTGGTAGGGAAAACACCAGGGTAAGGGTCCACGGATGGAGAATGGGTCTGTCTCGGCCCAACCGTGGGGAAAACGTCAGCATACGGGACCACAGATGGAGAATGGTTCGGCCTGGCCCAGTAGTGTGGAAAAAAGTGATTATTCGCACTATGTTATATATATATATATATATATATATATATATATATAAGGGTGGGGCAGCCACTTGATGCAGGTAGAAAAGCTTCACACATGTGAAATGCTTAGAGAACTGACAAAAAAGCTTCCAGATTCTTAATCACACATGTAAAACTATTTTCCGATACAATGGTACTATCTACTGTTTTTTTTTGTCAGTGCATTCATTCAACGCCTATAGACCCGTCATGGCCAGCCACTCCCAACTCTGCACAGGTGTATCTTCCAGATGGCATAAGAACCTGTGTACAACTCAGCATAACCAACGTAGTGCGAATAATCTTCTTCACACTGCTGGGCCACTGCAGACCGTTATCCTGGTGTTTTCCCCACTAATAGCCACGGCGGACCTGATCCAGCTATGGGCCCGTATCCTGACGTTTCCCCCACGGTTGGACCAAGACAGACCTATTTTCCATCCGTGGACACATATTCTGGCGTTGTCGCTGCTATAGACTACGGCAGACCCGTTCTCCATCCGTGTACCCATATCCTGGCGTTTTCCCGACTAATGGCCACGGTGGACCCATCCTCCATCCATAGACCCGTATACTGGCTTTTTTACCACTACTAAGCCGCGGCAGACCCATCCTCCATTCGTGGGCCCTCATCCTGGCGTTTTCCTTACTCTTGGCCACAGCAGGCCCATGCTCCATCTGTTGATCGGTATACTGATGTTTCCCCCGCTAATGGGCCGCGGCAGACCCATTCCCCATCTTTGGACCTTTATCCCGGGGTTTTCCCGACTATTGGCCACGGCGTACCTGCTGTCGGGTGTATACAACGAAGTGCCCACACCTGTACCGCCAGCCGCAATTAGTGGGTGCGGCGCCCACTAGGTGCCAGCTCATGAGCTGCGCTGTCACTGGCTGCTCCTACATGAGCCTTGCGCTGCGTGCGCCTCCTACTCCGCCCACTTCGCCGCGAGCGGCCCGCGCGCCGTGCTTGCATCGGCTTGCATTCTACGAGGAGGAAATTGCTCTTATTGGAACCAATGCGGGAAAGTGAAGCCAGGGAAAGCATTTCAGTGCGATTTAGTATTGAACAAAGTATTTAGCAAGTGTTCAACTCAAATTTAACCCATTGAAGCCCACGCGCATTTTTGCGTGTCTGGCGCGTGAGACCAACGCTCCTTCCAGGAGTGCGGCGCCCGCCGAGTTTCATACTGTTGCGATAAGATAATTGGGAATAGGACGGATCTTTTTTGCGAAAACAACTCGAAATTAAGTTCTAAGATATTTTTGTATCATCGGACCAGAAAAGGAGAGGATCTGAACCCTTCTGGATTTCATTGAGGGCGAAGGAAGTTTGCAAAGAGTGTTTTGAGTGATATAACGGAGTGTTCAGAGAGTATACATGTTCGTATGGCTCTAGCCTGGCGAATAAGAAGGTGCAGGATGTAACGAACATGCTTCTATGTAGGAAATGTGGCTTTCATCCGGATTATTTTCAACCACTACACAAGAAATGAAAAGCAATTGTTTTTGATTTTAAAATCCCATCCTTTTCATGATTGTCGCAATAAAGAACTCTTTCTTGAACCACAGTTGTTTTAGACCTTCTTAGGAAGAACTTTACCCATTCCGTATGGAAATACTGTGAAATTGTTCGAAAACAAGGTTCAGTATCTGATAAGAAGGGCGCCGCTCACCAGTAAGGCTAGTTTTGTCTAAATTTAATTCAAATTCAGTTTAGTCTGAATCAAACCTAGATTTAGCCAGTAGTTCTTGTTGTGCCGGTATAGACGGCACTCTCCTTAGAAGTAATCCAAAGTATCTAATCTAGTTTTGCATTGCCCAGACGAGGGCCATTGTTTATGACCTCACTGATATGTATGTTCATGGGCTTCGCCCCCATACTTCATGTACTATGCGTTACCACGCCCCTTTAATGTGAGCATTCTACCACATCACCGTTAGGTGCAGTCTGACGAATAAAGATTCGTACCAACCGTGTAAAACACACGAAAGAGAGCCACCCATCCTCCCTAAACACAGGCGCCACCCAACCGCATAGTTAGCCACCACATTTTATGTGGCATTGTGGTTGGTTTACCACCATACTGATTTTTTGAAACTTTGAAGCCAGCGCCAAGAAATGAAAAAAATAATTTCAATCCTTACACATCTGGACGTCCACAGAAGTTAACAAATGTAAGCGAGTGCACTGAAAGTGGTACACGTTAACATGTTTCCACAATTATAACACACCATGTTATAATTTTTCGGACTTATAGGTGAAATTCGAAGAGATTTATTTTGTGAAAAGATATTCAAAGAAGTTGTGTTGAAGTGGGGCTTAAGACAGCTTTTAACTAATTTTTTCGTTGCTGCAACCAAACGAACGCACCAATTTTTTGTTCATTGTAATTGATTTTAAGAAAACTTTTTAGGTGAAAGGTCTCTGAACTGGTGTTCCACCTAAAATTTAAGATAAATTTAGGGTTCGGATGATTCGGGAACAATATCTCCTCTCAAAATCAATAAATTGCGTTCTCATCTGACAGTTGGAGGAAGATTAAAATCTGTAATCTTACTACATAGTTTGAGCAGAATTCGTTCCGTACCAGCGACGCTGTGGGCACTGCTAGGTATTGATAGGTATTTCGAAGTGAATTTTAATTCTACTCTTATTTCGGTCCACTTTTTTCAAAGCAGTGAACTGTTGTCCAACCAAAGTCCAAGTTACAGCTATAAGTCCCCTCTGGTCACCTCATCTTCTGCAAAGTCCCCCATGCCTTGACAAGTTCTTGCCGAAGTCTGATTGTTGTTGCCGAAATCTGATTGTTGAAGAAGGCGAACAAGCTTCCATGTATTTGTCTATATATCTAATAATATGGAGATATTCTCAGAAGAATTTTTAAACCGTTTTCTCGATGACGTGGCCTGTTGGAACTTGCAGTTTCCTGAGTAAATCGCTGCAAAAAGCAAGGAAATCTTGAAAATCTGCTCTTTCGTTGGCTGTCTCTATCCCATCCCTTTTTTCCCAACGATTTTCGCTCCCATTTCCCCATTTTCAGCTTTTGCCGCGTTGCGGCGTTGCGATCGCCGCGCACGAAACCTGCGGGGGCTGGAGGGAGTCGAAGGCGCACGCAGCGCAAGCTCCGGCAGGGGCTGCCAGCGACAGCGCAGCTCATGAGCTGGCACCTGGTGGGCACCGCACCCACTAATTGCGGCTGGCGGTGCAGGTGTGGGTACCTCATTGCCCCCCCCCCCCGTGGACCCGTATGTTGGCGTTTCCCCCATTGTTGGGGCACGGCGGACCCTTTCTCGATCCGATTCCTATCCATGTGTTCTGGTGTTTCTTTCTGAACTATGGAGCCCCGGCACATTTGCCCGTCATCAGTGCACCCGCACTACTTGTAAATCTCGGGAATAATGGAAGGAAGTTAGGAAACATTCAGAGTTTGGTCAATTGCATGTGCTTTCAGGAAATGTCACAACAGCTTAGGATGACCCGTTCTTCATTCGTTCTTCTTGTGTATTGGATTGTACCGTCCTTATTAGAAGCAAACACTGATCCTAGGCCTCCCTAATCTCTGCGGGATTTTGTGAATAGATGCGCCAAAAGTATATCCTCAAGGACCGAGTGCAGCCCATCGCTGCGCGACTTCTCAGGATGATTATCCATCCCTTCGTGGAGTATCACTTCCAGTGCACCGTGATTCCGTGAAAGTACTACCGAAGCGCCAACAGAGGGGCTACTCTGCTCCGTACACTGCTGTTACGCAATGTCAAGTCGTTGCAAACACTCTCTCGCCCGGAGGGCTCGAGAAGGGTAGGGTCCCGCCACGAAACCCTGAAAGCGCTGCCTAAACCTCTCGCTTTCATCATTGGAGACTGTATCCATTTTTCCGTCAGTGCCGCCGTTACGGTGCTTTGTTAAGAGGATATATATATGTATATATGCAAGTGAAAGTTTGTATGTGTGTTTTGTTTTTTGTGTGTGTTTGTGTGTATGTTCCTTACAGAAATTGCGGAGGACAAACCGATCCGGACCAAATTTTGCATACAGTCTCAAAAGGGGCCGTCGGAGGCTATAGGCTACATTGCACCTGGGATTATCGATTGGTTTATCGATTATACCGATTTTATCGATTTTTCACTAGCTTTGTCCAGGGGTCGATGAGGACATGTCTCCTAGGCCGGTAGTAAACCCCCCATGTCGCGACATCCAAGATGCGAACACGTTGGCACCATGTTCGCGACATCTGCGAACACGTCGCGAGAATTTCGCGACATCAATGTGTGTTTCGCTGATCAATGTATCTCTGCTGAACTCTCTCAGCAGAGAACGTGCGCACATGGCCTAGTGGTTAGTGCGTTTGCCGCAAGAACCTGACACTGTTGTGATAGGTTCGCTTCTTAAGCATTCCAAGTCTTTTGCAAAACCACAGCAAGACGTGTATCCTGTCTTTGAGAACTTTGTTTGTGGAGTAAGTGGCTACATACCCCTAATCAAATGAAACATTCACATATACTTCTTTCTCCACTTCAAATTTCGAGTAACTCCTAAGAACTCCATACTTCGCAAGTGTCCTTTAATCCATCCCCAGTACTTTGAAATTCTAGTTCGAAGTCCCTGCGAAAAAGCATTTCAAGCTGGAATGATCAGGCCCCACAAGTCAGCTGAATGTGAAGCTTTCGATCTGCATGGTCCATGCTCTTTCTGTCTTATCTCACACTTTTTCGCAACGTAACCGCTCCCCTTATCCTATTCGCCGAAACCTGTGAAAGGGTTACCTCCTTTGATTTGCGGATTCTTTGTCCGGATCATTTGACAACTATTTCACAGATCTCTTTACAATGAGAGTAGCTGGCTAAGAGCGTTTTTCGAAAGATTTTCGAGAACCATCGAGTACGAGGTACTCGATGGTTCTCGAAAATCTCTAAAATGAATGTAAAATATCTGAAAATTTCCTCTCTTGTTTCTTCTTATCAAACTGTGTATCACACTTACGATTGGCTGAAGCAAGGCATATGGACAAAGGTTTAAGAGCTTCATACATCTGCGTTGTTTCGAAGGAGCTTCGTTTTGATCATGATCTGAGAATGACCTATGCCGATACCTGACCGTTCTCTTGTCAACGAACCGGATGTTCACGAACTCCGTTCGAGTTCGTGACATCACGCCTCGTTGACTTCCACACTATTTCCTCAACTTTTGCTGTCTGCGCCTCATGACCAAGAGGTCACGAACATGGCTACCAACCGCTGTCGCGACATAGTCATTGAACTTAGTTGCCAACTATGTCGCGACATCAGCGAGAGCGCCCTCTTTATCATGAGAAGTTCATGAACATCTCGCGACAAATGTGAGCGACACTGTCACGACATGTTGGCAGCTAAGAGTTCACGAGATGGGGGGGGGGTTACTACCAACCCTAGGGTTCTCTAAACACGAGTATGACAGCCGTTTTGCATAGTGGTATCGATTTATTGATTTTACCGTTTTTTTACAACTTTCGCTCGGGGATCTGTGAGGAATTGCCTACTGGGGTTTTCGAATGTGCTGAACACAATTATAACAACCGTTTTGAATGACGACATCGATTCACTGATTTTATCGATTTTTTACAGCTTCTACCCTGGGGTTAGTGAGGACATGTCTACTGGAATTATGCGCTGATCACAAATTTGACAACCACTATGCATGGAACATTGAGTTATTGGTTTTATCGGATTTTTAACCAAGTTTTTGACTTTTCGCTACTTCTCAGGGACGAGTAAGAGCGCATTTACTGAGGTTCTCAAGGATGCTGATAGCAAATATGGCATGCTTTTTCCATAAAGTTATTATCCAAATAACTTCACTATTCTATCTTTTGCCAATTTGTCGGTTAAACAAGGGTCATTCAGGTCCGTCAGCATGCTGATCACCAAAATGATGAGCATTTTCAATTACTTTAGCACATCTTCTCATCAGTGTGAAATAGCCAGGGTAGTAGAACACCCGAGCGAGGCCGGGCATACCGTCCAGTATTTCAATAAATTCGTTAATTACCTCGACCCCACCTACCAGTTGGGATCAAACGCTAAAATTTCCATGATATTCGGCTATAACTCTGTCGTGATACGTCTAGGGCAGATTTTGATGGCATTGGTTGTTTCGAGATTTGACGACGAGTAGCTCGATATGAAAATTATTCGAAAACCTCGGAATCCTAGAAATAATGCATTTGCACAAGTTGATCATCTTGATCACCTTACTCTTATTGGTCTTCGGGTATATCGAGCGGGCGCCAGCGATCCTTCCACCTGTCCCTCTCGCGAGCCAGAGTTCCCTGGTCTCCTATACTAGGACATGGATTTCATTTGGGGGATTTTCACCTGGATTCACATATCCACTCAACTTGGCGCGATCAATACCTAATATCCGAAGTTTCGAATTGTTTACAGTGGTAAAGGTTATAGTAATGGGGGATGCACACATAAAGAGAACCACTTTTGCCGTGGTCCCGTTGCTATTTTCTGCAAAGGAAGCTTGCAGCACGTCCAGTGGATTCTGTCCGTTCGAGGGACACGGAAAGCATCGTATCTATCCTTGAAGGACTTCGTGAAGAAATTTGACCATCGGGTCGGTGGTCTTCCTGTCGTGCGCCTAACGTCCCGTGGAATCCAGTCGCCGACGGCTCTTGTCCAACGGTTGTCGTTAAAACGCATCACGTGTCCGGCCCATGTAATCTTACTGAACTTGGTGTAAGCGGCAGCGTCCCTAATCTTCGATTGTTGACGAAGAGTGGAACTCCATATTCCAGCCCTCACTTTCGTGACGCGGGTTATTCCTAGCAGCACCCTCTCGATGGAGCGTTCGACGACGCTGACCGCATTCCCATCCTGCATGCGTAAGGCCCAGGTTTCTGAGGCGTAGGTCAAAGCAGTTAGAACGGTTGTGTTGAAGAGATGGGCACGGAGCCGGTGTTCTTCGTCTTCTTCACTACATCCTCGATGCTCTTGTATGCGCCCCAAGCCGCTCGTTTCCTCCTGCCCAGCTCTGGAGGGAGGTCCTTCATCATGTTGACTTCCCGACCTAGGTATACGTAGCTAGATCAATCGGATATGGTCGTTCCGTTGAGCGAGAATGGGGCGTCCGGGACCCATCCGTTCTTCATGAACATCGCTTTCTTCAGATTCAGTTGGAGACCAATCTTCCCACACGCGTCAAGTCGGCCAGCATCTGTTCCGCTTCGCTGATGGTTGGTGTTATAAGAACGATGTCGTCAGCGAAGCGAAGATGGCTAAGTCGCCGGCCATCAACTTGCACTCCCATGCTATCCCATTCCAATTTCCGCATGACGTCTTCGGGAGTGGCGCTGAATAGTTTTCGCAACACGGTATCGCCTTGCCGAACCCTTCTCTTGACGTCGATGGTGATGTCGTCGTAGAATGGAGAAATCCTGATCGTGAAGTTGCTGTAGAGCTCAAGAAATACCTTGTTGTATTGAGTAGGTACGCCCTTGTTGCCCAGGGCTTCCAACACCGCTTCTGTCTCAACAGAGTCGAAGGCTTTCTTCAAATCGATGAACGTGAGACATGAGATGAGTCTAGTGACAGTGTGTATGTGCTCGATCGTACTGAATCCTTTGCGAAACCCTGCTTGCTCGCACGGCTGTCCCTCGTCTAGTGTCCTTTCGATCCTGTTGAGGATCACTCGCGTGGAAAGCTTGTAGACGACGGACAGCAGGCAGATGGGGCGATAACTGTCAATGTCCTGCGGGTTTCCCTTCTTGTACAGCAACGCGGTCCTGCTGGTCCTCCATTGGTTAGGTACCTTGCATTCCGACAGGTACCGCGTGAGAAGCCTAGCCAAGGTGGTTATGAAAACTGGCGGTAGGTTCTTCAGATGTTCCGGTCGAATCCTGTCGAAGCCCGGTGCTGAACGATTCTTCACCAACTTAATGGCATGTCGGATTCGGAACGGAGAACCGATGGGACAACATACCCACCCTTCCTAAGATGACAATGAGGGAGGTGGACGTGGCTATCGAACAGATCTGAGTAGAAGTCTTAGATGACCTTCTCCATTACCCGTCTTGATGAAGAAATTGTTCCGTCTGGGCGCCGGAGGGCACTCATCTTGGTCTTGCAATTAGCGAAGTCTCGGCGGGCGCTGCGAATGCTTTTCCCTGCCTCTGCGGCTTCGGCCGCACTGCTGCTCGTCTCTCCTTGAGGTCTTCTTTTATCGCTTCTCTGCACCGCTTTGCGAGCTCGGACGTTAGCTGGTAGTTGTCTGCGGCTCTCGCGGCTCCACGCTGGCGTATAAGCTCGAGGGTCTCGTAGGACAGGCGCCCCTTGGTGGCTCTTGAACCCTCGGCGCTCTTTGCGCTGTCACGGAGATGCTGAACAAGCCGATCGTACTCTTTGTCGATGTTGTCGACAACCGCATCTTCCCATAAGCCGGCTAAGGAAGTGAAAAGACCCCAGTTGATGACGGGTTTGGAACTCCTCCTCTTAAACTTCGCGGCTTTCTCTCCTTTGCGTGAGAATCTTGCACGAAGGAGGCGATGGTCTGATCCTGTGTAGAACTTCGGTACAACACCGACGTCGGTCAGGCAGAGCCTTTGATTGACGATGATGTGATCAATTTCATTATCCTACTCTCCACCGGGTAACTTCCACGTCCAGCGTAGGGGGGTTGGCTTCTGAAATTGTGAGTTACCATGGATGGTCTTCGTCGTCAAGATAAACTCAGACAGCCTCTCTCCCTGTTCGTTCCACTGCAGGCCGTGGGTATCGATGTGAAGTTCCTCAGGCTTCTCCTAGGATACCAATCTTGGCTTCGAAGTCGCCAACGATGATCTTGTAGAATGTGTGGTCTTCCCTGTAGAACTTCTCCAAGTCCATATAGAAGGCCTCAATCTCCTTTTTGTCGTAGCTGGATGTTGGAGCGTAGGCAACGAAGATTGTCAAGGCCGGTATTGATCCACATCTTCTCAACCGCAAACGTCCGACTCGGGTTGTTAGCTGTCCGAATGAATCGATGTTCATTACCAAGTTCGCGTTGACCAAGACGCCGACTCCATCAACTCTTCTACTGTCGCAGGTTCCAAGGAACAGTTCTTCTCCAGTGTCGAAGATGGCGTTCAGTGGCCGGTGTCTCCTCGTCTCGGCCAGTCCGATGACGTCGTATCTGATCTTCCTGGCCTGCATCATCAAATCCTTGGTGGAAGCCTCCGATGCAAGCGTGCGTGCGTTGAATGTACAGACCGTCATCTTAGTCCTTCTGGTTTTAGACAGCCTAGATAACCCCTCGGATCTCGTCCTCACTGGCGCTGCCGTACCAGTGACTCTTCCAAGATCAGGGAAACACTCTCTATTAATGCTGTGTCGAGCTTGAAAAAAATTTTAAGCCCACAGGAGATAGCTTGCTGGGCTCTATTCCCCCGTGGAAGCCTGGGCTGTGATTTCACCGAGAAGTTAGCCGGGCTTCTAGGGAGTGAACGATGGAGCTTATCTGTTGGAAGCGACTCCGAACCGCCTCCCTTGTACCTCCCAGTCACTTGAATGCACGGCTTTTGGTCGGATAGATGTGCAGGATACAATCTGCAGACACGCGAGCACACCCACGCACGCATGCGCTGACAGAAGGTATAGATTGTTCCGACACTGCAGAGACAGGGAGTCCCTCCCCTGAATCCACCCGAGTCTCAGGGCAGGCACAAGGTCGCGTTTGGTCCGCGATTAGCCCCCTATCCGCCACCGTAGCCTCGCGACTAACCGGCTGGGATCCCTCGTATGAGGGAGGTCCGTGGTTGCACAAGTTACATGTATTTTTCCAGCTGATAGAACCAGTCCAGAGAGTCATAGGATTCCTTCATAATTTTCAATACGCGCATATTGGTGAGCTGCGGTTTGTGCTTGCTTCCACTACTTGGTCTTGAACTTGCTGCGAATTTAGTGATGTGACTAAAACCATTTGAATTAATAGAATTTAATCAGCAAATATTGGCCTTGGAAGACCTCCTTATTAGGCATATTCAACTAATGAGGGATAGTAATCCGAGCTATTAGCGCTGCACTGGTTTATTATCGTGAAGACGACGCTGAAACCCGAGTACTCCAGCTTCAAAAAAGCAAAAAATTGAAAGCAGCACCCACGGTTTCGATTCCTGGCGCCTTCAATAGATATTTGCATTGGTCGGAATCACTTCAGATTCAAATGTGGAGTAAAGAAGGTAGAAATGTTGAAAAAATAGTGTGGGAAGCGAGATCAGTCGATTGCACATGCGAGGATTCGCCTGCAGGGCCGTCAGAACGTGGAAAAGTAGGGTGACTCATGTAATATCCTCCTACTATATATTTAAGACGGTAGCTTGAGGTCCCCAATCTTTATTATCTTCGTAATCATATTCCACGAGGACCCATACTTTTTAACCTTTCCCTGGACTTTTATTCCACGCACTAAGGAACACAGACTCCCTATTTCCACCTGGACCCTACTTTGGCTATGGACTATCCTGACCCAGGAACACAAGCAAGCAAGCGTTTATCTTTACGGTACAAGGCGCAAATGAAAAGCAAACTATAAGCGATTCAAGTTCGGCTAGATGACAACTAATTGGAGGGTTCATTCAAAGTGGCTGTTATATTAGCCGAGGAGGGCAGGAGGGAGGCCTCTCCTGCCCCAGCGAAAACACGAAATAGACACCAACACAAATTACAAGAAGAGTACAAAGTTATGGAGAGAGAAGAAGAACTGAGAAAGAGACCGATGGGCCAAAATAAAAAAACAAGTGGTCGGCGATGAGAAGGAACAACGGATGAGCCTCAAGCTCCTCCCACTTTTCCTTTTATACTCTCTTCTCCTTGGGGTCGAGATTGCGCGTGCCTCGCGCGCGAGTTTGATGGATGGCTTTGCCGCAGTGGTGTTTGCGGCGGCGGCCTTTGCGTGACGATTATTTATGTGCGGTTATGACTACGGAGTACGGTGTTTGCTTAATTACGACTGCTACTACTGTGGTATTAACTGTGCGCGGTTTCGCTTTTCTTACACTTAGACCTCGTGCTGAAGTTATCTGACTCGAAATCAGCAAACGTTTTTCAACATGTTCGTAGAGGACGATCAGCACTATTTCTTTTCAGAGTTTCAACTTTCTAGACCTTCATATGTTTTTGGGAGCTCGATGGGAAAATTTTCAAATTTTCGGGTCTCTGAGGGGAAATTTCCCATCTAACTCACGCAAGCAGGAACAACTATTGGAGTGCGATAATGGAGATGAAGAATCAGTGCTTGAAGCTCTATTACGTGAAGGTAGTGAAATTCCGGTAAAAGGCAAACTCTCTTCATGGGAGTTGGTGAACTGAGAACCTCGCAATTTGAACAGATGGTGAAAATGAAGTAAATCTATTTGGGAAATCGCTGAGAAGCAATTTGCAGATATCACGAAAACTTTTCTTCTATGAGTTTTAGCTGAGGAAATTTTCCATTTGAGCACAGAATGCGGCTCCACGAAGTTCGCTCGTTTTCCCGCAATTTAAATGGGAAATCGATGGGAAAAACGCCAAATTTCCCATCGAGCTCGCAAAAACATATGAAGGTCTAGAAAATTGAAACTCTCACAAAAGATAGAGCTGATCGTATGAATATGTGGAAAAGCATTCGCTGATTTTGATTCAGAGAACCTCAGTACGAGGTCTAAGTAACCCTAGTTTTCCACAAACTGGCGTCCCCAGTAGGCGAATTCTCGCATGTGTAATCGATCGACTTCGATTTCTTCACTTCATTTTCAATTCTTTCGATCCTCTCTGCTCGACACTAAATTCTGAAGCGGTTCCGACCCGTGAAAAATTTCGTGGAGGCGCCAGGGACCAGCCCGTGAGCGCTCAAATGCCAGCGCTGAGACCGACTTCTCGCATGCGCTGCCAATCAATCCTGTTTTGACACAACATGAAGTGATCGTTCTTGCTCGCTGTCTGGTCCGATCGAATTAGAAAGGATGAATATCGACTTCAAGATTGTTTTAGTTTCAATTTTGGGCTTTTAATGTGTTTCGTTTGTGTCTTCTTCCTTGAAACTGCTCAGTATACAGAGAAAACATGTGGGGGCAGAGGGGAGGGGGGGGGGGGGGTCGTGAGAAGGTCGATTTTTCCTATTGTCACGCTTGACCCTGCCCATGGGATGGGGACTGACATCGAAGGATCGATAATGCCTTTTTTTCCACCGATTGGATATTTGCTTGATTGGATATTATAATCAGTTATTTGTTCCAAACTGCTGGCTTTCTGTACCTCATCAAGAAAAGCAACCATTGGAAAATGTTAGCACTTAGCAAAAACGTCACCTAAAAGTCAAGACCTCAAGGAATCTTGTAATGGAAGAGAATACGGAGAAAATTGAAATTTCCAATGAAAACTATTAGGTCGTCAAGTATGAAATGTCCGATTTTATGAGCGATCCGTTTGACAGTCTCTATCTTCGAAGATTTGCTAGATCTCTTCTCATCTTTATCTTCATTAAGAGGGTACATCCTCTTTCTTTCAAAATCACCTCCTAGGTTTTTGATCAGTTCTCGAATTTTTGTTTGAAAGCATTTTTTGTAGAACTACCCAAAGACGAAGAATCGAGTCGTTTTGGAACATAGATTCCATTTTCCAGCCATTAGAGCTGAGAAAGCTGGGAACGTCAGGATAGTGTTAAGGGACATTTGGCATGCACTGAGCAGCGTTTGCTTGGGAAGTTCTGCTCAGGTGACATGAAGCTCCAAAGTGAGCCTTATGATGAACCTGGATATCGATGAGCTGGAAGCCGTAGCCGAAGCGGATAGGAGTCAAACTATGTCAGCATAAGCAGCAAGGTGTGATCTTTATAATCCATTATTATTCAGGCACTCAAGGCCATATGACCATTAAAAGTGATTCGGTAAACGAATTTTTCCCTTTTTGATGATCCTCAAAAATGGGTGCCAATTTTTGACCATTTTTCACAAAGACAAATCCACACTGCTTAAGCCAGAGGAGCAGGGGTGAGGACCCACCTGCCACTCTCTATACTGGGCAAACCTTGCTCCATTTCACCACAACTCCTTCCAGGGATTGGCTCACTTCTTGCTGGAGAAAATGTTCAATTCTCAACATGATGTTGGATACGCTCTTCGCCACTTGATTGCTACTAGCTTTCCACGTTTCCAAGCTGTTGGCCCAGTCAAGCTGCAGTCAAGATGGCAAGCTGTGGGAATAGTATAGGAGCATAGTCGGATATCTTATACTGCATCTTGCTTTAGAAACAAAACTCGAAATCTTCTCATCAAAAATCGGACATTTCATACTTGACGACCTTATAGTTTGAACTGTTGCTAAACAGCTTTAAATTCTGAAAAAGGAAACGAGAAAACATTCCATCTCATAGAAGTAGCAAAAGTACAAAAAATTCATCGAAGGAACTCATAAAGAGAGAAAATCACTGAATTTCACCAGAACTGCGGCAAAACAGCTGTTTCTGTTGCAATTCGTGCAACAAACAACTAACGGAAGACTCCTCCAAACTGAACGCCAACAGAAACATGTACCAGTTACTGCGCTGAACGCAGTGGATTTCCGTTGTTGTTATTGTAAAGAAACCAATCGGAGTGCGCTAAACTACCAGAAAGTTGGAAAATCTGAGGAACGAAAGTTTCAGTGGGTGCTGCCTTTAAGCGTGTGAATGTATCGGCACCGAATTTCGAGGTTATATTCGTCCAGAAACGCTCACTGTCCACCATTTGTACTAGAACCTACATATAATCCTTGTTTGAACTGTTTGAGCTTTCATCAATGTACTTTGTAGTCAGATGAGAAAACGTGGCGTGAGCATGGGAAATTCGCGACATCTGAAGGGGTGTATGCGAAATATGCACGACTTCGATGACATTAACAGGGAATTTATATGAGGCCTCCAATATGCCAAGTTTGACGCATTTCGCGATGCTTGCATTGATTCGGACACGGACCTGAGTGCAGTCAAAATGATCAATGTGTTTGATCATGTGCAAGTACTGATTTTTTATGTGGACTTCATTTAAGAGCTCAGAAGCGAAGCAGTTCATGCGCACGCGCACCAGGTCATTCACGATTTCCTCATGCAACCATGGTTTCTCCGAGGCATGGGTAATTTGATACTTCCAACGATTCTAAAAACTTCTGGAGTATCAGTAAACCTTTTGAATAGACGACAAAACGATTAGGTGAAGATTGCAGTCAAGCTCAGTTTGTCAGGTCCGTTTTGAGATCACAAACAAGCTACGCGTTAACGGACAACTGCGGTGTTCGAATGATCCGGCGCCTTCTCTTTTGATGACTGCGCAAAAAGACTACGACTAACTTCCTTTTTAAAACAAATAAACCAGTAAATGCTAACCGCGATTCGCGCAATATAGTTTATATGATCACATGTCAAACTTGCAAGCTACAGTACGTAGGTGAGACTACACAAACGCTTAGGGCACGTATAAATCAACATACTAGAAGCTTTCGTAATTTGAGTTTAAATACATTTATAGTGAACCATTTTGAAAATACTGGCCATAACCCTGATAGTATCAATATTGATGTACTGGATCATGTAGCAGGCGAGGATAATGCGAAAGGGGAATTGAGGGATAAGGAATTACTTTGGATACAATACATGGTAACCGCATATCCATTAGGTTTTAATGATCAGATTAAAGGGTTTGGGAATATATCAGACTATGTCAACCCATTAGGAAAGAAGAGCCATCCTTATTTTAGATGCCCCGTAAAAAGGACCAGAAACAGAGGTAAGAAAAGAAGATCTAGAAAGAAAACTAAGTGTGAAAATAGAACAGAAGAAGTAATACAGAACATTAATGAAAGGAGTAGTAATAACCTAATAAGATACTTTAAAACTCTTAACAAATTCGACGTAAGTAGACTTATTAACATCACTTTTAGCCCTAGTTTCAAGAATTTCACTTTTGAATTGAAATATAAGATCTACGCCCTTGTGGCACATCCTTTTGGGGTAAAAATAAAGTAAGGGAAAGTAACAAGGGAGGAATTGCGGTTACAATACCATATTTAGGAGACATAATGCAGAGGTTACAGTTAGGCAAAATTTGTAATAGTAGAGGAATGAGAGGCACTGTAGCACAATCTACACAGAATATAGATAATATGAGAAAACTTAGGATCAGGATAAGGTACAAAACCAGTCAACCTATTGGGCTTAAATTGTGCAACTATAATAGGTTTCTAAGGTCACTAAATACAACGGATATTAGGAAGATAGAAAGGGTAAACTGCTTTTGTTACAGATACCCTGAATACATAGATAGCAACTTAGAACACATTTGCACTGGGAATTTAGGAATAATAAAAGACAACCAACTTAGAAGTATATTTGATAAGGGAATGAAGTATAGAACACATCATGTTGTGAGTAAGCAGGACATCATTGAGTTGATCAATGAACTAGCTAGGGTATTAGGTAAGAAGCTTACACACAAACTCAAACTAAGTAGATTAATTGAAGAGAACTTAGTTACTGATATAAAAAGATACATTAAGAAATCTATTCAACCTAGATTGTTTAACTTATATGATAAGCAAGAGGTACTCAAGGATGAATACAATCAGGAAGTATTGAGAGAGCTACACAGGCATTTTGTAATCACACCGGTAGATAAAGCGAGCTCCAATTTTAGTTCAACGTGTAAGAAGTTATATGTTAATATAATTAAAAAAGAAATGGAGCAAGTAAATAATCAAGAGAATACGTATATATCCACAGATCTGAAAGACGAGGACGTCAGAACTTTACACAGTAGAATATTAAGTGGGGTTGACCTAAAAGAAGAAAATAGATATGATGAAATACCGAGAATATACGCCATCCCCAAAATGCATAAGACACCGATAAAATTCAGATTTATAACCGGAGCCAAGCATAGCTCAATAAAGCCGCTAACCAACACTTTGCAAATTGTGCTAGCATATACGTCGACATTTCAGGAATTGTTGCAACGTAATATGGCAACGCACCGGAATTAAGCATTTTTGGGCAATTGATAGCAGCAGGAAACTAGTGGAAGAATTACATACATCTAACAGAGAATTAGGATTATTTTCGGCAGACTTTTCCAGCCTTTTTACTAACCTTCCACATAGTGTAGTCAGAAGGAGTATTGTAAGGTTCGGGTTGCGAGTTTTTTCCCAAATATGAGTGTCGGCTTTTCTTCCCGAACCTTAGCGAGAAAAAGTGAGAGACGAGAGAGAGAATGGGTTTGAAAGTTTACCACATGTTACCGTTAGAATGCTTTATTGTGTAATACATAAGCGAGGCACTACAAGCAAAGCGAATTATAGAAAGAGGACAACAGAATCGAAAGGTAAAGGATCACATCAGGGAGCGGAAGCCGCCACTGCGGCTACTGTCGAGTGTTGCGAATGTCCAAGATGGAGCTAACAGTCCTTCCCATCTGGCCTGAGCCCTGCCTCTTCCTGCACTTCACCATTCCTCCTTTGTGCTCCGGTCGGTCCATAAATCAGGGGGCGCGCCGACCGCGCTTAAGCGGTTGTTTACAGTATCGATAGTTTAGCTAACGCCTAAAAGCAGAGGAAATTAAAAGTATTCATTACAGTATGACTAAGATGCTTTCTATCTGCATAAAAGATTACGGATACATAAAACTACATAAGGGTAAAGCAGGTTATACTAATGTAGATACAATGCAAGGCAGATACTATAGAATTGAGAATATACTTTACATGATAGATGCACTTTTAGACTCTAGTTACGTCATTTTTGGAGGAACAATATATAAACAGGTTAAGGGAATACCACAAGGAGCGTCCTGCAGCCCACAGTTAGCAGACCTTACATTAGCATTTATGGAATACGAGTTTGTTCGTAATAGGGTGATAATGGGGAATAGGATGAGTCATACTTTATACTATAACTTTATAGATATATAGACGATATTATCCATATTTCGGAAGACATAGAAATGTTTAAGAATAATTTAGGAGAAATCTATCACCCCTCTCTGGTTTTAGAACAAACTAATGGTAGTAATAAGGAAACTAACTTTTTAGACTTAACAATTAAACTTGGGTTAGACAAAATTTACTTCAGCCTTTACAACAAAACTGATGATTATAATTTTAGGGTTATTAGATACCCCAACTTTTCTTCCAACATACCACTAAATATTATTACAAATACATTTGTCACAGAGCTATTACGAATAAATAGAGCTTGCTCAGAATATGAGGACTTTCGAGATAGAGTTATACAGTTAGGAGTAATTTCTTATAACAATGGGTGGGATAAGAACACGATAATTAGGACTTTGTGCTTAGCATTGGGATGTAGACCATTTATTTTACGCAAGTACCGCTTAGAAACTCCTGTACACCTGCCACTTCTACATGATCTACAAAGTAGGTTACTTAGTGTAAGAACACAGGGCGCGGGCGGGAGATAATTCAAATTTAAACTCTAGGAACGCAAGCGTTAGACTCTCGGGGTATCAGTGCTCACATACTTTCTTGGACTTCTCCGCATCACTCACTTCTCTAGCCCACACACATCCTTTTCCTATCTTACCATGAGACTTTCATGTCCACATTATTTTGGCAGCTTCCTTGGGAACTACTGATGAAAGGGTGCCACACCCGGGGGCGCCAAGGAAGCCGTACTTCCGGTCTACTTCAAGCCCCGAAACCGGTTAAGTACGAAAACTATTGTGTTCTCTGTATAGGCCACACTACCTTTTACTTTCGAAAGATTTATAGCTTGTTATATCTAGTCAGTATCACTCTATTTTTCTATATCTCTCTTCTAATCAAGTCTTCGTTTGCACTCCTTTACTTATTCTAGCCATCAGACGCCTCGAACTTTCAACTATGAAACAGTCCGTGTACTCTACATAGGCAGAAATACCATTGCACCATAGTTCCCACAGCAAATGTAATGTATGCGATTGTCATAGCCCAACTGTCCACTGGATTACATCCCGCAGAGCCTAACTTTGACGCAATAAGCTTCATTGAATTCCCTTGTTCATAAAATATGAGGTTGTTCATAAAATAGGATTTGAATCGAGAAGGCATTTGGCTCAGAAGTCAAAGTCATCTCCCTGGAAATCGGGATCATCAAAGATCTCTGAGTGAACGTCATGTTGGTTGGGGCAATAGAAACACAGCCGGGTTACGTTCCCTGTCTTGTATTAGCATTCATCACCATACTTAGATGTAGATATTGTGGTCAACAAAGCTTACTCCTCCTACGTTGAAGTTTTTCCTGGGAGTTAGCGAGTTAACGTTCATAGTTAACTCGCAGCTTCAGGAGGACTAGTACCACTCCTAAGTAGGCGCTACTTCACAGAGTGTGGCATGCATCCCGTCCCTTTCTGTCTAAATGGAGCGAATCCCAATTTGTCCCCCTATGGCATCGATTTTCACTGCTTTTTGCTTTAAAAAAAACGGTCTTGTTTCATAGCCGTGTTGGATAATTACGATTTACATTACTCGAATGTAAATCGTAATTATCCAATAACTTCCGTAATAACTTCCCTTTGCATACTCAGGTGGAATGAATGTAGAACAATTTCTCAAATGTTCGAAGTATTCGAACATTCGAGTATTCGGCGAAGTTCCAATATTCGTTTATTCAGATATTCGAATAATCGGGCGTTTCACAAAATTCAATTATCCGAATATTCGCATATACGAAAAAAGTTTCAACATTCCACTTCTAGTCTCGATCTCGCGCTCAGTTCGGTGCACAACAACACGATATTCTGATGTGTTTGTTTCTGGAAATTCTGTTTGTCTCTGATTATTCATTACACTCTTCCCATTTGTTTTTTATAGATGGGTAATATTTATGCGCCGCGCCCTCTTGTAAGGTCAATTACAGAGAAGCTTCATTTCTAAACTGAGTCCATCATGCTACCTTTTTTTTGTGGAGAACCCTTTTTTTCTGATACGTCCCCAAATTATGATTGACGCTGGAAGTCAATAATGTTTGATGGTAACGATTGGTAGAAGAATTGTGTATCAGCAATGACGTACGCAGGAAAATTTATTGCCCCAGTTCGCAAAAATTTATTCGCGAACGGCTTTTGAATCCATGCTGACCATCTATTTTAAACGAACACCGACCGTAAACTCAGTTGAGTCGAAGAATCTTGATCTGTGATAATTGCGCGGATTCAAACTAAACTTAAAGGTTTGCTTTTCTAAAGAACTCAAAATAACTTTACATTCGGGTAATGTAAATCGTAATTATCCAACACGGCTATGAAACAAGACCTTTTTTTTCTTAAAGCAAAAAGCAGTGAAAATCGATGCCATAGGGGGACAAATTGGGATTCGCTCCATTTAGACAGAAAGGGACGGGATGCACGCCACACTCTGTGAAGTAGCGCCTACTTAGGAGTGGTACTAGTCCTCCTGAAGCTGCGAGTTAACTATGAACGTTAACTCGCTAACTCCCAGGAAAAACTTCAACGTAGGAGGAGTAAGCTTTGTTGACCACAATATCTACGCCGCTCCTCTATAGTATTTCGGACAAATATGTCGTACGCGCATCCTGGATCTACTTTGATCACCGATATCGTTTTCACTATTCGATACACCCTCCTTCTCTGCGCTCTGTCCTCCTGTATATAAACTCTTTCTGGAGGAATCCACGCCATCATTCCATTTTTCCTTTTTCTATGCAGGCCTTTTCCTTCCTGATAACATTGCTTGTGTAATCCACGCTACTGACATATTTCGTGTTTTCGCGGTCTTACAAGATTTCCGTCACGTACAATTCGCTATGAGATTAACTGCCGTTTTTTCGAACATGTTACATTCAGGATTCCAGAACTGTTGCTAGTATTCTCTGTTTATTCGACTTATTCTACTGCTTTATTAACAGTATTATTCCTTCCCGTATTCTAGTAGACAGGTCAGTCGGTTTTTTTTCCTTCGTTTTTAGTTCTTAGTTTTGGTCATCCCCACCTTACTGATGAGTGCAGGGGATGACCTAAACTTTCAGTTTAGTTTCCGTATAAGGATAGTGCACGAAACGGAAACTAAACACTAAGCAATTCATTTTTATTTATTATTAATTTATTTTTTAAATTATTAGTTCTCTGAATGGAACAATTACTCGTTAGGTTGTCGCAAAAGTTTCACTTGCTTATGTGTGTTCCCAAATTTTTCGAAACTGATTTGGAATTTTCAGTCTAAAACATATACGTACATATAAGGATTAGTCAATGCTCTACCTACATCCAGTTTGTCCTATAAGTCCGTTGCGATTATGACTGGAAATATTGTGGCTGACTATCTGCGTCTTGTTCATCTGCGTCTACACGGTGTGCGTAGAGCGCGTGCTTAAACTCTTCGAGTCATAGATACGACAGTGGTGAGACAGGGGTCAAAAATTGAAGGTTATTCACCAACCACTTCGATGAAGTTGAGGAAGGTTAAAAGAACGGAGTTCACAGGGTGCGAGCTAGTGAAGCCGTTTTTAAGATGGTTCACACCGGAACAGCTCTAGTATTGCTCAAAAAGGAAAAAAAGATCAAACGTCAGAGGCGGAATATTAAATATGCTCACAATCTCTACATTCTCACTTTAACATGTCGTTAATGTGTGACCAACGTTAATCTCAACACTTACAGCGTCTCCGCTTGATTTTTCGGTAATCTCAAAAACTTTATGTTGCGCGGTTGTCAGTAATCTTCGTCATGATATTCTCCACAAAATGGCACCAAGACCGACATTTTTACCGAGAATCTACGAAGAAATCAATTTTTATAATGTGGACGGGGGATTTGCGTTGCGCCGTTTCTATCAAATTGTCGACATCCTTGCGTACACAATAAAAGCAAGTGCCTTCGTCTGAAAGTGGCCCAGAAAACAGGTTATGTTTGAGAACACTTTTCCGCTAAATATCTCTTTCAGTTCGGAAAATCCATGTATTTCTTGCTTTCCCTGACAAAACGTACGACTTTCTGCACCCTTTTCCGATCCGGGGCTGCGCGCCGAATCCAATTTATCCTCATCGTCTTAGGTAAAGGTTCCCCCCCCCCCCTTCCCCAACGGCGCTACCGTAAGTGATGGTAGTTTGAGACGCGTCCCAGGTTATCGTACCTATGCTTCGAGTTCTCAACGGAACTTCGTTCAGCTCGCCATCTTGGTTACAGGTGACGACAAGTGGGTTCTTACGCAAATCACATAAAGAAATGTGGATGACTAGGACGCCAATAACCTTGGATTCTACTGCCAAAACGAGGACTACCTCCTCAGAATGCAGTGCTCAGTATTTGATGGAATCACAAAGGAACCGGTTGTCGAAAGCTGCTACCAACTAACCCAACTGTCTATGTAGGGTAATGATTTCACTTAAGTACATTGTGTGATAGTTTGTTGTATTGAAGTATAGGAATTAATTCGAAAAGACGTCCGAAAATAGCTGAAACTTTCGCGACGATCTGAAAGAATAGACAACATTGAATAGAGATAAGAACCAGTGTTTCAAACCTAATTTAAAGTGAGCCTAGCTCTCAGCTAACGCTTCAGTAATGGAGCTTCTAGGAATTGCATGAACTAACCCAAACCCAAATCACTGGAACCTCAAGACATGTAGTATTACATCCATTTCTGTAGTGAGTCTGCATGACTCTGGTGCTACAGCAACATGCGTAGAATGTTACAGCCATATCATGAGTCAGCATGAGTTTCTTAATAGATACTGAAAATAAATAGGAACATTTTCAGGAGTTTTTACTCAGCAACAAGAACATCAAAGTTGTACGTACTTTCTAATCGCATTGGCGTGGTATCCATCCAACATCTCGAGACCGTTCCTCAGAATGGGTGCTTTGTATTGTATAAAGAAATGACGTTAATTTTTCAGATTTTGTGCTCAGAAGTTGCAGTGCCATACTGGTGGTAAGGTTGCGGGATGGGGTTGGAAAGAATATGGACTACTCAAAATGGAATAAAGCCTTGCCTTGATGGCAGACTAGTATCATAAAGATTGAAAACTCCCAGTAAGCTATTTGCTTTTCTGAAGAGTTTGCTCACCGAATTAAAGGCTCAAAATTTGCCACAAAATTGTAGCTGTCTATGCCAGCAGGTATACCCAGGCAAGGTGAGGATGAACCGCGGTACCAATATTTGGCGTAGCCAACTCTACGGTCAGCCAAACATGTAATTGGACTGGGTCGGTAAAGTATTGGCGTGCGGTGAGGGAGCAAAAAGTGCGCTCTCAATTTAAGCGACGGTAGGTGCTTGCTGATGGGACTCAAGAATGATTATGACAGCGAAGGTGCCGCTGATAATCACTACTTGATTATTCGATCATTCGAATATTCAAATAAATCCACCCTAATATTCGAATATTCGAATAGTCAAGTATTTGAGAGTGATCAAATATTTGGATATTCGCATGAACAAATGTTTTCAAAGAGTCGAATACTCGAATATTCGCATATTCCGAATACTTTGATTGTTCGAATATCCGAATGTTTCGTATAAACGGATATTCGAATATCCGAATATTTATTAGAATATTGTTCGATTCGGTCAACGCTCTAGTTAGTAAAGAAAAACGTTGGCTGTTCCGAATAAACTGATTACTAATCTTGCGTATGTGCACTTCATTGTGCACCAATACAAAGGTCAAGTCATGCCGAGAGTTGTCAACTGTGAACAGGAATATCTGTCTTATTGTTAAAGGAGATTAGGCTCTAGCATCAAAATGCGTGGTTTTGAAGCAAGTTGTAAGGATCGGAAGTATACGTATGCTTCAGAACTCGCACTATTCTAGCGCCGACCTAACTCTATGTGACAGTGCTGTAATCGGCTTAAAATTCCTTCCTCCTCCTTTGTGTTCATCATGATTCTTTTCCTCACTGTCCTTAAAAGAAACTTCTGACAGGACATCGAATCATTCTAAAAATTTATCTTGAACTGGAGTCAGCGCAATCAGTGATGATGTAAAACTAACGGGGTTCCTCAATTCTGTTCGTACACACGTACAGGAAGCGATGCCCAATGTGGAATGGAATCAACATCACAACATCGAGTCTGGACTAATTTCCTGTTGCTTAATGAACTCTATTCTATGTAGCTCTGCATTTCGCTCGACAGTTGCTTCAACAGGTGGTTATGTGTTGTTTATGTTACTCTTATGCACCCAACATACTGTCTGTTCCTTTACTTTAACCTGCCTCTGTTTTTGTGAACCTTTCCTTTTCTGCTGTCAATTCCGAATTCGGCCTTGTTCTGGTCGTGTCGAGGATTTGTGAAGGAATTAACGTCGATCCTCAATTTTGCCTCTCGTTCTCTTCATATCCTCGTACAGCTTATTTGCAGCCTTTTTGGCATTCATAGAATTTGCAGCTGGCTACTGGAAATCGACCTACGGCTTGCATACATAGGTCGCCTTCTCTCCAATAGGTGTATTTATGCTGCTTTATGTCGTACACAGCACCACTAATAGATGTTTCTTCTCCTTCTGCCTCTCATAAACCATCCGACAATAGCCACTGAAAGCATTGTTGCCCGGGCAATGTGAATGTATGTAATTTTTTAGATGTGTCGTCACAACGATGTTCTCTACGTGATTCTCAATGAACGCTTTCAACGAGTTCGAAGAGCGTGCGGCATAACGCTCCCACCGCATTTTCCTACATAGTTAGCAGAGTCTGAAATTCGTTCGACCTCACATCCATCCGAATAATCATGACATTAATCGTCTCCGTCATAGGTTTAGCCTCGTGGAGGCCGGACTGTTGTCTTAACCTCTTTCGACGATTGCGTTTTGCGAGCTGCAGTCTCGTAGAAATCTATATTTTGATTTTCTATAATCCAACAATGTTGGTATCAACCGTCAACATGTTGATCCTCTGTCCTTCTGAAGTCTCGATGATCATCTCGAATTTTCACAAGAGAAAGCTTCGGAAAGAGATTTCCCTGCACATTCGTTGCGAATCATAAACATCATTGTGATCAGCGTCTCCTGAGAATTTTTTCTTCGTATAAAAGAACTGAGATCTATTCTAAGCAGAGACACTGCCGATAACGTAGCCTGCCCAACATGATGTCACAGACTATACTTGGACTGTGCTATATGGTTCACAGAACCTCAGAATTACTACAGAAAACCAGAGAAATTTGGCAGGAAAATGGCATATGATGATGACGTTCATGCAAAATGATGTTGATAATTGTGCTCAGCCTATGAAAGTACGCCTATATTAAAAAATTGGGAAGATATTGCGGGACCCCTTTGTCCACTGCTGCGTTCTAACTGCGCGCCCTACACGTGCACTGCCCTTGGGTATGCCCTTGAGAAAAGGGGCGTAACTCCTGATAGAGACAAGATTCGGGGAAGGCAAAAACTGATTTGAAATCAGGTCGCGAGCTGTATAAGGCAGTTCACAACTCGCTACGGAACGAACGGAAGGTATGCCACACTGCCGGAGTATCTTTCCCTTATCAGCATGGTTGGAGTCATCGACGTGGAACTCTGGGCTTCTGTGAACCATTTAGCAGATTTCAAGTATAGCCTCTAACATCACGTTGGACATGCTCTCTAACCATATACATAGGTCTCGTCTCGGATTAGCAGCTTAAGTTCGCGCACTTCCCTTATTATTTTTTGAGATCTTCGCGTGAAAAGAATATCTATTAGCTGCTGAGCATAATGGTAGTGTGATTACTGGGAATGACTCGTTCAAAGAACACCCTGGCGCATTCCTCGGCTTCGCCCACAGGCTCCTCGAGAATTGGGGTTCAAAAATGGGTTCCCCTTCAGTTTTGCACAGAATCACATATACCATTTTGATCAGCAGCTCCAGCAGATTCTTTTCACATGAAAATCACAATTCACACGGTTCCGAGGAGGAGCGGTGCCTTTTGAGCAAGGAAAACGTAGCAGCGATTGGGCTATGCTTATCCAATCTAGCTAAGCAGAGTCACGCTGCTAACATGGCTTCCACGTCATCATTTTGCTCAAAGGTTAAAACATTTTCTTTCTACAAACTTTCGCAAGTCATCGTTTGAGTAAAGAGCCAATCCGGGAAGGAGGAGAGCGGCCTCTCCTGTATGTAGGATCTGACACACCTGATCACAGCAAAATCACCCGCGAGTGCTGCCTTTGAGCAGACATGGAGTTTATCGAGTCTGTGTATATGCACAGGCCAGGTACATATGTATTTGTTTTCATGTTACATTTCTATTTGTTAGTTTATCTGTTTCTTTACGTTTACGCTTGCTTACGAATGAAGTGATATCACTATGACATTGTCGGTACTCTCATTCCTAGCAGAAGACTTTATTTTGGGCTTGCTCTTTTTCGGCTGTGAATCGAAATTTTGAGGGATTTCCGGCTCTACCAGTCATGCCTAATTTCATAAAAGGATTGTTGTGATTATGGCTATGTAACTAGTTCCCAAAACTAGGACTTGAATGCCCCAATTTGCCCCCCCCCCCAACCCCCCCCCCCGCTCCTCCCACTCTCCCACCTCAAAAAAGCGGCACATTGCGCCGGAAACGTTTCGAATTTTTCCAGATAACGAACGACATACCATTGGACTTAAAGTCAACCTTAAAAATGCCGCATTCACAAGAGCCAAAATTCACACAAGATTTACACTGAGTATTGCGTAAGAGCACATTCTCTCACACTCCTTGCTAGGCTTCTCTGGATAGCAACACTAAATTTGAGACTGAAGAACTTCATGTGCGCAGCGTTTTGCGGCGATGTTACCATGCTGGTTTCGATTTCACTTGAACGGCGCTCAAATGACAATTTGGTATAAGTCAAGACCTCTTTGCGGAACACTGGCGTCTGGAATGAGTAGAAAACCGTTACAGGGAAAGAGGTACACGTGAAAGTCCATTTTTTTGGCACCAATTTACAAGATGAGCGTTAACGTGAAGCTGGGTATTCATGAGCTGAAAGCTGTGAAAATATTGAGTAAATACCAAACTACGTGTAAGTGCATGAGAGAATCTGATCAGCATTTTTACTAGAGTCGACGCCGGTTTTTCCAAAACAAAATATCCGATTTCAAAATGAGAACATACATCTTTTTTTTACATAGCATACATTTGGAGAACATACATCATACACGAACATCACCATTTCATCACCACCTGCTCTCCAGGTTGCTGAGCTGCTCGCTCAAGCGATTTATCGTTAGGATGGAGAAGCTGTACAAAGAGTGCAGGACTGCATTTCGATTTCTTACTGCGTCTTTTTTGACATATACTCGACAGTTTCTCGTTTGAAGTTGGATATTTCACTGATTAATTATCTAATGTATAATAATCCGCTAGAACGTAATGGTGATCCAGCTGTATTATGCTGCAAACTCACACCTATTTTGCAGAGACCGTTTCATTTTGGCAGCTGCCACCCATTCTGAAGGTTTGTCAATTTACTAAAAGTGCATCCTATTCATGATATCTTCGGTCTTCAAATGCTGTATTTTCCTTGAACGTGATCTCTCCCAATTGTGTGGGCGTGGTTGCTCATGGAACTAACTCAAACTGATCCCTGCAAACTCGCTACTCTCTTATTTTCAACCGAAATTGTGGAAGAAAATAAGTACAATAATAAAAATAAGTTGGGTATTTCAGTGATTAATTATCCATTGTATAATAATCCGCTAGAACGTAATGGTGATACAGCTGTATTATGCTGCAAACTCACACCTATTTTGCAGAGACCGTTTCATTTTCGCAGCTGCCACCCATACTGAAGGTTTGTCAATTTACTAAAAATGCATCCTATTCATGATATCTTCGGTCTTCAAATATTGTATTTTCCTTGTGCATTTTAGCCATTCAACGTGATCTCTCCCAATTGTGTGTGCGTGGTTACTCATGGAACTAACTCAAACTGATCCTTGCAAACTCGCTACTCTCTTATTTTCAACCGAAATTGTGGAAGAAAATAAGTACAAATCATCGAGAACCACTCACTACGTAGGTCATTGAGAGCCGGCCGACTTACATTGAGTGCGTAGTTGGTTATTACCGCATACATAGTTCGATAGTCACGGTTTAAAAGAACCATGTCATGACGAACACATATCTTGTTGGATACAGGGTGGGACCAAAGATATGTCCGTCAACAACACGCGTGTTACCTCTGGTTCAGGTCTGATGGTTAGCCAGAAGTTCAGTCCTCCTCAAAAAGACGGATTCCATGACTGCAGAAACGCGATAGGACCTGAGCGACGGCTGCGAGGAGAGCATGCTCTAAAGCCCCACTCAGAGTTTTGCAGCCGGGCGAGTCGCCCATGTCGAAACATGCCGGCCTGGTACGCAGCGCGAGCTCGCTGGGGGGTCACTCAGAGTATTTTGCCGCAGCGAGCTTGCCGCGAGGTCGCCTAGCGAGCGGCGACAAGGAATGCCCGGACCGTTTTTGCCGCGCGCAGGGTATTTTTCTTCTTACTTTCGTGAACTTTTCGATCAAATTGCACTCCGTCAATAACGAATAATTAGTTTTGCTATGATATGCTTTTAGCGCTTCTTACTTGACTTTTTCGGTGCGTGCCTACCCGTAAACTAGAACATTTTCTGCGGTGGTATTCTTTATGTTATCTTTTGTATTTCTGACACTTTAGCTAGTCATGGATGACGACGATGTAGTGTAGTTAGTCCTAGAATGCCTTCTGGAGGTGGTAGCCAGGAATAGTAGGGATTATGTTAATAAGACACACGTTCCGTACCTGGACAAAAGGTTCAGACCGCTATTAGGTTGGTGCATAATTAACGCGACTTTTTTCGCGACTCCTCTTCCCTTTAAAAATCAACGCTTCTTGGACGGTTTTTTCACATTAATAATCCCCTTCTCTCACTTAGTGAAGGCGCTATCGAAAATCGTATCTACATTCATCATCTCATGCTCCACTACTTGGAAAGGTTGGAACGCAGCATAGGCATTCAGCGATCTCAACGAAATTTTGGCAGAAGAAAAATCAGCAAAGCCAAATTGAAAAATGTTTAAGTAGCTCACGTACGAGGGTACAATCCTACAGACGAAGAAGGAGCAGCTCTACGACCAAGTTTCGACGACCAGGAACTATTGGCAGCCGTAGGAGGGAAGGAGGTTCGATTGACGAGATACCTCAGAAATAGAGCCTGTTCGTTTTGCTACAGAAAATCGATGAAAATTGAACGTTGTTCCGCCTGAGAGTTCGTGCTTACGCAATTGGGCAATCTCTATGCTTTTCTGGACCTAGTGAGAGGAAGTACCATGGTCGAATGGTCCATATTGAAGAGTTCGAGCAGCACTCTCGCTATCAAGCTTTCGTCCTCTTCCAAGCTGCCCAATATTTCTGGTGGTTGGAATTTGATGGCTAACCTCTTCTTTCTCCATCTGTGAAGCTCGTACCTTACGAATATGAACAATCTTTGAACTTATTGCTGATTGAAACGCTCGAAACGCTCGCTGAGATCGTGGAATGACTGGGCTGCATTCAACTTTTCCTGAAGTGATGGAGCATACTAGGCGGATGTGGAAGCGGTTTCCCATCGCACTTTTAATAGGTGGGGGAGGGGATTGTTTTCATGGAAAAATCACTTGGAAAGCTTTGATTTTTATCAAAAAAAGAAGTCGCGCGAAAAGCTGCACTAAGCCGCATTATGCACCAACCTGATAATTCATGAAGCACACAGAAGAGGCGTTCCTCGTTCGTATCGTTCAGTTCTAACAAGGAATTCTACAGAAATTCAAAAGAAGTGGAAGAATTACTGCAGATGTAGAAAAGATGCCCCAGTGCCAACCGCCGCGCTCCCGCTCAACTCCGAGTATCCCCAACGTCGCTGAGCGGCAAAGGCTTCCCACGCCCCCTCTTGCCGCCCGGCGAGAACTTGCTCGGCGGCAATACTCTGAGTGGGGCTTAAATGGAAGGTTCGAGTAGGTCCCGCCGGTATTCTGCGGCCACGACGATATGAAACCGCACGCGCAGTCCGTCTTTGACAAGAACTGTATATTTTGGGTCCATTAGTTTAATCGAGTGGCCAGCCAGTTGCTTCAATCTCACTTAGGAAGGTGAGTAGATCTTGGTGATACCCGAGACTAGGCTTGTAACATCTCTGGAATCTTGATTAGTGGGAAACACTTCAAAAAGTATTACATGAGTGTAGATAAAAATTCGCAGAGATACACACATTCCATCGAAGTAACAAGCATCTGTTCACAAAATAACAACGTAAGAGACACTGAACAGAGACAGTATCGCCGATCGTCATCAAATCCAGATTCATGAACGCTGTGCACTTTTCCGTCCGATCGTCCTGTACTGTCTAACTAAATCGCTGTGCTTTATCGTCAACCAATCTGTTGACGATTGAATCGGTTTCACTCTGATGGAACTTGAACATGACTTCATTTGCCTCCACATCCACTGCTCCCTTGCTGCTGAGACGAAGTAGTACTTTGTACTAGTACTAGCATTTGATCTTGAAAGTAACTGTGAACGAACGAGTGCTTGACGAAGAGCACTAGTTTCAAATCCAGTGCTTTGTATCGAAATTAGCCTCATATCTCCTACCCTTGAATCTTCATGAAAGAGCCGTTTTTGATAAAGGTGAAGACTTTCAATGTCCTTATATTCGTAACTTTCAAGAACATACGAGTTCGAAGCCTTGATATCAAATCGTGTACGCATTTCAATCAAAGAAGGCTCTCTACTTTGCAATTTAGAACTCCTGCCGCCCTAGTCATGCTTACTGGTGCCAATAATGAAAGGTGCTTTTCACATCCGAAACCTTCGTAGCTGCCACAATATACAGTGCAGTTCATCGTAAACAACCTGTGAATAGGCTCGCTTTCATGGCTGACCATATTTGCCCATCGCTTTGTCATCCATCCTTTGTCACGGATTTACTGGATGTTTACTAGAGTGGCTCTCATTCTTTCTAATCTATGTCTATTATTCTGGTACCGCTAATGATATGACCTTCGCAATAGAAGACCATGAGCAGTTAATCCATCGCTAAGCGTCGCCCATAGCCTCTCTAAAACTGATACCGTTGATATTTTTCAGGAATGGGTGAATTGTGGCAAATTCGACACTTCATTAATTACTCAATAAATTTCTCAACGAAAAAAAAGTAGGAAATTGACATCGAAAAAAAAATTCAAGCGAGGCCGTACAACCCGCTCTTTCAAATCATTTTGACTTCAGTACGGAAAGATAATGAAAATTTTCATACGCTCAGATCTGTCGTGGTATACGTAGTCTGCCTGTTCCCCTGAAGATGTTGTGGATGAGGGACGCTTAGTGAGAGATTAATTTTTGGCGCGCATTATAAGCGGTATTGTGAGTTAGTGCAACTGTTAAACCGCTTTTGGCCTACGCAGCTAATCGCTTTACCGAACATTTTTTGGCAGAAATATTTTCCAGTTTCAACTTTGCTAAATAATCATGCAGATAGGTACATGCAGCCGTTCTGTTGACCGTTGCTTGGAGTTTAACAGCTGCTCACTTACGTAGTTCGACGCTGTACTTGGAAGCTCCATCGTCTTCTGACACTGGCTGAGTAAACTTCGTTTGAATGCTAGCCTAGCCTCGTCGGGAACGAAGAGGATAATCATGCGCTTACTTCATATGCTGAGAAATTACTTTTGCCTTATATGCTGACAAATTGCAAAAGCATAACGTTTCTCTTTTTCAGCTGCCATAGTGCTTTGATCATGAGCCGCCAAAGATTTCGTTCCCGAGTTACAATACAATAGTGGAAGTGAAAACACTGTCAAGCATTATAAATGTGAAGATCCAGTCGCAATGCGGTCAACAACCTCTACGCCCAGTTGGTCCGCGGTGCCGCACAACCCACTCAGCGCGGCAGACTAACTGGGAATTGTCCTAGTGGAGAATTATCGGTGTTGCTGTTTTATTCACGTTTCGCTGACCCAAACATGCTAGAATGAAAACGAAGAAACAGTACGAAACGGGTGAAAACACAAGCGAAAGACCACTGAGAGCGATGCCTGACGCTCCGCCCAGGCGCTGCGGCAGATGAGCAGTACTCTATGATACAGGAATGAATGAGCGGAATTGTATGTGTACGTGGGTATGTGCATATAAAATTACTCATGCTTGCGACGCGTCAAAACCTACGCGTCTCTCTATAAAACTTCACAAAGTTTTTGCGCCGATCTAAAGCGGCGAAAATGGAAACGCGGTTTGTTCGCGTGGCAGTCGCGGCGGCAAAACTAGGAACATTGCTGACCTGCCAGGATTTCTCTTCTACCTCCCTACTTTGCACTATGTATCGGCGCGTAAACTCTGACGTGCCTCAAGCATAAATAAATTGTATGTCAGTGGCGGACGCGGAAAATGGGCGGGGGGGGGGTGCGTGGGAGAAAAACGAGCTCTCCGCCGACTCGCAGACCTGGACGAAAAATAAAAGTAATAATAATGTGACTTAACTATCAAATAATTCATGATAAGTATTAAAAAATAACAAATATGTAGGTAAAATCAACAAATAAAAATAAAATGAAAGATTTTTCTTCATTTTGTAAAGCAATCTCAAAAATTGTGCTACTCATTCCTGGGAAGGAGGTGTGCTTCCCTGGGTCCACCAGTGTTTCATATCGTGTATGGGTGTATGCTTGAGTATGTATGTCCGGAGATAGTTTGTCTTTATTTATATGTATTTGTGTGTTTGTGTATGTGTGTCCCGAAAATAGTTTGCCCTTGTTTTACTGGGGTTGTACCAGTTCTATAATCCATACATATCTTCAAGTTTCTAATTTCTAGTTTCTAGAGCTACACTGCTCGCTTTGTCTGGTGCCTATTATTTCAGCAGGAAAATATAGGCCTTCCAGAACGATGTTGCTAAACTCCCCAAATCAGGAAATACACAGAAATTTAACGCAAGGAACTCTTCTGCCTCCACCACGAAGATCCCGCAACTGAACATTACGTAGTTCACCGTCGAAATGAGATAACTTAAACCCAATAAGTTATATAATCTGGAAGAAATTGAAGAAAATTATTCTAAAAAGGACTTTTGTAGCGATGAGGAACTCTCCAGGAAAGACCTGGAATGAATTTCCTTGTAGTTCCAAAAGACAAAAAGCGAGAACTCTTAGACGTCTTTTCAGAAATGATAAAGAACGATATTCAGGTAGATGGTGACTATCACGAAGATTGTCCCCTAGCGCATGAACATTTTTGTTTTCGTATGCTCAATGGCATTATTTCGCTAGAAAATTGAGAATAATTCCAAGCCCGTTCTACCATTTTTTGTGGCCCTGAGTTTATCGAAGGCATACGTCAAAGCTTGGAGACGGGTAAAATTCTTTGGCAAAGATGTGAAAATGCTATGCCGTTTCAAATATAGTTAAGATGTGTTTTATGTGTGGTCCCAATTTTTTGAACATAATTTGGACCGCCCTGTAATGCATCGAATGAAGAACCGGACGTGGTCAGTTGCCCCCTTTTTTCTTGCCGTTTATGAGGATATCACTGCGATTGTAATACGACACTCTGGGAAAAGTCTGAGCATAACATTGTTTCCAAGTTAGACCCATCGCAGCTCCTTCAATTCGGTCTTTTCAAATTTTTTAAAGAATTTTTAAGTTATGTTTCGTCTACTTGCATAGCTCATTCCAAAAATTGATGTGGTGTTCATGTGCACACGGTTGCACGTGCATAAAAGGTAAGACCAGCAGCGCCGCTCATAGTAAACAGAGATGATCCTGTGCAAATGCGAGTGAACAATGGTTGTTTTGTTGTGAGGACAGATGTTGGGGAAATAATGCTATTACAAAAAAAATACTGAGTAAAATTACACTGTTGGTAACTCGATATCATATTCAATTACTGTGTTAGGTGTGGCACAGCAATTTCTGATAAGTGTTTATTCGTTAGCTCATACCTGCATGTTTCAATCACGTGCCATTCAATTGTTTACTGGGAAACGGGTGCGGACACACGCTGAGGTCTACTGGTTCGCATTTCATGTTTAGAATATAGATTCTATTCTGAGAGTCATGACTTTTGTATTTATGTTAAGCACTGCGTATTCGTCTTTATTTATGCGAGCACAGACTGGGCATTTCCGGTAGATAATGTCTTCATTTCCCTACTGTTCGAAATAAGAATAGATTTTGGCAAGCAGTTCTTTCCTGACTTCATCCAGAGACAAAAACTATATACTATTTCTTAAACCTTTTTTATTATCCCCCCCCCCTCATCATTTCTATTTTTTAGAAAAGCACTGAACACTTCACAGTTTACGAAACATCCTCCCTCATCGTTTCCGCTTTCCGAGCATTTCCGCTTGGAACGATCGAATTGCACTGTATCAACGAATAATTTCCACTCCTCTTAAACACTTTTACATTCATTGCATAGTTCATTCATTCAGATGATAACATGAAAGCTTTTACTGTGATGGCGGAGAAGTTTTCCCCTACAACTTCTATGCTAATTGAAACTTGAAGACATCAATCGTGGCAATTTTTACTTTTAAGAATAGTTTTCGCCCGTGCAGTTGGTTGCTAGTCAATCACAGAAATGGATGGGGCACAAAGAATCGCTACCAGTCCGCGGTGATATTCCAAGGGAAGCGTTTTGGGATGAGCGGCACGCCAGCCGATATGTACTACATAATATTCTCCCCATGTACTGCCTGACAGGATATTGCAAGCGCGAAATTCTGCATAGCATGTGAAACTCCTGGTTTGCTTGGAAAGTTCTGAGATAGACAATTGCAGTATAATTTTCTCAAGATAAATTTCCCCATTAAACTCACATTCCAGTCAACAACACTGCTGTTTGCTACTGTTACTCTAAATATTGTTCAACTGCTATATTCCTTCTTAATTCTTCTCTACGGACAAATTGGGTTCTTTTGGTCTACTGCTGACCTAATCTTGACCATCGGACTTCATTTTATCACATGAAATCCCTCGCTGATCTAGAGGTAGCAGTAATAACCAGCGGTAGGCCTGAAGAATGCATGATTCGAATAGAATTCTCAGTGAAATTCCTCAATCTTTTCTCTGCCGCATGGACCTCTCATAGTATTGCACGCAGACTGCTTTCGAACTCTTCGAGGCGACAAGATAACGAGACATTTCTGCCGACGCGCATGGATGCGATGGTAGACACGATTTCTAGTGACGAGATTTCTGAGAATGCCTTCGCTCCCTGTACATATGGACAAAAAGCTGTTGTCATATGAGAATGGTTGTAAAAGACCATTCTTTCGTGTGCAGTTTAAACATCAAGGCGCTTCACCTTATATCGACAGGAAATCTCACCCATTAAACTGCCTTCACGTTTAGAAATGCAGATAGAAATTGTTGTTATTTTTTGTCCATTGTGTTTGATCGGTTTAATTTTGATTCTTATCATGGGTTAGTAAGTTTTTTTTGCATTTAGAGTCGTGGAAAAACTTGTTCAAAGCAGCTTTCTCATTGTTAAGTAATCAGCAGTTCTGATTTCATCTGATGCTCATGCTTTTCATTCCATTTCCTTTTCACTACCAATACGAACAGTATGATTTGAGAAAACTGAGCGCTCATTTCAACTCAAGGAAAATTCTGAAAATTTGGAGTAACGAAAAAATTTCCTATCAGGCAGCCAAACTTGTGCAGAATTTTCCGGTTTCCATCTTACGTGATTTGAACATTTGACTGGATTCTTGCCATCCCTGCTAAGGACATTTCTGAGGCTCCCCCATACGCCTAACACGAACATAACTATCATTTTCCACGAAATCATTAATTATTGATTCCATTGATTTTTCAGTACTACATATGTACTACATACGGGTTTTCCAATACCCTGAACAACCACATCGCAGGAAAATGTCTAAAGGCTTTGTCGGTTCTTTTTTCGAAGCCGGATGGGAGCATGTCCGTTCTTCATTACCTTGGACGTATACTTGAACAAACAGCTTTAGCAATTTTTTTTCGCTTGAAGGGCGAAAAAAGTCTCCTAAGATGATTACCCAAGTGGTGAGTGTTCTGAAAGGGCTGATTGGGATTATGACTGACCTCTGTCAGTGCTAAATAGCCGAGAGAAACAGAACCCCAGCAATGCCAGACACACCTTTCAGTATACAGGTGTAATTATGAATCACCACTATTGGTGATATTATTGTATAATAATATAACCTTGCTCGATAACCAGCTAGAATATGGGTTGATTTTTTCTTGCATCTATCCTCTTTTTTGATGCATCCTTGACTAACTAAATAAGACAGGCTCCCCATTTCTTTTGTTGAAGGGTGTTTCACTTGTTATAGCTACCAGCTATGTATTCAATCAGTGAAACTCTACTAGTAGGAAGTGAGGAAGAGCTAGCATCACCTACAATATGCAGTGAAAGATATCTACAACCTAATTTGATACTGTAATTGTTTAATATACGTGCATTGTGACAGTTCCATTTGACAACTGCAGTGTAACGAATACACTGCTATTCTGAGTGTTCAATAGCCGCTCCAATTCTCGCACTTCTTTCTTTAATAACTACGCAGCAAGGACGCGGCCTGAACAGAGCAGTACAACAAAGCCAGGAGCCGAGGGAACGGTTTTTTAAAACTGCTTCACAAGATAAATAAAAGCTCTGTTGTTTACTCCCAACTGTTTATTTCTATTACCATCTTCAGATATTTATTTTTATGCTTTATAAAACAAACAAAAATTTCGCATTAGTTTATTTATAATTGTTTAGTTCTATTGTTATTTTTAAATATTTATTTTTTAAATTTTTCAGTGTCAAGAAAAATGGTTTTAGTATTTTTATTATCCCGCCCGGGCCTCCTTAGTGGCGCAGTTGCCACTTTTCCCGCACCCCCTGGATTGCCACTCCTGCGTTCGGCACTGGTCAGAGTCCATTTTTGGACACGGCCAAATTCCTCCTTCCTCTCCCAAACTCTTGGTGCTTAGGGCCTTGGAATAAGTGGTAGCTCAGACATTTATCTTATCACTGAGGTGCATTTAGCCTAAGTATGAGAGTTCAACTCCATTAAGACAGGCTGAATGATACAAAGAAAATTCAAGAGGGAGCTCGGGAGTAGGGGGAGAGGGGAAGTGGGGGGGGGGGGGAATTTCTAAATCGATGCAAGCTACAATAAAATGTGTAGATTATTTATGCACAGAAGTGCAGCATATTAGAACCTTGAACAACCATTTTCGATATGCTCTGGACAGATTGGCGGACGTAGAGGTGGGACGGGAAGGTGCCAATCCTCTTGAGTATGTTTCACCGAATTTTCGAATTTGCTCCACAAAATACAAATTATCTTCAATGATTTAGCTTTGTAAATAATATTTTTTATATGTTTTATTTCTGAAAGTAACCAACTCGTCTTTTCCCATGTCCCCATCCCAAAAACCTGGCCAGATTCTGCGCCCGCTGCTGCTTGCGGGTATCATTTCGCTGTTGTCCCATGCCTCGAAATGAAATTTGAAATTTATCGCAAAGACGTTGTTCTGGAGTGTTATTTGGCTTACTGGTCACAAATGTTATTTTCATTTCGTACTGAAATGTAAGGTTACGGAAGGTATGGGTTGTGATTGGAATACGGAACAACTTCTTTGTGCGAGTATTCGGAAGGTTCTCTGGGGTACCGTACTTGAGTACACTCACCGTAAAGATGCAGAAATTGTATTACGGTGGTAAATAATTGTGATAATCAAGATTTGCTTGTGAAACTACTCTCTGGTCAAAACTTCAGAGAAAATTTTCAAATTAAAATCTTCGTACAAATAAAATGCGATACCCGTCCTCAAAACACAGCATCCAGACGTATGCACTACTTTGCAAGAAAAACAAATTCAACGAAGCACTAGTTAACATGACAGAGGTTTCGGAGGAGGTCGACGACAAGGTAGAGCCCACAACGGTTCGTCCATGGTTCAGCACTTTGCACACTTCGTGTTGTAGTATCTTCATGAGTGAGAAACGAATTCTTGTGTCTCCTTCACAGATATGGTAATCTGTAACCACTGGCGCACAGAATGATTAGTAAATAACACATCCAAATAATCTACATGCAATTAGGGCAAAATCTTCTCAAACACGGTGTAAATGTATCATCGCGAATACTTCATAGAGCGGTCGATTGATTGCTAGACCGTTAGGATAGTACTGCGATACTTTCTGTTGATCATTCAATGAGGAATATCGAGCACATTTTCATATACGGCGTTGGTTATGGTGTGTCCGTACGTTGGTACAATTTCATAGTGCAATTCGTATTCACTGCTATGCATAGAATACAATGAAAGCGTTCCTACTGAAATAACCCTCCCATCCTCCCACTCCTAGCAGCGCTAATCTCGCGCCACAGTGCCACGTTTTTCGACTATGAATTCATCACATCGTAGAAAGGTATCAGTTTTTCTCGAAGTGTTGTATTTAGTTGCCGTCATTCTGATTCAGTTTTGGCACGTTTTCTGGAATCGCCTTACAATCGCGACGTCGCACCAACGCGATGCGGTTTCACTAGACTCGGCCTTTGGTTCTGACGGGTGGCGGTCAAGACGTACACCGCGACGCGACCGTGCCGCACGCGTACGCTTTTCAAGTTCACATTGTTTCTTCAAATTCGACGCACTAAATTACATCGGTGGCCACCTTCTCACAGTTTGTGGGTTCCCAAAACACTCATCTGTCCCACTCAGGCTTATAAAAGTTGTCCATATCCACGCAGAACTGCTCGCAGGCTGCAGCCGCGACGTGCACATGAACCGGCCAATCACAGACCAGCAGCGTACCTCTTGTCACGCAGCCGGTTCTGACGTATGTAACGTATGTAGCTCTTCGCGACTCAGAATGGTTGAGAAAGCGGTTGTGATCAACGTCGCGCGTGTCAGAACGTGTCAGAACCTGTACTCGCTGTAGTGAAACCGTGTCATGGCAACAGTGCTCAACGGTGTGAGCATGTAGCAGCATAGAAACCAGAACTGAATCAGGATGACCGCGAATGTACATTCTCCCTCGTTCAAAGTCGGAAAGCGCTCAGAGTTTTGGACCATTTTTTATAACATATGTAATCTCAGGTATTTTCTATGCGAACTATTGCACGTATAAGTGTAACAATTTTCGCCTTTCTTGCTTCGACAGTGAACATCTACATGTTGGTTTTTATGTACGGAAAAGAAGGAAATAGCACACGCATACAAGATTCTCTTAATTCTCCTCAACAGGTACAAATTAGTTGTTTCATCACTTGCACATTGTCGCAGAATGTACAAAGAAGTAGTTGCAGTTACCTCGAATGGGCAGAGCTGAGCGATTCAACGTCAAATCTCCTCGTCATGGCGAGCAGCCGAACGAGGTGATTTTCATTTACCTACTAGGGGAAACACCTAGATTAGCAAACAGGATTGATTATCACGGCTGCGCACGTTTGGCTTGTTTCAGGAACTAACTCTCTGGTCTGGCATACTCGATTTCTTTCCAGACCTGCGTAATGTTTCACAAAATGATCTCCAGCCTGTTTTGCTCTTTTCACGGAACCGTGTACGCAAGAAGCTGGTTCGCTTTCATTTGAACAGTGCCGATGCATTCACTCACACGAAACTTCACGACGATCAAAATTTAGATGGTGGGCATACCTGTCGCGAAAAGGAGCAAGGATTACACGGTCGCTACTCTCTCTTCACTCTTCGCCGAACTTGACGACGACTACAGGTATGATGCAAGATCAGTTCCCGTAACATTCTACGTTACCAAACTCTATTATCTTCAGAGATGACATTGTATTTCTCGTAATGTTCGCCACTACCGATGAGCAATTCATTCAAAACAGAACAAAAGAAATGCAGAAGAAGTTTCCTAAGGAAATTTATGCAGGCATTTTGGAGGTGTGTTCCCTTTTGCGAGAAAGCTTTTTTTCTTGCTTACGATTATATGACTTATTAACTTGTGAATTTATGTGTATATTTGCATATTAAATTTCTTATTCTTTTATACCTTCGTTCCTTCACTTGAAGTCTGGTTGATTCACATCTATGCAGCGCTTCTCTTTCAGATGTTTGTACGCGAGTAACATGAAGAGTTGTATTAGGTTGACGAATAAGGTGTGCGCTTTACTGACAAGGGAGTTAATCTGCGCTTTCGGAACAAGACATATGTATATGCTTGGAACGCTTGTCCCAAACGATGACACAGATTATATCTGAAATTTGCTGGATGGTTAATACTGGTTGATAAGCCCAAAATTATATCTCCTGCCATACTGAGATGTTCCTCCCTCACTCGCAGATTGGTAGCTGGATGGCCGAGTGGATAGTAGCGCAGACCCATAGGATGAGGCTCGAGGTTCTGCATTCCGTCTCGAAATTTTGTTTTGTAAACTTTAATTGCTGACCCTTAACAAGGTGAGAAGCTGTTCAGGAGCCGTATCCACAAAGTCCCCGGGGACTCCCCGGGGAGCTCCTAGCGTCCTTTTGTTCGTGAGCGATAAAAATGGACTCAGCCGCGGCAGAAATCGATGCTCTTGAAATGAACTTCCTATAGCTAGGCTCATCGCCGCGGTTTTACTCCCCGTAATTTCACATCCACGAAAGTCCCTTCTCCATTTTTACTCCCCGCGCCGTCACCGGCGAGCATGATAACTCCCCGTGGCCTACCTAGCAGGGAGCAGCTTCTGTTTGCTCGTTTCCTTGCAGAAGAACAGTGTGCAAGTCTTATTAGCCGTGGTTTAGATATATCAATGATCAGTAGAAATAGTTTGGTTTTATTTTGCCGGAGGAATACTTGCAGAATTGCTTTATGCCATAACTTCACCTATAGCTTAAAATTTTGTTCGTTCACATATAGTTATTGACAGAATCATCCCATAGGCTCTTAGAATACTTTTACAAACAAGAATGAAAACGGTTAGAAATACACATTTGGAGTGTCATACTACGTTTTTCATGATTTCCCAAGGAATATTTTGTTTTCCGCTGCACTATTTTTTACACAGAGTGCTGGCCCCGTCTTAACAGATAAGTAATTAAGCAAACACGGTGAGGGTCAATGATGGTATATATATATATATATATATATATATATATATATATATATATATATATATATATATATATATATATATATATATATATATATATATATATATATATATATATATATATATATATATCAGTGGCGGACGCAGAAAGTGGGCGGGAGGGGGGGCGTGGGAAGAAAAGTGGGGTCTCCGCCGTTTTGGGGACCCAGACGGAAAATAAAATTAATAATAATATTAATTATAATAATAAACAATAAATAAAAAATATATTAAAAATAATAATAAAAATAAACAATTAAAAATAAACTAACACAAGATTTTTATTTGTATTGTAAAGTAATTTCGAAAATTTGGCGACCCATTCTCGGGGGGCGCGCCCCCCGCCCCCCTGCGTCCGCCACTGATATATATATATATATATATATATATATATAAATGTCTGTATGCATGTATGTGTATGTGTGTATGTATGTATATAACGAATAGAAATCGTGGAGGGTTAACCGATCGGGACCAATCTTTGCACACGTGTACCCTAAGGGCCGGCGGAAGTGCTAGGCTATTTCTCACTGGACTTTATCGATTGATTTATCGATAAGGTCCAGTGAGATATATCAATTTCATATATATCGATTTCATTGATTTTTCGCTATTTCGAATGATTCGAATAGAAATTAAATGGAAAACCCGAGCAAAGACGGGTACACCGCCTAGTACCAAATAAATAAACTGATGAAAAATCATTAAAATGAAGTTGTATGTACATAAATTTCTCAATTTTCCTGAGAAGCTTACAAAGTTAATGTCCAGGAAAATAGGCTGCCAGACAAAAATAAATTAAAACAAATAGAACAAAAGAAAAATAAGCTGTTTCGCCTGGGGGCACTCATTTGCTTCTGACTGCGGAGCGATCCGCATTTCCAAAGCACAAATATTTGCAATATTCGAATTTTCGACTTTCGAATTTTCCAGTACTTGAATTTTCCAATAGTCCCAAACCCCCGAATTCTCGAGTATTGGTGCATCATCAAATTTTCGAATATTCGAATTTTCAGATGCTCGAAAATTCGAACAAATATTCAAATTTCATTCGATTCGGTCAAAACTACACTGTACAACGTAATGTTACACGCTCTACTTTTAATCTGCTAAATGGACTCAGAATTCAGATGTAGATGATTTCCAACCACAGCAACAACGAAGGATGCTTGAGAATTATGGCGATGCGATACACAGCCTTGTAGCCTTGTGCAGTGTATGCATCGCCACAGACAAAGACAATGCCATTGCCTGTGCATTAGCGAAAAACTACACTGTACAACGTAATGTTACACGGGAGTAACTTCTGATGGAGACAAGATTCAGGGAAGAGGAAATCAGATCTGAAATCAGCATCGCAAGCTGCACAAGGCCGACTAGAGCCATAGCTTGCGATGCTGATTTCAGATCTGCTTTCCTCTTCCCTGAATCTTGTCTCTATCAGATGTTACTCCCGTTTTTCGCTTTCGCACAGATAATGACAGAGCTCACTACGGACGTTACGAAGGTTGTGACACACTGCCGAAGCTATCCTTCTCCTGTCAGTACAGTTGGAGATCATGGAGGTGGAATTCCGAGCTTTTGTAGACTATTCAGCAGAATTCAAGTATAGCCTACAACATCACGTTAGACAGGTTCTCTAACCATGTAGTTGTCGTCTCGGACTAGCAGCGTATATTTGTGCAATTGCGCACTTCTCTTTCCGAAGGTTTTTCTCTTGAAATTCTTTTAGGGAATACTAGGTTGACGCAAATGTTTTCCCACTTTTTCGTGGACTTCGTCATTTTCCGCAAATTAATCGATCTTGGAATGCGGCACAATTTTTCTGGGTAGTACAGAACACTGCTTTTTTTATGAGCACGTTTTTGGCGGCCTTTGCAAAGAATTCAGAAAATTGCGGACTGCCACTTTTATGTCATCGTGTTTGTGGATTTTTTTCTTGGAGAAAGGGTAAGTGGACATTTTCAGCATTTCTTGCGTCGAACTGCACTAGGCATATTTCAAACCGAGGTCAAGGAAGAGCGAAATTTTCTCTACAAAAGTGTTACCGCACCGTTGCATCAAAAGAATATTATGGAATTAAGAAAAAATCTACAAAACCCTCCAAACTAGTTAATATTTGCATGAAAGTCTCGAAAGATTATGCCATCTGAGCTGGAAATCCGGAACAGATTAAGGAAAACACCACGTAAAATAATAATTAATTAAAATGAAAATGAAAATGGGAAAGAGCGGCAAATAGAAGCGTTAAACCGAATATACTAATAACAAATACGAATAGAAGATAAGATGCTTATGCTGAATAGTTGCATCGACAATGTCGTTGGGGAGGTAATGCTGTCATAGGCGTCAGCAACGGTTAAAGCTCATTAAGACCTCGATAGCTTGAGAATGAGCTCTAGAAATGATGAGCGTAACCTCATATTCGTGCTTATTCAAAGTTCATTTTCGGAATCGCTCTTGTCGCAGGTGGCCGTGCCGCGGGGAGCAAGTCCCTTCCGCGCACGCGAACCCTCCCCGCGACGGGGACTTTCGTGGATACGGCTCCAGGAGATCTCCGCCATCTCGTGTTCTTGGCGAGTTGCGTTGGTGATATCACACATCACCAAATCTGGCCAACAAAAGCGCAACCACGCGTGAGCAATCGTACATTTAAGGCGGTTAGAGAATGAGAAATTGACCGAATAGATTATATGGCATATCAGAATATTTGGTCTTTGCAGCGACACTGCGTCAACATCCAGTATAGGGCAATTGTCCATTATCGTCCCCCCCACTTCTCAGCGCCGGCGTTCCCTTATCACAACAGTGGATCCGTATGGACGAACACACACACACACACACACACACACACACACACACACACACACACACACACACACACACACACACACACACACACACACACACACACATTTCTTCACTGACAAGCTGTCAGCTCTACAAAATTGCCCAAAGTGAGACTTGTAGAGAATGACGACATTGTCCCTCAGTTGATAACAAGCACTTCCTTAAAACTGTACCACGCCAACCATTGCCCTGGTGTCCTCTATGATTGCATCGCATGCTACGCGGGAACAGGAGACTGACTCTCTCTTTCGTCAACATTTTGTTTGGCTAGTAGATTGCCGACAACTTGTTCTTCCAAGAGCTTGCTGACACGTTGTTTTTGAAGAAGCTGATTGATCGCTTGATTTTTTCTTTTCCTTGTCAACAGAATGTCGGAAGAAAAGCCTGCCGACAACTTGGTTTCAGGTGGGATGATGACGTCAAACTCGTCAATGTGTTCGCTAATTCGCTAGTTAAAAGCTTGTTTGCAAGTTGTTTTTGGGCAAATCTGGGCCGACAACTTGATTTCAGGGTTCAGAAAAGCTGTCCTGCAGTGAAGCGAGTGAATGGATTGCAGCATTTTCAAACCACTCCAACATAACCGTTAGAGTCTGAGTTAGTAAAGCATGCTGGATACGAGCCCAGTTCCCTTATTATCACAAATATTTACCAGTGTCGGGTCAGGGGGAGGGGTGATGGGAGTGGGCAATGGTGAGTAAGTGGTTACGATCGACGCGAGGAAGTTTTAGAAATTAAACTATTGGAGATATCATTCCTAGCACTAAAACCCGCCATCAAAATAAAACTATTGAAAATATCATTCTTACGAGGGGAGGATAGAAAATGATGTTGATAATCGTGATCAGCGCCTGAAATTACCCCTATGTGCAAAATTTTATATGTATTCTACGAGATACCCAAAATACCCAGTACCCAATGATCGCTCCCTCACATACACATGGTAGTAGAAGTGAATGATTAAGGTGTAATTACCTAACCGATTTTTGCTTTTTTTTTCGCTGAAGTTTTATATGCGGGTTCACTTGGACTGCTGATCGCAAATTCCGTATCCACTTTGCACAACAACTCCTATTTTGTGGAGTTACAGTGGGTGGATGCAAAAACTGCACGTACGAATTTACTGCACAGACAAGGTCACAACTTTTTTCTCGCAGTGGCATTGAGCGGTAATGGAGAATATATTCGAGATCAGCATTGTCAACTTCACATTATGAGGCCCATTCAATTTTGAATGGAGCAGACATTTGGTATCCTTCCCTTGTTAGCACTAAAACTCGCTATTAACTAGCAAATGGGCGCCGTGCACCGTGTGGCGTTTAGTGGCGGGGAGAAGTCCTCGCGGATCATGAGCGATCCTATTTTGGCCTAATTTTCGCAAGTAGGTGGGCGTGAGGGTGGCACCTCACAGCCTAAAATGATTACCAAAGGAAGTCGGCGAAGCTGGAGGGCGAGTCGGGACCGCCTCAGGGAACAAGGTACTCGTCCCGTGGGATGATGCTGGCAAGCAAAGCAACCTCCTCTTCTTCGCTTTTCAACGTCAGGCTGAGGTTGACAGGCCGGCAGATGAAGACCACTATCACATAATCATGATAGGTTTAATACGAAATAGAGTAGAAATGGAATGGAGGTTACGGACAAACGTCCTAAAGGCGCACCAAGAAAAAACAATGGAAGGACGCCATATGGAAGAATTAGCGCCCCTACGGGTCGCTAGAAAGTGGGGTGGGGCAGCCACTTGAGCTGTGCGCAAAAGTTTCGCGCCTATGAAATCCTTACTAGGAAAGTGAAATAGAAGCGAAAATCTTACTTCTTCTTAGTTGGCAGTCCATGTGTGTGTGTGTGTGTGTGTGTGTGTGTGTGTGTGTGTGTGTGTGTGTGTGTGTGTGTGTGTGTGTGTGTGTGTGTGTGTGTGTGTGTGTGTGTGTGTGTGTGTGTGTGTGTGTGTGTGTGTGTGTGTGTGTGTGCACACGAGAACCAGCCATCGAAAACAGAAATACCTATACCATTGCGTTCAGCGCATCGAGTTATGTACGAAAACGTGGTAAATTTCGATTTTTACCTTGATTTAAGGGTGTTTCGGGCCATTTTTTTCATGTTCAGACATGTTAGTGGCCGGTAGTTGTTTTCACCACGGTCGGAATGAATGAGATAAGTTTATGATCACAGGACCATATAAAATGAAAGAGACGGGTGGTATGCCTTTATAACGAGGACGATGAACCAGACGGGTGAGGAGTGACAAGGATGGGGATTGCAGCATAGAGTGTTTTAGAGGTGGGCTCGCGGTGTTATCGGGGTCCAAAATAGGGGGAACGCCTGGGGACGGTTCCAACGGCGTGATAAGAGTGCGCCGGCGTGCGAAAGTGGGAATACGCCTGGGGACGGGTCCAACGACATGATAAGCTTGCGCCGGCGTCCATAAATGGGGGAACGCCTGAAGATGGGTCCAACGGCGTGATAAGAGTGCGCCAGCGTCTAAAAGTGGGGAAACGCCTGGATTCGTGTCCAATGGCGTGATAAGGGTGCGCCGACGTCCAAATGGGAGGAACGTTTGCAGGCAGGTTACAACGGTGAGATAAGGGTGCACCGGTGTTTAGGTCCAATCCCAGTTTGCACTTACTCGGTCGATTTTTACTATTTCCTTCCACCACAGCAAACCGAAATGCGTCACACAAATTGTTGGAAAGGAGCTGTCCATAGTGGGTCAATGGTTCCATGAAGCGCGGTAAAGACTACTTCTCTGTGGATAGTGTCTGTTCATCCACTTGCACTAATCTTTCTGAGGACAATGAAAATGTGCGAGCAAAGCGAGCACGAAAAGAAGCCTGAGAGTCCGGCGTTAGCCGGACGATCAGGCTGGTAGTAATTAATTGAATTTGAATACGAAATTCCCCTCATGAGTTGCGTGTATGCTATCAGTCTGGCCAACTCCGGACCTCTTGTACGGGCCTTGCTTGAGCACTCTTCATCACACATCACCATGTAAATCCACTTTCCGATGCAATGATACATACATCATCGCACTTCCTAAATGCCCATGGACTTATCATGGCTGGTCATCCTCAACTCTGCGCTAGGATCCTTATATGAATCTAGAAGCTGTAAACTATTTGCTGTAACCGACACAGTGTAAATAAGAACTCTAAGTAATTCAAGTTGAGATTGTTGTTGGAATACTCCAACAGATGAGGATTTGCTTCGACATCTAGGAGAAAGTAGAGGAGGTCGCTTGAGAAACAACTGATTGTGCAGAAGAGAGTGAGAAGATTGGAGCTGCAGTAGTTTTCCAAAGAAAGTGAACTCGCTGCGCAGGGCTAGCATCAGTTTTGTCACTTTAGGATGCTTACGAATATCTTTCCCTAAGTCGCGTTTTCCTGCCATTTGAGCCGGCGCACATCGGTGTTACCGAATCCTGACGTTTCTCATACTTGGACCGCATTGCACCGCTTCCCTATCAGTGGATCCTCTCCCTAGCGTTCTCCACATTGTAGGGCACCAGCACATCTTTCATCCTTCGCTGGACCCATAACGTGGAGTTCTCCCATCTACTGGTTCCACAGCAGACCCACCATTCTCAATCGGCGTACACGCATTCTGGAGTTTTCCCAGCTAATGGATTACAATCCTCCATCTGTACACCCGTATCCGAGAACGTTTTCCAAATTACAGGGCGCAAAAACTCCTTTCTCCGTCAGTGAATCTACATCTTGACGTTTTCTCCATCATTTGGCCAAAGCAGTGGACCCACATTCTGGCGTTCCTCACACATTGGTCACAGCGGACACCTTCTTCATCTGTGAATCCGTATCTTGACGTTGTTCACACCTGGGCCAAGGAGGCCCCTCCTCCATCCGTGAAGCAGTATCTTCTTGCTCCTCATAATCGGATAAAAGCGGACTTCTCCTCCATCGGCATACCCGCTTGCTGGCATTCCCACACTTTTAAAGGATAGCAGACCCATATTCTGGCGTTCCTCACACCTAGGCCACAGCGGACCTCTCATATAGTCGCGAACCCGTATCTTACGTTCCCCACGTTTTTAGACCACAGCGCACCTCCTCCCCCATCCACGAACCTGTATCCTAGAGTTTCTTTAGCTTTCAGGCCACAGCAGAGCCATCCCCTCTTCGGTGGACCCGAAGGCTGGCGTTCTTAACAAATGAGCCACCTTTCCATCGGCATAACAGTGTCTTGAAGTTCTCTTAACTTTTAGGCAGCAGCAGACCTATGGGGAGATCAGTATCTTGGAGTTTCTAAAAATTCGGCGACAGCGGACTCCTACTCCACCGGCATAACCGTATCCTGCCATACCCACACTCTTTAGTCACAGCAGGCCTATCATAGGTGGACCCGTATTCCGCCGTTTACCACAATACTGAGCCACTGCAGACCCATCCCCCTTCTGTGGACCCATCTCCTGGCGTTCCTCACACCCGGGCCACAGCGAACCCCTACTCTATCGTCATAACCATATCCTGTCGTTTCTATGTTTTTGGCCACAGCAGACCCATATTCTGGCGTTTTTCACACCTGGGGCAATACGCACCTCTCCTATACCAACGATCCCTATTCCATATCCGTTTCCTGTCATTCCCCCACTATTTTGGCCACAGCAAACCCATCGTCCATCGGTGAACCCGTATTCTGGCATTCCTCGCACCTGGGTCATATTGGATGCCCTTCTCCGTCCAGAACAGTATCTTGTCTCTCCTCACGATTGGGTAAAAGCGAACCTCTCTTCCATCGGTATGAACGCATCCTGGGATTCCCACACTTTTGGGGCACAGCAGACGCATCCCTCTTCGGTGGACCCATATCCTGGCGTTCCTCACACCCAGGCCATAGTATATACGGTATCTCATAGAATCTCATCAAATTTTGCATTGAGGGGTTGTTTTGGGCGCTGATCACGAAGATCATTTCCGTTTTGCAGCATAACCCCATTTTTGTAGAGATAGAGTAGGTATACGACAGGAAATTTAGAAAAAAAATGCCGATTTTGGGGAGGAAACGAAGGTGGCGTGTAAGATGATGTTGATAATCCTGATCATCGCTTAACACAAGCCTTCTATACAAAATTTGAGATGATTCTGCAAGATACCATGCCTACCGTGTACAGGGCGCAGCACTAGGTGGTCAGTGTCGGTTGGGGAAGCATTAAGTCCAGTCGGATTCCGAAATGAGCTACTAAGTACCTACACGCTAGGGTTCTTCCAGGAAAAGCAGATAGCACAAAAAGTGACTTAAATAACCGTTATTGAGACGACGAATGATATTTCAGCAAGAAAAGCATACCATTTAGCGAAGGCAGCCTAAATCATCGCAAATTCAATCTAAAATCCTGGAGTAAATGGTTGAACGACAGTGATCTTCGATCACAATTTTGATGATCCTCCTGCCTCTCTGAAATCTGCTTGTTTTTAACATCAGTAGACGGTTAGCGTTAGGTTGGCTATGCCCCGGATATTGGTGCTAAGCCCCTGAACCTGCAGGACGCTACTAAGTCCTAGTGGTCAATGACCACCTGGTGCTGCGCCCTGCCCCCGGCAGACGTCCCCCACGTGCCCTCAATGCTACCACGACGTCCAGAACCACAACATTTAAGCTGGAATTGATCGGCTGCTTCAGGAAAAATCGCTTTCGCTCCACTTTTGATAAGATCGTCGTTTATCAATTACATTAACAATCGTGAACACTCACCGCTCCAAGGAAGTTAGAAGATGAAAGTGAAGGTGAGGGAAAATGAAGTTGTTGATTACTTACATATACACGTGTTATCACAGTCCTGGCGGACAGCAGAACGTCTGGAGAATTCCGGCGGACAGCAGCACGTCGGGGGGTATGAGCAGCACTTTCTGCTATGGCAGAACGTCGATACACGCTCCCCCAGTTCAAAAAGTGGGCGGGGCGATGGGAGTTCGACCCGCTCTTCGACGGCACAATTGTCTGAGAGAATGCTGGCGTTCCTCACACCCGGGCCACAGCGGACCCCTACTCCATCGGCATAATCGTGTCCTGTCATTCCCACGGTTTTGGGCACAGCTGACCCATATTCTGGCACTGCTCACACCTGGTCCACGTCGGACCCCTCCTCCGTCCGCGAACCCGTATCCTGGCTTTTCCACAACGCTGAGCCACAATGAACCCCTTCTCCATCTGTATAACAGTATTCGCCCCTTGCACACCTATCGTCAATGCGTCCTTACCCTTTGCAAATCTCTAGAGCAATCGGATGACGTTATTTGTTATCATTTGAATAATTACATACTTGGTCATCGGAATTGTCACAATGGCCTGTAATGACGCATTTTTTCTATGCATATGAGTGTACAACTGAAATCACTTCCGTGGCTGCAAAATCACCCAGGGTTTTCACACAGATGCTGGAGAACGTGCAGCATGTGGCAATTGCGACGGATACCACCGCTGCACTGGGTCTAGAGAGCTCTCAGGCCGCACCCTGATCTCGCCCACGCTGATCTGTAGTGCAGCAGTTGGTTTTGAGTGAAGAGCAGTGGCTATCCTGCGCCGTATATCGTGCTGCCTTGAATCCTTGCTAGCTCTGTCTCATCCGTTGGCTGTGAGACCGCCAGCGTAGGACAGTCACTGTGCAAGGATTTCGAAATTGTGGGTCCCGCGAGGATCTAGTCTCATCTCGCTCCATAAATCGGCTCTTCGTATGACGTCTGCGCATCTCTCCCTCCACCATTGTCTATGCACTGCACTGCACAAAAGATTTCGCAAGATTCTCGTGGTCTGACGCCAGAAAAATCTGGACCCTTACCAGTCTTTATTATATAGGAGGATATGAAAAGGGTTGGAGTAACTAAGGATGACGTTCAAGAGAACAACAATATCCACTTTGGATAAATAAAAGTAAATATTTGAGAAAACAATAAGAGAAACGAACAGTTAGGAGTAAACTCTCGCTCAATTTTCAATTATTTCGTAGAGTATTTCCAAAGAATCCCACGACCCATTCCGTGATAAAAAAAAACGACTAATAATCGAGCATTGAATATTTTAAGGGAAGGAAAATAGAACAATGTAGCCTGAAAAAGTATGACCGTAGATCGATGTCCATCTCAGTCCAGAGAAGTTTTTGTCCAACGTAGTCATCAATTCTTCTAAAATCGTTGACACTCCGGAAAAAAGTTGCTTTATACTATTACACATAGTTCTCCACATTTTCCCTCATAAGGAAAGTATTACATGAAGCTATGCCTACAATCAAAATATCCTGAAAAAAAAAACTGTTAGGGAATAGCACAAATATGCATCATTGTCCGATAACAACTGAATTCCATAGTTAGAGTGGTGTCGCGATTTTCAGATAATTGCTGTTCCATCTGTATGGTACAAGACGGATATAGCTGGTATCCCCCCAACGTTCAATGACTCGTTCGACAGGATGTTCTGGAGAACCAAGCAAAATATTGGTAATTTTCCATGTGTATCTAAAATAGGTAGAAATCAAAGGAAAGGAATTTTGTCAATGTATTTCCAAGAATACTGTGCTCAAGCCTTTACACATGTTCAGCATGCCTGGCAACCGTAATGAAAATCGTTCCACCACGCCGGAACAAAATGCATGAAAAGTTGATAAAATCAATGAGTCGATAATGGTCGTGCACAAACAGTGTGCACTACTACTACACGAAAACGGCCCAAACGGCGTAACAACTCGAGTAGAAACACAAACAACAGCTGTTCCCGTTCCTGCCATCCCTCAGCAATAGCTGCTGAAGAGATGAACTCAGACATTCGCGCAGTACTCTCCTGCGCGAATAGCAGCACTTCTTGCTTAGTAACCGACAATTGCTGCTGAATCGTCGCGACCATATCAGTATTTGTCATCATTTCGCCCCAAAGTTGCCGCTACTTTAGTGCCACAGTGCTGCTAAGGGGCTTGGCCCCGCCCACATCCTCGCCCTAATCTATTTCTATTTTAGCCCTAGAGTACTGCCAAAAGTGGTGTTGCAACCCAATAATCTTGCACTGTAGTGCTGCCAAAACCGGTGTTGCCAGGTCCACTCTCAGCCCACATTCCCGGCCTGGTGGAGCGATTGGGCTGTCAAGCGTTACTTCTAAGTCCCCAAGCACCACGATCGCTCCACTGTCGAATGAGCACTGAAGTAGAAATGGATTTTATTATACGAACTAACATCAAACTAGACGCTAAACAAGTACTAGGTTCTAATATATGTTTCCGCTCAGGTTGGTGAGAAATTAACTGCCGTTTTGGAGTATGCACAAATGAACTTTTCTCTTCTGCGGAATTTGAGCAATTCCAAGCCAATTTGGGTGACCTTTTGGAAGGAATTTTTCTTCTCTTCCAGAAGCCACTTGACTATTCTGGATAGTTCTTCTCAGTAACTTTTGTAGAGTCGCAAAGAAATGATGAGCCGATGCGATTTTTGGGTGATAATGGTTAAAGACTTCAAACTCGATCACTTTTCAGCGAAGATATCCGGTTATCTTGTATTTGTTTTGGCTTGGAATCGGCTTCCCAAAAGACAATGAGCTACTGGTTCATGAAATTTTCTTCCAGAGATTTTGAACCCCTAGGCAATCAAGGTCGTGACAGCAGGTTGTGCCTTGGCAATCAAGTGTTAAGGACAGTCATGGGAGCTAAATCAGATCATACCATTTGGACGTTCACAGTAGGTATGGGTGCTCACCATACCGCAGTTTCGAAACATGTGAATTCAATCGACAAGGAAAGAAAGATATGGAAGTGAACACCCCACGACCTGACTGATAATCAGCGTTTCACCCGCTGTGACATCTTCAGGATCAAACATGACGATAGGAAAAGCGGAGCCTCAATACGACCCCCCCCCACCTAGTCCCTCGTCCATTCCCCACCTTTTCACCACCCTGCCCCCCCCCCCCCCTCCCTCTGCTTTCGAATGTTTTCTGTATACTGATTGTGAGCACTTTCAAGGAAGAAGGAAGACACAAAAGACACACATTAAAAGCCCAAAATTAGAACTAAAAGGAAGTAAAACAACCTTGAGGGCATCACGTGTCAAAACATGACTGCTTGGCAGCGCATGTGAGAGACCGATTTCAGCGCTAGTATTTGCGCGGCCGCGGGTTCGATTCCCGGCGCCTCCAAGAAATTTTCGCACGGGTCGGAACCGCTTCAGAATTTAGTGTGGAGTAGAGAGGATGGAAAGATTTGAAAATGAAGTGAGGGAAGCGGAACCGATCGATTACACATGCGAGAATTTGACTGCAGGACCCGCCATTTTGTGGAAAACTAGGGTGACTTAGACCTCGTACTGAAATTCTAGAACAACATCAACTCATGCTTTTCAGCGTGTGCATAGAGGACGATCAGCTCTGTATTTTGCCAGAGTTTCAATTTTCTATATCTTCATACTTTTTTGGGAGCTCGATGGGAAATCGATGGGAAATTTGCCGAATTTCCCATCGATTTCCCATCTAAACTGCGGAAAAACGAGCTAGCTTCGTGGAGCCAGATTCTGTATTCAAATGGGGAATTTCCTCATTTAAAACTCATAACAGAAAAGTTTTCGTGATATCTGCAAATTGCTTCTCAGTGGTTTTCCAAACGGATTTGCTCCATTTTCACCATCTGTTCAAATTGCGAGGTTTTCACTTCTACAACTCCTATAAAGAGAGTTAGCCTTTTACCGAAATTTCATTACCTTCACGTGATAGAGCTCCAAGCATTCATTCTTCATCCCCATTATCGCTCTCCAATAATTGTTCCTGCCTGCGTGAGTTAGATGGGAAATTTCCCCTCGGAGATCCGAAAATTTGAAAAATTTCCCATCGAGCTCCCAAAAACAAATGAAGCCATAGAAAATTGAAACTCTGGCAAAATATAGAGCTGATCGTCCTCCATGCAAAGCTGGAAAGCATCTATTGATTTGGTGTCAGAGAATTTCAGCACAAGGTCTAAGCACCCTACTTTTCCACGTTCTAAAGGGCCCTGCAGGAGAATTCTTGCATGTGCAATCGATCGATTTCGCTACCCACACTTCATTCTTCAACATTCCCACCCTCTTTACTCCGCACTTGATATTGAAGTGATTCTGACCTGTGCAAAAATTTATTGAACGGGCCGGGAATAGAACCGCCGAATTGGGTGCGCCGAAGCCGATTCCTCTCATACGCTGCCAAATAGTCCTGTTTTAACAAGTAATGACGTGATAGTTCCTGCTGGCAAGGGCGGACCGTCATTTGTCATAATGTCATAAAACGGTCATGAACTTACGTTCAATGGTCAAACCACCCCTCTACTTACCCCACCCCACCTCTCCTATACGACCCCCCACCTTTCCCAGCCTCCTCCCACACGACCCCCTCATGGGAAGTTCCCATCGGAGCTTGACCCTGGACATCTTTTCTAACATAATTTTTCGTCCCAAAACGACTCATATCTAGACGATATACAGATGAAGCCCGGTTTCTGTACGATAACCAGAAATGGGTATGGGTAGAGATGTTTTCCCACTTCTGCTTTCCTGAATCAGATCTTCTCTCTAGGGAGGTTGTGTCAGGAATTTGGTGAAGCTGTATGGTTAATGTTGACTGCAGCCTCCTCCAACCAAGCCAAGCGTTGACAGCAGAGCCCTATATAGTAATTTCGAGTTGATATCCGAAAACCTGCTGCAGATATGGTAAGCAGTGGGTGAACAAAATCAGGTCTTCCTGTGCTCCCGGCTAGCGCTCAGCCTCTCACTTAAAAACTCACACGGCGAATATTGGTTCAGTAAGGCATCGAGGTTCTCATTCATTCTCCTCATTCCCCAGACCTTTTCTTTGCTGAGTATCACTTTTTCCGAGTCCCAAATGCAAAACCGGGACAGCAGCAGATTGCTGATCTGAAATACACCGAAATCTTCTTCCAAAACTTTGTAGATTTTTGCGCTTTCGACTTTCATTGAAAAACATATCATTTTCACTAAAGCGTTAGGAGAAATCTAACGAATTAAATGAGCATTGAATTGAGGGAGAACGTAGTGTTTAAGCCGAGTTATAACACTTTGAACTGGGGTGTTCGTCTCAGCAATTAATTTCGCACCAACCTGATACAACAAAATACCAGTGTGCTTCAAATGCATCGGTAGCGAGACGAAATGAAAGGGTCAGACCTGTTTGGAAACAGTCTTACCGTAATTTTCGGTCATAAGATAAAATTTGGTCCACATATAACTACATTGAAAACAATTAACTAGGTTATCAGTGCCTATCGAAAATCGAGCCAACTATCAGTGCCGATTGAAGAGATGTATCAGACACTTCCTTCAAGAGCATGGAAGACATAAGTGTCGTTAAATCAAATGCTCTTCATTTCATTACAATTTCGACTGGGGTAAAATAATGTGGCGCGATGCTGTTGCCAATGACACAAAACATAGAATTTTGGCGATAATCGAATCACTGGAACGCACTGAAGCATCGCACATGCGTGTGCTGCCTCAGTGCATTATAATGATTTGGCAGAAGCCTCAGAAGTTACTTAGCTTTGCCGCGCCTTAAAGTTGCACTATGCAAAATACTAAGGAAGGTGCCCTCGCCAACTTTTCTCCGCTGCAAACATAAACAACTCCGGAATAAGTAATTCAACAGGAAGGACAAACAACAGTACAGACCAAAAAAGGATGACGGCATCAGAGGTATGGAGAATGGACTGGAAAGAGGACGAAAAGAGAGAGAAAAACGGAAGGAAACATGAGATGGAACAAAAAAAAAGCACCGATGATACACAGTGGTGGGATGGAATGCGCAAAAACTCCAGATCAGAGAACAATCAACAAAAAAGAGCCCAAGCTTAGAACAAGGACAAGAGGAGATAAAAAAAAACAGGAAGGGGAAACAAGCATAAATGAGTCATCAAGGGGCACCTATTTAGTTTGCAAACTCGCAATAAAAAAACTTACCTTGAACCGCGGAAGGCTGGTTGTTCAGAATTCTTACAACGCTGATCGTGTATCCGCCATCCAGATATCCTATTTAGGACAGCCTATTAAAATGTTTGAATAGTCGGGTTCCGCAGGAGGTGGGTTGGTGAAAAACCTGTGCTGGTACGGTTCCGCCACGCATGCAGCACAACTTGTGAAAAATCAATCATGACTTATAATAACGGGCTTAGTCTGTGTGTGTAAGTGTGTGTGTGTGTCTGTTTGTCACGAAATTCGATAAGGGTGCGCTCAGAAGTGGGGGAGACGGGTCCACCATTGTGATACGGGTACGCCGGCGCCCAAAAGTGTCGAAACGTCTGTAGATGGACTCCACCGTGTGATAAGGGTACGCCGGCAGGCATGGAAGAGTGGTGAAACTCCTGAAGATAGGTCCGTCGTGATATGGAGTGTCATGGGGTACACCTCAATTGTTCTGGTAGAGCCTAACACCACATAATAGCGGCGTATTCCAGAGTTCAGCAGTGAGTAGAGTAACATCCATGTGATTCTTTTCCCACCATGTCCCCTTCAAGGTTGTGCTCACCTCATAGTCATCCCATTCTGCCTGGGCACACCACATGCTCCTCTTTTATATGTTCAGAGTACTCTTATCATCTGGTCAATCAAAGGGACTAAACTATTTTGTTTGGTCACACAGTGCTTGTCGAAAAGATAGACGGATTCCGTGACTACGGGAACTCGTTGGGACCTGTACGACGGACGCGGAGAGTGCATGCTCCAAGTGATACGGTTCAGTAGGTCCCGCCGCGATTCTGTGGCCGCAACGCTATGAAACCGTACGCGCAATCGTCAACCGTCTATCTTTCCGACAAGGACTGTACCATGTTGAATCGGTTATATATATTTAGCCATTCCTATCAAGCGAAAGAAGATTTTTTCTGAGGAATGAGGTTAATCTTCCTTGAATGGTGAAACGCCAAACTAGGGAAAGCTAACAAAAGAAGACGAAAGGCATTATTAGAAAATATGGCATGGTTATTACTTCTTTAAAGCGAATACAAAAAATGCGAGCGAAGCGAGTACCAGGAGAATTCTGGAAGTGGTGGAACCAATAAATCAATGACTATGCGGTGCAAAGTGGCCCTCAGATCCGCGATCAGCATAGTGAGAAATCTCTGTGAGTACGATTCCGCTACGCCTGTAGCACAACTTGCAAAAAATCAATGGAATCAATAAATCAATAACCACGCGGTGCAAAGTGGTATGTATGCCCACTTAGATCCGAATTGGAGCTAAGCTGAAGAAAATCGATAAATCGATATCCGGATTGATACTATCCTGTGAACAGTGTTCCACGCCCCCCCTTTTTTTTCGGAAGATGTCCCATGTTTTCAAGCCCCTTTCTTCACATCATTGCTTACAGAAGCACTCCTATCGTTTGAATTTTTGAAAAGTGTCTTACGCGTTTCTATGTTTTATATATAGACTAGCTGCCGTACCCGGCTTCGCTTGGGTGTTTTATCACCTTGGCTACATGATACTGCTGAGGCCAATTACTATCATCGACAAATTCATTAAAATCTCCATAATTTTGGTGATCAGCGTGTTAGCGAAGCCCAGGTGACGTTTCCCATCGACTTGTGGGCGAAAAGTTAGCAAAGCTATTTCGGTGACATTGAATCGACGTATTCGTACAAAGTGGTTGTCATATCCATACTCAGCATATCGATGAACCCCAGGAGAGATGTCTTCACCGCTCCATTAGGCGGAAGAGACAAAAATCAATAAAATCGAAAAACCGACATTTCATGCAAAATCTTTGTCATATTCCTATTCAGCATATTGAAAAACCCAAGAAAACATGTCTTTGTCCGTCCCCGAGCGAAAATGGGGAAAAATCGATAAAGTCAATAAATCAATATTTCGTGCAAAATGGTTGTCATTCCTATTCAGCGTGTTGAGAAACCCCAGTAGACATGTTTTTACCACCCCATGATCAAGAATAGCGAAAAATCAATAAAATCAATAAATCAATATCTCGCGCAAAATGGTTGTCGTATTCGTGTTCAGCGCACTGAGATACCCCGGTAGACATGCCGTTACCACCTCATGATCAAGAATAGCGAAAAATCAATAAATCGATGAATTGGCGCGAAATGGTTGTCATATTCGTGTTCAGCGCATTGAGGTACCCCAGTAGGCAAGTTTTCGCTGGTCCCTGGTCAAGAAGAGCGGAAAATCAATAAAATCGATAAATTGATGAATTGGCGCGAAATGATTGTCATATTCGTGTTCAGCGCATTGAGGTACCCCAGTAGGCACGTTCTCGCTAGTCCCTGGTCAAGAAGAGCGAAAAATCAATAAAATCGATATAATCGATAAACCAATCGATAATCCCAGGTGCAATGTAGCCTATAACCTCCGCCGGCCCCTGGAGAGTCTACATGCAAAATTTGGTCCGAATCGGTTTATGCTGCGCGATTTCTATTTCGAACATACAAACATACATACACACATACACACAAACATACAAACACACAAACACACAAACTTTCACTTTTATATATACAGATATGCTGATGCTTGCGCTTGTGCAGATATCAATATGTAGGGAGGAGCAGCGCTGCGGAGCAGCTCGTGTTCAATTACACCGATATTGATTCATGAGTTTCGATTTTGTGTTGCTTCTTTGCAATAATAATGCAAGTATTGTTACGGAACTCTCTCCTGATTATGATCGAGCTCCTTGCTGCTGTATTGGGTTGTTTAATGAGTTTTGCCCCTTGAAAATTGTCAACGCAATCAAACTATGGGGGACTGATCAGTGCTGTCCACGATTTTGCTATAACTTTTAACTAGATAGATATTTCTGTTGCTTCGAAAAAGTCTGGATTGGTGTTTCACTAAATGTTTTAGCAAGGCTGTTTTCTAGTGATGGGTAAAAGCGGAGATTTCTCATAGGGAAAAGGCCTTTCAGTGAAATACACATGAGGCTCTCTGATTGGCTGGCCCTCTGGAGAAAGTTGCATGGGAAATGACATCTGAGAACATTTCTCTTTGCGAGGGAAGGATACCAACCTGTCTCGTCAACTTGCAAAGAAATGTATTCTGTCATATGCAGCTTTCACATCCTTCTTCCTTTTTTGCTGCGGAGCCCTCTGTGAGTTAGAGTTACGTGGAATGATTCCTACTTGCACAAGACAGCCAAAATTTGGCTTTCTGGATATATTTTGCTAGAAGGCCACGGGAATTTATCTGTATATATAACAAAGTTTTGGAAGCATTAATTAATTCCGATTAGTTAAGAAGTTTGAATTAGTTTTTGCCCATATTTTTGGCGGAGCATAACTTGAAAGCCAGATTTGGCCGGAAGTTTGAATTAGTTTTTTCCCATATTTTTGGCAGAGCATAACTTGAAAGCCAGATTTGGCCGGTCTAGAGAAGTCGAAATTACGCCACGTAACCGTACAGAGAGAGCTCTGCAACAGATACAGAGAAAATGTTTGAGATCAGCATCACCTAGTGCACATGACAATATTCATGTCGCTTGGAGGTTTCATACCTCTGTAGTATCCTTCCCTGTCCAGTTTCAAGTTTTCTTTCACCGAAGCAGCGCCAGTCCACACTTTGCGACTTCTGCACATTAACGTACTCCTAAAGCGATCAGCCTGAGAACTCATTCACCACTGAAATAACTCCGAAACCTGATTATTGATGTACTCCTACAGAGATGGCCGACGGAGTTCCGCTGACGCGAGAGGCTGGACTGCGTTGTGAATCCTGAACCACTCGATGAGGCTTCGAGGACGCCGTGCCCACGCGGCTCGTACCAGATTACTTCGTGTAGCATGCGGTTGAAGGCTTTCTCGAAGCGACTAGATGTAGTTGCTTCTGCTTTCTCGCGATGTTTCTTTATCAGTAGACGAGTTCCATTGATTTCATCCGTTTCGGAGTTGGCTGCGAGACCACATTGGTTCATGGAGACCTGGAAGATTTCGCCCATTCGACGCTCGATTATGCGTTGGAATATTTCCATGCCTTGAGACATCAGGAGTATCGGCCGATAGTCACAAATACTGCACGGCTGCCTTCTCTCCTTAAAATCGGGATTTTGGTGCTCGTCTGCCAATCCAAACACTTTTTCTCTGCAACGACCTAATTGGAAAAAGCTGAGCTCCACTCATCTGAGTCCTAATGTTGGGACTACCATAGTTCCGCCATTACATCATCGGGAGCTGCCGCCTTCATTCGCTTTGGCGCAGCTGTGGTTTTGTCCCCTGTGACCGGCTAGATAGGACCGTGAGTAGGCGGTATCTGTGGAATAGGTGAATGGCTGATTTTTTTTTGCTAAGATTTTCTTGAAGCAGTCATATCACCTCTTTCCACTTTCTTTTGGTTTCTTAAAAGAATACCGACGACAACAAGGAGATAAAAGGGAAAGAAGGCAGCGAACGCCTCACCTACAGGCTGCCGCGGTCTCGCCGGGGGTCGACCGATGACGTCGAAAAGTTGCTCGGAGTTAATGACGAACACGGCACCTCCTAACAGACCATAGGAGAGCGACAAAGAGATTTTGTGACTACTTTGAGGAAATCTCAACAGAAGAATCCAGTCATTCACCCATGCCACAACTGCCGCCACCTCCCGATCCTATCCAGCAGATTACAGCGGACAAGACCGCGGTTGCGCTGAAGTGAATGAAGCCAGCAAAAGGCTCCACCTCCATGAATCGGTTCCAAAAATGATAGGAGGGTGGAATCGTCAAGCAGGTGAAGAGCGCACGGGGAACTTGAGCTGTCTTGTTTCCATTTTCATTATGGAAACTTTTCAATCCACACTCATTCTACGTCCGCGCATCAATTCTAGCATGGTACTCATTGTGCGGTCGCCTTTTTTTGCGCCTCAGCTCTGGAAAGTCGCCAGCTGCAAGGACATTTATTAAATGTACGTAGTACCACAATTGAATAACGTTGCCGTGACAACTAAAGGATTAAATATTGAGACTGGTATATAAAAGAAAAAGATTTCAAGACAAATTTCCTCATGTTGATTGGCATCACTGTTGCTTAATCTCTACCGAACTTAGACTACATCTACATCATGACCTATGCCAGCCAGAGGTGCGAGTACTACATGCAATTAGAGGATGATGTCGTAGCTGCTGCTAGTTATGCGTAAGTTATTTCTCTCTGCCGCTCATCTACAAAACTTCCGGTATTTTTTTTGAAATGTGGGAACAAGAACTTATCTTAGTGTACGCTTTTGTATTTCTGCCGTGTATCACATCTGAAGTGAAATCTGGCCCAACTAGGAAGACTCCGGAAGGGAGAAGCCATTATTGGTAGTATTTATGTGACGCTTCTATTGAGCACACAGTGGGCGCTACATTGACGTTTCATTTCAATTTAGAAACAACTAATCCTTTGTGTTATTAAGGTGAGATCACCTCGGAATAAATGACAGTGGTTTCCTAGCAATTTCACACTTGACTTTACCCGCAATCTACTCCGTAAGAAGTCGGTGAACTGTATAAATTCTAGCGCGAAGCTATGTATTTGCTTCACAGAGTTCTTGACAGCCCCCGTCGTTGAAAGGAACTCAACCAACGTAGTGTTATAATGGATATAAAATGTTTTGCAGCAGAGTGCTATTCAATTACATTGCCGTGAAAAGTGGTACCGAATGGTTCGTTATCAGTTTCTCAACAATGGGATTCATTGGAAAGTTATTCAGGTACGTTGTATCTATCATTCTGCTGTTTTTGTTCTACAGCATTTCTCAAAGAATTCTTTGTATTCTGGAGGTAAGCATCAGTAGTGAAATTTACAAAAGAATTTTTTTGCACCAATGTAAAAGGCAGCAAGGATAGCGATCGATGCTCATGCGCTTACTTTCAGTGGTGCCAGCTTGAAATACATGACTTACGCAATCGCTCTCTACTACCGGTACAAGCCAGTTGACTGGATACTTGAGGACGTTCTCCGCAGTCGCTATTGCAGTCTTGACAAAAGCTTACAGGACTGCACTCAGGTTGTTCGCTCCACATTGCAGATGAACAATGAAAAAGAGGTTTTTTAGGCCATTTCATTACATCAATTAAGCTCAGGAGCGTCACAGTTCCAACATGTAGGCCAAGTTTCTTCCTTGAGCGGGAAAATACAGAAGATACATGATGGCAACTTTAACAAAGGACTGTCTCAGGTACCATTCCCATGCTTTTTGCATGTTTCTCTAGCAGCTTTGAGAGAACTACTGCACAGCAGTGGCGGACGAAGAAAGTGGGTGAGTGGGAGGGGAGAGGGGTTGGAGAAAATTGGAGTTCACGCTGCTTCGGGGACCTGAACGAATAGTAAGAATGATGGATTCAAATGTTACGCCTCACAGGTTGTTATTTGAGCACCTTTATTAGGCCTGACGTTTCAACAGTTCGTCGTCTTCAGAGGCCTGGAAGTGATTCAAGTTCAGAAATGATCTACAGAGATCTTATAGCTCACACAATGATAGGAAAGGCATAATGTCGCTAGTAATCGCCAAGTGCTCATTCCTGCTATTCATTTTCGGGGTCCTTTCAAAGATCCAAAACGCCTCAAGGGCTTTCCTGGCTGATGTTTGAGATTCCGTTGCCAGGATAGTACAGCTTATGTTGAAATCATCTCCACCGTGATCTTCTTTCCTGTGCCTCCCCAAGTGTGTTATCAGGCTTTCCCGTTTCTTACTAGCAAGATGCTCATTTATGCGCACACATAGCGGTCGACCAGTCTCTCCAATATATGTTGCGTGGCAAGATAAGCATTCAATCTCATATATAACCCCCATTCTTGTACAGTCCCCAGTTTTCCCATGTGGACAAACAACACAGTTTTCCGATAAGCAGGTCCTGTCGTAGAGTCTATTTCGAACTAACTGACGTTTGATGTTATCGTTAGGGATGTTAACTGAGACAACATTATCGTGAAGTTGGGCTCGAATTAGACATTGCCTTATTTCGCTGCTTATCCTGTCGGAAATAAAGGGTAAACATAATGGGATCTTATTGCTACGCGATTCCTTTGAAGTGGAGATTTGTAGCTTTGGTGTCCTTCTTGCTCTCGCCTGATAACCATTACTGTGTAATATATTGGAGATTTGAGCAAGGGAGGACTGACGCTCTTCTTCACCGCTACAGACACGTAGAGCCGTTTTGAACATGCTACGAACCACAGCGCGTTTTACGGCTGTTGGGTGTGCTGAAGAAGCGTGCACTATGATGTTTTTTGAGCTTTCTTTGCGATACCATTTACGTTTAACATACCATTCGACAGTTTCAGCTGTGTGTTTAGATATGGGAGCCAACCGTTACGTGGAGTTTCTCTGGTTAGAGTTATGTACTGCGACTGTTGATTGAAAACTTTAAAGCATTCATCCATTTCGGATTGCGTGGAAGTTACAATGCAACAGTCATCGATGTACCGGCAGTACATAAGAGGGAGTCGTGAGAGGACGGGCTGCTCAATCTTGCTCATAAAGCAAATAGCCAGCACTGGTGCAAGCTATTTGGCCCGACAATGTAAGTCAAGCATTTCAGTAAGAATAATATTAGGTATGCGAAAAAGTTTCCGCCCTTTTTTAAGCGAAATTGAGTGTTTTTTTCAAAATAGAAAAGAAACAGATAGATCAATCAAAGTACTGGCCATCGTTAGCTATAACCTTTGCCCATCTTTCTGGGAGGAGACGGATGCCGCGGCGGTAGAAGGCCTCGTCCTTCGACTCGATCCATTCCCTCACCCATTTTTCGACGTCTCCGAAAGACTGGAAGTGCTGCTCGGAAGGCCCGTGGGCCATCGACCGAAACAGATAGTAATCTGACGGAGCAGTCTGGGATGGTACAGTTAATGGGATAAACGCCTGAGCAGCAATCGAAGGGAGGATGACAGCAATTGAGAACATTGCTGCAAATGTTTCTACTCGAACCATTACGCCAATCGGACTGCATTCGTGCTGCACAGTTATCAGAGGAGGGATAGTAAGTGCCGCGAATATCCTACTTCCCGTTTGAGTTTTTAAAGCATAAGTGATTCGAACCGCCTTGCCTGGCTATGTTCAGCAGTGTGCATACAACTGTAAGTGAGAATTCAGACTCACAAACAAAGGACGGACGGTATTTTCAGTATACACGTTTCTTGCTTATCATTTACTTAGCATCTGATTTCGGCCGCATCGAGGCGTGACGAATAGGGAGGGATAATTTTCTGCGCGCACTTGTAGCATCAAAAACGGCACTGATACAAGATCATCTTATTTAGAACAGTCTACTAAAATGTTTGAATGGTCGGGTTCCGCAGGAGGTTGGTTGGTGAAAAACCTTTGTTGGTGCGGTTCCGCCACGCATGCAGCACAACTTGCGAAAAATCAGTAGAATCAATAAATCAATAACCACTCGGGCTTCAGACTCGTGATAAGCGTGGTGAAAAACCCCTACGGGTACGATTCCGCCACGCCTGCAGCACAACTTGCGAAAAAAATCAATAAAATCAATAAATCAATAACCACGCGGTGCAAAGTGGCCTTCAGATTCGTGATCAGCGTGGTGGATTACCCCAGTATGCCCATTTCGATCCGGATTGGAGCTAAGCTGAGGAAAATCGATAAAATTGATCGATAAATTGATATCCGGATCGATACTATCCGGTGAACAGTGACCTACGCCCTACGCCCTTTCCGGAAGTTATCCCATGTTTTCAATCCCCCTCTTCACCACCTTGCTTACACATGCATTGAATTGAATTTGGCGCCCATGTGCGCCGTCCAGATTTTTGAAAAGTGTCGTAAGCGTTCCTATGTTTTACATATAGACTAGCTCCCCTACGGGTCGCTAGAAAGTGGGGTGGGGCAGCCGCTTGAGGTAGGTGCAAAAGTTTCGCGCCTATGAAATCCTTAGGAAACTGAAATAGAAGCGAAAATACTAAATTGAGTTTGAGTACGAAATTCTCCTTATGAGTTGCGTGTATTCTACCAGTCTGGCCGCCTAGCCAACTCCGGACTTCTTGTATGCGCCTTGCTCGAGCACTCTATCACACATCACCATGTAAATTCACTTTCCGATTCAATGATACATCCCTCGTTCGTTGTCACCGCACTTCTTAAGTGTCACCTACCATGGCTAGTCATCCTCAACTCTGCGCGTGCTTATCATTTATATGAATCTAGTAACTGTCGACTATTTGCTGTAACCGACACAGTGTAATTAAGAACTCGAAGTAATTCAAATTGAGATTGTTGTTGGACGAACATCTTTCTTTAAGGCGCGTTTCCTGCAATTTGAGCTATTCACACAGTTATTCACACCTGTGCCAAAGCGGACCTCTCCTCCATCCGTGAACCAGTATCTTCTCGCTCCTCACAGTTGGGTAAAAGCTCTCCTCCATCGGCATAACCGCATCCTGGCATTCCCACACATTAAGCGGACATCAGACCAACATTCTAGCGTTCCTAGCACCTGGACCACAGCGGACCTCTCTTATACCCGCGAGCCAGTACCTTGACGTTCCCTACATTTTTAGACCACAGCGCAGCCCTTCCTCCATCCAAGAACCCTTATCCTGGAGTTCCCTCAACTTTCAGGCCTCAGCAGACCCATCCCTCCTTCGGTGGACCAGAATGCTGGTGTTCCTCACACCTGGGCCACAGCGGACCCCTATTCCATCGGCATGACCCTTGGATTCCCACACTTTATGGCAAAGCAGACCCATCTTCCATCGGTGAACTCGAATTCTTTTATTTTTCACACTTGGGGCAACGGACCCCTCCTCCATCCGTCAACAGTATCTTCTCGTTCCTCCCAATTGGGTGAAAGCGGACCTCTCCTCCATAGGCATAACCGCATACTGGGATTCTCACACTTTTAGGGCACAACAGACCCATCCCCCTTCATTGTACCCATATCCTGGCGTTCCTCACACCCGGGCCACAGCGGACCCCCACTCCATCTGCATAACCGCATCCTGGCATTCCTACAGTTTTGGCCACAACAGACCCACTTTCTGGCGTTCCTCACACCTGGTGCACAGCGGACCCCTCCTACACCAGCGAACCCGTATTTTGGCGTTCTACACATTTTTGGACCACAGCACATCCCTACCTCCATCTGCGTACCCGTATCTTGGAGTTCCCTTAACTTTCAGACCACAGCAGACCCATCCTCCCTTCAGTTCACCACAATGCTGGTGTTCCTCACACCTGGGCCATACCGGACCCCTGTTCCATCGGCATGACCGTTTCCTGTCATTCACTCACTTTTTGGCCACCACAGACCCATCTTCCATCGATGAACCCCTATTCTGGCATTCCTCCCACCTGGGCCATGTCAGACTCCCCCCCCCCTCCATCTGCGAACCCGTATCCTGGCTTTTCCGCAACGTTGAGTCACAGTACAACCCCTACTCCATCGACATAACGCTATCTGTCACTATTCGCTCCTGGCACACCTATCGTCCGTGCGTCCTTACCCTTTGTAAATCTCGAGAGCAATGGAAGGAAGTTAGGAGTTATCCAGAAAATTTGAATAATTACATACTCGATCACACGAAGTGTCACAGTGGTCTGTAATGACACACTTTTTCTATGCATGTGAGTGTACAACTGGAATCTCTTCCGTGGCTGCAGAATCGCTCAGAGTTCTCGGACGGATGCTAGGACGAGAACGTGCGGCATGCGGGAAGTGCGGCGGATACCACCGCTGCACTGGCCTAGAGGGCTCCTGCCGCACACGGATCTCGCCCATGCTGATCTGCGGTGCAACAGTTGGTTTTGAGTGAAAAGCAGTGGCTATCCTGCTCCGTATAATGTGCTGCCTTAAAGCCTTGCTAGCTCTGTCTCATCCGTTGGCTGTGAGACCGCCAGCGCAGGACAGTCAATGTGCAAGGATTTCGAAATTGTGGGTCCCGCGAAGATCTAGTCTCATCTCGCTCCATAAATCGGTTTTTCGTATGACGTCTGCGCATCTCTCCCTCAACCATTGTCTATGCACTACACTGCACAAAAGATTTCACAAGACTCTCATGGTCTGACGCCAGAAAAATCTGGATAAAGTGAATAAAGTGAACTCAAAAATTCCGCGTTCCCGATTCTCGTACAGGGCCCCCCTTCTCCCCCCCCCCCCCCCACCCCCTGCGTCCGCTACTGCTGTAAAGGAATCCGTTACACTTCTGTTTACTAGGAACTACCTTTTTGTGACAGCATGATTTCAGGGTGTACGTCGAAACCCCCCTGCTACTATCGTCACATCGATGGCTGCATCGAAACATCATGACGTCCAAACAGCTTACAAAAAAAATGTTGCTATGTGGTTGATCAATCCAAGGATTGGAGACTACATCTCAATAGCTTTCAACACAGAAGTTAATATCACAGGTGACAGAATTATACTCAGACCTACATGAAGTGACGTAATCAGACCTTTCGAAGAGAAACAAGTTGCTTCCAGGTGTGATGTTTCTCAGCGGTGTTCCTCCGGCTCCAAAAGATAAGCTTGGACCGGAGGCGGTAGTCAATGTTTATGACAGCGTGCGGAAAGAGATCAGTATAGGACAGTTTTCTCGCAAAGGAGACTTTGTTTTCCGCTCGAATGGAATAGTTGCTGTTGAACTACGTATTAAAATAACTGCCAATATCAGCCATTGGATAACTATTGATCATATCACAATTGATGTGGAGCCTACTGCTGATCATAACGGCGATAAAGTCACAACTCTCCATTCGACGTGAATGTGTTCGTACAGGAACTGTCAGTACACGGGTAAACTACTGTGATTCGAGATTTTACATTCCTGCACTATTTGTAACTCGTTTTGTTCCGATAAAAAAATTCTCATCTTCACTCCTAGAAGACTCTGTGTCACAGATGATTACCACGCAGAAAAAATACGATGCCTCCTCCTACATACTTATAGAGGAACACGCAAAGAGAGACAAGACAATAGGTGAAGGGGAAAAAACGTTGTGCTCGTGGAGAATACGACATGGAATCTGTGCATTGAATGAGTATACACTCCTAAACGACTCTTAAACGTATCGCTGTTGCGACCGTGAACCAGTTACTCATTCTTTTATCACCTTTCTGCGTGAAATGTTTGCAATCAATCATTGTTCAATCTACTCATACGCGCATTTTACCATTATCTGTATACAGTGGACGTCAGTGGCGTTGGCCCATCTACAACCTCGAGAAGGACGTCGCTCAACCGCGCCGCAACCTATGTATTCTGCTGCTGTTATGCAATTTCTAGCAGCTTTTCTACTAGATTTTAAGGATTTCAAGGCATATGGCCGACAACTTGTCGGCAAGGAAGGGTGGTAACGGGTTGTCGACAAACGAGCAAGTTAATTGCGGAGGGTTAACCGATCGGGAGTGTGTGTGTGTGTGTGTGTGTGTGTGTGTGTGTGTGTGTGTGTGTGTGTGTGTGTGTGTGTGTGTGTGTGTGTGTGTGTGTGTGTGTGTGTTTGTTCCTTATAGAAACTGCGGAGGATTAACCGATCGGGAACAAGCTTCGCACACATACCCAACAAAGGCCGACGCAGGATTTAGGCTACTCTCCTCCAGAGAATATCGATTGATTCACCGATTATATCGATTTTATTGATTTGTCGCTATTTTTGCTCAGGTGTAGTTGGGGACACGTACACTGGGTAACCCTGAACACGATTACGACAACCATTTTGTACGAAAATATCGATTCAAAGGTTTTATTGTGTTTTCGGCCACGGGTAGGTGGAGGCGGTGGAGTATTTTGGGTCGTTGGAGTATTTGTGCTCAGCGTATTGAAAAATAGCAGTAGACACGGTGGAGACGTGTTTGCTGGGACTTTCCAATACGCTTAACGCAAGTACGACAATTCTGTGATTTCCTCCTTGCGAAAAGGGACAAATGTGCTCACTGGTTCCATCGAACACGCTAAACACCTAAGTACGAATATAGCAACTGTTTTTCACGAATTTGTCATCGAAATAACACTACTGATATTTCGCATACGGGTCACTCGAGATGGGTGGCGGTCAAGACGTACGCCGCGACGCGACCGCGCCGCCCGCATGCGCTTTTCAAGTTCGGGGTGTTTCTTCAAATCCTACGCACTAAATGACATCGGTGGCCACCTCTTCACAATTTGTGGGTTCCGATGACATTAATCTGCCCCACTCAAGCTCGGAAAAGTTGCCCATATCCACGCAGAACTGCTCGTACCCTCAAAGGTTGCAGCCGCGACGCGCACATGAATCGACCAATCACAGACCAGCAGCGTACCTCTTGTCATGCAGCCACTCGAGATGGAAGGGTCACTTGAACGTCGCCAACGTTCTTACCACTGAAATTATGGACAACTAGCTGCCGTACCCGGCTTCGCTCGGGTGTTTTACTACCATGGCTTTATCATACTGCTAAGGCCAATTACGATCATCGATAAATTCATTGAAACATTAAAATCTCCATAACTTTGGTGATCAGCATGTTAGCGAAGCCCAAGTGAGCCTTCCCCATCGACTTGTGGGCGAGAAGTTGGCAAAGCTATTTTGGTGATATGGAATCGATGTATTCGTGTAAAGTGGTTGTGATATTCATATTCAGCGTATCGAGGAACCCCAGGAGACATGTCTTCACCGCTCCATTGGGCAAAAGAGCCAAAAATCAATAAAATCGATAAATCGATATTTTGTGCAGAATACGTCATATGTCATATGCGTGTTCAGCGTATTGAGAAACACCAGTAGACATGTCCTTGTCTGTTCAGGAGCGAAAATGGAAAACATCGATAAAATCAATAAGTCAATATTTCGTGCAAAATGGTTGTCATATTCGTATTCAGCGTATTGAGGAACCCCAGGGGATATGTCTTCACCGCCCCTTTCGGCGGAAGAGCCAAAAATCAATAAAATCGATAAACCGATATTTCATGCGAAATGGTTGTCATATTCGCATTCAGCGTATTGAGAAACACCAGTAGACATGTCCTTGTCTGTTCAGGAGCGAAAATGGAAAACATCGATAAAATCAATAAATCAATATTTCGTGCAAAATGGTTGTCATATTTGTATTCAGCGTATTGAGGAACCCCAGAAGACATGTCCTCACCGACCCCTGGCCAAAAACAACGAAAAATCAATAAAATCGATATAATCGATCAATCAATCGATAATCCCTGGTGCAAAGTAGCCTATGACCTCCGCCGTCCCCTGTAGGGGCAGCCTGCAAAATTTCGTCCGGATCGGTTCAACCTCCGCGATTTCTATTCCGAACATACAAATATACAAACATACAAACAAACACACACACACACACAAACTTTGACTTTAATATATACAGATTGCAATGATTTTATCAGCAACCAGCCTGATCGTCCGACTAGCGCCGGACTCTTAGGCTTCTTTTTGTGCTCGCTTCGCTCGCGTGCCTCCATGTGAAGTCTTCTTCATACCACGCCGGCCACTCCATTTTTATCCCCCGTTTTTTGTACTTTCGTGCTTTTTTGCTCCGATGCGCCCTTTCCACATCTGTTCAACACTCAAGTGGCGTCTTTGCACCTTGTGTATGAGCGGTGGACCTGTCCCCAGGCGTTTGCCCACTTTTGGACTTCGGCGCAGCCTTATCACATCGTTGGATCCGTCCCCAGGCGTTTTCCCACTTTTGGACGCCGGCGCACCATTATCACACCGTTGCACCCGTCCCCAGGCGTGTCCTGAACTGCGGGCGCCGGCGGTCGCGCATTACTCTCACAGCTGTTCACCCATTCAGTGACAACTCTCCCCCCTTTGAACCTCATCACACCCGTCTTCTCCTCTTTTAAAGGCAGCAGGAGCTGAAATCCTCGACTCTGAGCTGAGGTGCGGGTGATGAAGTACATACTCGGCGCATCATAAATGTGAAACGAACACAGACAATGATGGCTTACCTACAGAGAGAATGGAACATTCGTCGCGAACACGCCTGGCCGTGTTCGTGCGCGGACGAGTTTTCCCCGGCGTGCAAGCCATTGCGGCGCGTGGTTTTGGCCAAGTCCCGCCATGAAACCCTGTGAATTGAATGCATTTCGTTTTCCCTTTGCGCCAAACCACTCACCGCAATGGCTTTCTGCGCCGGGGAAAACTCGTCCGCGCGCGAACACGGCCAGGCGTGCTCGCGACGAATGTTGCATTTTCTCTGCAGGTAAGCCATAATTGTCTGTGTTCGTTTCACATTTATGATGTGCTGAGTGTGTACTTCATCACCCACAGCTCAGCTCAAAGTCGAGGATTTCAGCTCCTGCTGCCTTTAAATGATCTCGTAATCACCATCACTGACCAATCACAGAATTTCGTTACACACTGACACACACACGTGATACACAGACTAAGCGCTTTATTATAAGTCAGGATAGTAGTTGTCCTCATCAGTGTGAGAAAGCTGGGGTAGTGAAACACCCGAGCGAAGCCGGGAATGACGTCTAGTATCTTCATGTCTAAATTTGATCACCTTGATTTTCGTTGATGTTCGGGTACCGAGCGAAAGAAAGCAATCCTTTAATTTGTACATCCCGCGAGCCAGAGTTGTTTGATTATTTTCCGTCCATTCGAATGAGATGGAGAGCAACGTATATTTCCTTGAAGTACTGTAGGAAGAAGTTGTTGCGCGTTTGACGTTCCGTGGAGTCCAGTCGCTCACGGCTCTTGCCCAGCGGTTGTCGTTAGGATTGTCGTTGTCGCATTCGTGTCCGGCTCAGTTGATGTCACTTAACTTGACGTAACCAGCAGCGTCCTTGGTCTTCTGCTGTTGACGTAAAGGTGGAGTCACGCAATCCTTCCCTAACTTGCGTAAGGCGGGTAACTCCTAGCATCACTCTCTTGATGGAGCACTCGAAGACGCTCACCACATTTTCATCCTGCTTGCGTAATGCCCAGGTTTCCAAGGCGAACGTTAAAGTAGGGAGAACCATTGTGTTGAAGAGGGTAGCACGGAGCCAAATGTTCTTTGCTGCTTCACTATGTCCTCGATGTTCTTGTAAGCTCCCCGAGCCGCTCGTTTCCTCTTGCTCCAGCTCTGGAGCGAGGTTGTTCCTCATGTAGACTTCCCGACCTAGATATACGAGGCTGGTGCATTCGGATAGAGAGACGGTTGAGGGAGAATGCGGCATCGGGGATCTATTCGTTTCTCATGAACATCGTCTTTGTGAGATTCAGTTGGAAAACAATCTTCCCACATGCATCGTCAAAGCCAGCCAGAATCCTTTATGTTTCGCTGATGGTTGGTGATATAGTAGCCGTCAACAAGTCATAAGATCAGTGACATGTTGAAGGCGGAAATTTGCATTATAACCAAACTTGGGATATTTGGCCAAAATTTTAGAGTATGATGAGGGTTGAAATACACTTTCTCTTTGCTGCATAACATTGGTGACGCAAACTGCTTTCAAACGGAACTATTGCGCTCCAAGTCCAAATTCACCACTTTCATAAACATGATTGTTCCTCTTTTGTGTCGCCTCATTTCGATTCATAGAGGATTTATTCTAGAACGTATTTTGACTGAGCAATTTGTTGCAATGGTCGTTTCCTGCAGTTCATTTCACCTATAGAAGTAGAATTACCAAAAAGTCCAAAAAAGTGAGAGAAAAAGTTTTCAATAATCGTGAGCAAAAGATAACCGTTCCGACGGAGGATTCTTCTATGATATCCACCACTAACAAACTATTCCGACTCAGACATCCGCCCGGGAGTACCGCCTGACAAAACAACCTCTTATCATTTTTGGGACAAAATCGGGAACTTCGGCGGGAGACATCATTTTGGTTTTGTTGCGAGATTTAGAAAATGGGAAAAAAACGGGAAAACGGGAAAAAATGGGAAAACGGGAAAATGGTGCGGGATTGACTAGAAAGAAAATAACGCATAAAACCCTGTGCTGAGCTACGGTATAGCTCAAGTAGATCCAGGCTCATCCACTCAGGACCACCCAGATGAAAAGCTGTGCGTCCTTCAAGTGAAAAGATTTGCGTCCTGCATTCCGCCGGTTCCGTTATTCTCAATTTTATAGTTGTTCAAATTGATTTCTTTTGAGAGGAGTGGTGATGATATGTTCCTCGCAACACTTTATCCATTCTATTATTGGTTTTATTGCATTGTCACTGCATTCGGAATTTTCTGATGAGTACCTGAATGCCTGTAAGCAGCACAAATCGGAGAAAAATCCAGTGCCGAAGTGCATGCTTTCTTTTTGTAATCACAATGAATCCTTCTTTTTCGCAATTTTTAGCCATATTGACGATCCTTGTTCTTCCCTAAGGTGACCAACTGCGCATCAAAGCCACTACAGCAAAATGCGCACTGATATCTATTACGGATTTTTCCTGTGATTACGTGAATGTCTATGAGTATCCAAATTGAAAAAAATCCACAGCCGAAGTTCATGCTTTCTGCTTGTAACCACCATGGTTTTTTCCGCAATTTTTTAGCCATGCTGGCGATCTTTGTTCTTCCCTGGGCTGGTAGTAAACCCCCGATGTCGTGAACTCTTACACTGCCGCTATAGTCCTCGAGGACTATAGCACCTTGCGTCGCCATCGCCGCCGACTGTGAGGCCGATACGCATCGATTGTGGGCGGAGCGGCGGCGGCGGCCGCCGTCGCCGGCGACTAGCGATCGCCAACATCGGCGGCCGCCAAAGTTGGCGACTGTGACGTCGGTACGTATCGATTGGACGCCAACATTGGCGATCGGCGGCCGCCAATGTTGGCGACTGCGGCGCCGGTGCGTATCGATTATGAGGGATCGCCAACATTGGCGGCCGCCATCGCCGGCGACAGCGACGCAAGGGGCTATACTCCTCGAGGAGTATAGCAGCTACCTTAGCTGCCAACATGTGGTGACAGCGTCGCTCACATTTGTCGCGAGATATTCATAAACTCTGCATGATAAAGAGTGCGCTCTCGTTGATGTCGCGACATAGTTGGCAGCTAAGTTGAATAACTATATAGCGACAGTGGTTGGAAGCCATGCTCGTGACCTCTTGATAATGAGGCGCAGAGAGCAAAAGTTAGGGAAATAGTGTGGAAGTCAACGAGGTGCGATGTCACGAACTCGAACGGAGTTCGTTGACAATAAAACGGTCAGTTATCGGCACAGGTCATTCACAGATTAAGATCAAAACGAAGCTCCTTTGAAACAGCGCAGATGTATGGAGCTCTCAAACCTTAGTCCACATCTTTTTTTGGCCATTCGTAAGCTCGATACACAGTTTGATAAAAAGATACAATATGACAGAATTTTCAGATATTTAAGAAAATCATCGAGTACCTTGTACGTAGCGCTCATAGGCAGATTTTCACATGGTAAAGGTAGAAATCTATGAAATCTATGAAATAGTTGTTGAACAATCTGGACAAAGAATCCGCAAAAAAGGTAATCTTTATGGATATTCTGGAAGGAACTCTTTCACAGGTTTAGGCGCATAGCATAGCTAAATAGGGGAAGCGGTTACGTTGCGAAGAGGAGTGAGACATCCCAAAAACAGCATGGACTATGCAGAACGAAACTTCACATTCAGCTAACTTGTGGGGCCTGTTCATTCCTGCTTGAATTGCGTTTCTCGGCACGGACTTCGAACTATAATTTTAAAGTACTGGGAAAAGATTAAAATAACTCCCGCGAAGTATGGACTGTTTAGGAGTTACCTAGAACTCCTATGCAGAATTGGGAGTGGCTGTTCATAACGGGCCCATAGGCATGTAAGAAATGTGACAAAAAAAGAGTAGGTAGTATCATTGCATCGGAAATTAGCTTTACATATTAATGCGTGATCAAGAATTTGCAAGCAAGACTAGGATCGCGAGAAGGCTCGAAGCCCGACCTTGGCGAGGCGACCAGACCCGTAGAATATGTATACGCAACTCATAGAAAGGACTTCATATTTGAGCTCAGTTAATGATTAGTTTTGCTTATTTGATAATCTTCTGAGCATTTCGCACGTGTGAAACCTTTGCACATACCTCAAGTGGCTGCCCCACCCCACTTTCTAGCCCGAAGGGGCGCTAGTATAACGATTAATATGAGACTAAGTCCGGTCAATTTCATCTCTATTCTTGAGAGCAGCTCTAAGGAAAACACTAGGGAAGCCTAGGTGATGCGCCGTAGGGATCGTCGTCGATTTCATCCTTTGTTTCTTCTGAACAATCCACACGCAAGCCCATACTCTGGTGCAGGGTTGCACATACTTGCTCCTCCAAAGCGCTCATGGTATAATCCAACTGTTCGAAACTGGAGGAGTACGGTGGTCGCTAATTTGGAACTGGAGAGCTCACGAATGATTTCTTGTACAAAACCCCTTCACTATCTTTACGTTGTAAGCTGCAGAAAAAATCTTCTCAGAGAAGGAACGGCCCACTTCTAAACCTATAATTGATCCTACGGAAAGTGCATTTCTGCCGAATATCGTTTCCCAGCCATGCGGTGATTTTGGCGCTAGAACCAAAGCAAATGATATGAAGCTCCTCTGCGACGTTAAGAAATACGGAAACAACGTCAACTCATAGTATGGACAGGAGTAACTGGTACTTTTTATTAGCGGATTTGTGGAAGGCTTAACATATGCTGTTTCTTAGCACTGTTTCCATTCCACAAAAACATCTCGGAAGAAACTGTGGATCTTGTTAAATATGACTACTTGCATCGCAGTAGTGAAGCCCTCTCCCGTCTTGTCCGTTGACGACTGGCAAAATTAGGGATAAAATGGATTGCACACATGTGTGTCTTAGTTTGACATTCTTCTTTAGATTCTAGGCAGCAGAATGGTCACTCCATCCAATTTCAATTTTCTATATAGTTTATGTGTCAAAGGCAGTAAATACTTTTGCCGCACCCTGTATATAGAAGGGAGAAACTACTACCCCGTGGGACCACGTGCTCGACCTGTCGAGCACGGGACCCAAGTGTCCAAAAGCGCGCGTGTCCCACGTGGCGGTACATTCAAAATCGGCTCTGTCGAGAACGTGTTTCCATTCCATATCCATCGCGGTCTGTAACAAAACGCCAACAGAGGGGCTCCGTAAACTGCAGCTATGCAGTGTCAAATTGTTGTAAACACTGTCTCGCCCGGAGGACTCGAGACCGTCAAGGCGCCGCCTCACAGCGAAACCCTGAAAGCGCTGTATAAACACTTCGGTTTCATCGTTGCTGACTGTATCCATCATTCCTCCATTTGCACATCGTCTGCGCCTCAACATTTGCTATTGTCAATCATTTTCGTTATCGATTCCGCGTCCCTTCTATCATTCATCATCGATCGTCGATTGATGAACGATAGAACGGACACAGAACGGACTTCCACGTCTGATCCTCAGAAAATCCGCGCAATACGGGTCTTTCTTAGAGAGGATATACGGTGCGTTTCATAATCATAGGACAACCTCTACTTTTCCGTCCCCGGCTTTCTCATTGGCCGCGAGATTTTCTCTTTAGTACTACTGCAATCAGAGCCTAAAATAACCCCAGTACCTTAGTTTTGAGCTCACGGCACAAATCCTGGATTTATAAAGCTTTTCTTTTTATTTTGTTTGTTTTTTCTTTTTGTCCATTTCGAAGTAGTGAAACACTTTCAGGATCTAACAGTTTTGTTGGCTGCGTAATCGGAACTACAGAACTTAAATATTATTGTGAGCTTCCATGGACTACACTGATCCCACATAGTCTCCTACCTCTGCTCCCTATCAGGATTCTGAAGAAATCAATATGCGTTGCGCATCCAGGATTGGCCATCTCAATTTTTCAGCCACGCTCTACTAATGGCAGCACAATCCCAATGGGCTGATAAGAATCCTCTATGGTCCTTCTTCAGAATAACTGTTGACCCTTATCACAGACTGTTCATCTGGCTCCGCTGGGTGGCAGTCCTAGGAGGCAACACACCCTACATCTAGTTTCTTTCGCAATTTCTCGTTAAATCCTGTGGAGCAGAAGCTGAAATTGGTGGAAATTACTCCTAGGCACCTTCTGATGCCCTTGGATGTTAAATGAAATTTTAGCCTATGCCTGTTCAGGTCTGCTGGTGGCTCGATAGGTGATCAACTCGCAGAAAGCATTTCCCTCCGTCGATACATAAGAAGTCCCGAAAGCTCTGGAAAACCAGGATGTACCCCCCCCCCCAATACACCAAGATATTTTTAGCTCCAGAATTCACGATCGGAATTCCGTCATTCTACAACGACATCACCATCAAAGTTAGGAGGGAGGTTCAGTGAGGCAACATTGACTCGCCGAAGTTATTGAGCGTCACTGTTGAGGTCCTCATGGGATGACTAAAATGGGACAAAATTGGAGTGCGAGTTGATGTCCAGCTACTACATTACCTTCGCTTTGCTGATGACATCGTCCTTGTAATACCTAGCAGAAGCAAAGTGTAATGAATGTTAATCGACTTTGACGACGCGTTTGAATTGGTCTCCAATTGAGTTTGATGAAGGCAATGTTCATGGATAGCGGATTGGTCCCGGAAGCCCTATTCTTGCTAAAAGGGCGGCCGTATCTGAATGCCCCAGCTACGTGTGCCCGAGTTAAGAAGTGATGAGAGAGACCTTGCTACAGGGTTGGGTAAGGGAAAGCGAGTGGCGTGAGAATAAAGCAGTGAGGACATAGTGAAGATTATGGAAGACCACCACGCACTGTGGTTCTCAACCTCACCACGGTTCTTTCTGCATCAACACCACGGTTCTTTCTGCTTTAACGCATGTGCCGGAAATCTGGCAATTACGAAAGCAGGATGAGGATGCGGTCAGCGTCGTGCCAGAAGTAACCTTCCCAGCTCCCTCACGCAATCGAAGGCTGAAATATGGAGTTCCACCCCACGTCGACATTCGAAGGTTAGAGAAGAGCTTCATGTACGCTCATCTCCGGGCCTGGGCATTTTGAATGCTGTCAACTTGTGTAATTTGCTTCTGCTACACCAGGTTGGCGCAACTTTATTGACCTAACGTTCTAAAGTAACCGTCTTCGTTGGAGGTCTGAAAGTGGTCCATATTGTTGGATCTGTGCGCTAAACGGTCAAACGCTTCATCGCGTTCTGTCAGTTCTCGACCTTGTCTTAGGCAAGGTACGACAAGAGAACGGAGAATCGAGCTGTGACCCACCAGTTGTTACACCTTCCGCGGACCGCTAATCTGTGATCGCTACAACGACTAGTGATTCTTGCTCGACGTCCGGGTCTTATTCGTTCTACAGATAGCTCACATAATGATATTAAAGGGAGCAAATCACTCGTTAGTGAGAGACACTCATTTTTGTTATTCATTCGTGGACTCTTTATAAGGAGCCAGGACGCTTCCAGTGCTTCACTTGCGGAAATTTCACTTTCATTCGTCATTATCGCCCATTTGGCATGAAATTTTTTACTACCATGTAGCTCAACCTCGTGGCAGCCTAACGGTGACGTCACAGTTCCTCTTTTCTTTGCTGACATCTGCTCTTTGATGCGCACGCTCAGTGTCCTTCCCGTCTTCGCAATATAAAGTTCATTGTAAGTCAAGCATTTAAGCTGGTGTACAACTCCGGTTTGTGTGCAATCCCCTTCTTTTCCGTGCGGGCGGATAATACATCAGTTTGATATACACTGTACGTCGTAGAGCCTGTTTCCAACCAACTGCCGTTCGATGTTGTCAATCGGAACGTTCATCAGGAAAACATCATCTTGCAGTTGTGCTCGAATTATGCATTGTCGGAAAGTCGCGACAAGTAACTGCATCAGAAAAGAATGCCATCCGCAGTGGAAGTTTGTTGTCCCGAGATGTTCGATTCTGTTTCCCGGCTTGAGATGGTCTAGGCTGGTACCGCGGAATCGGGTACCCGTTGCTGCATGCAATCTGTGATGCTAATATTCGTGACTCGCACCATTCGTCTTCCTTCGTCCACAACCCACAACCAATAACACAACCTAGCTGTTCTGGTCATGTTTTGCACAGCATCAAGCTTGACAACGGTGGGTGTGCATAAGTTGTGAGTTGTGATGTCCTTGAACTTTCTTTTTGGTACCATTTGACATGCATGATGCCATTAGATACCTTTACTCAGGTGTTGAGATAGGAAAGCTACCGATCACGCGGTGTTCCTCTAGTGAGCCGAATGCACTGTGACTGTTCATTCGGAATTCTGAAACGTTCGCCCAATCCTTGGTACGTGAATGTTACGCAAGTTTTTGGCCCGTGACCAGTCCTTGGATCAGAGAAAAGTATTTCTCGGACCCATCGTTAGTATACAACGGAGTGACGTCGAGCGATTGCACCACACAGTTTCGATCAGGTTCTGTGCAGGTGGTGGATACAATGTTCTATTTTCAACCGTATTAAAAGTTTCCCCCCACTCTTCTCCTCTTCTCGCCAACTTTTTCACAATTGTTTGGGAACCTTCTTCCCAAAAGGTATATAAAGCCTGAACAATAGCTTTTTCATACCAAATTCCTCTTCTCACGATTACTGCCGAAAAAAATCGTTGTTGACTCGAAGCATGTTCAACTGCTTCTTCTTTGAGAGCACATAAAACACTATAAATTTTTGTTCCCGCAAGTTTGAAGACGGCAATATCGACCAGATATAAACTAGAATTTGGCCGACAGGCTGAATTGGTTGGAGAGCGCCTCCAGGAGTCGCTCAAAGAGAATCCGAGGCGTGATGCCAGTGATGTATTGAAGGGACTTCAGTGTCACAATAATACAGTAATTGTTCATTGATATCGCTTCAAGTAGACAACAGAATGCAGCATAAAACTTTCACAGAGACGCCTCGCTGCTCAAGGTGGTTAGCGGTATCGAGGAGTGATCTGCTTAGGTAAATTACATGACAAATTGCGGGTGGCTTGGTCACTGGTAAGCTGGGATTCTAGTGGCAAAACCAGAACTCTATCTACAGAAGGCAATGCTCAGGGTTCGGAGGAATTTAACTGGAACCACACACGTAGCTTCTACCGCCTATTACTGCCGCCAGGGTTCCTGCCAATAATGATGCCACCTACATTGTGTAATTATTAGTTGTTTTGAAAAAGAATAATAAATCGAAATGAAAGCTCAAAAGTGGCGCGAGACTTTCCCGACAATTTAATAGGTAGCAATTGGCTTACAATCTTGTCATAATATAACGAATCGAAGCGCCCATGCAAAAAAAAACCAAACCTTTTCGCGGCGGGAGACATGAGAATGCTCCGGGCGCAGTCCTTTAAACCTAGTGCGCAGTGTGAGGAAAGTGCTTTGTGTGTCTTGACAGCGTGAAATTTTATTTGTTGTATGCATCTATGCCAAGTCTATTCATTCATTTTGTCATCAGATGTACCGCACATGAGGAGCTTAGTATACTATCAGATTGTTGCGAAAACAATTGCCGTTTCGGGGTATGCTCAACTAAACTTTTCCCTTCTATCCAATTTGAGCAACTTCAGCCCATTTTGTGTAACCATCTTGTAGAGCTTTCCTTCCTCTTTTAAATGCTGGATGAACATTCTGGCTAGCTTCTTCCTGAGGATTCTTACGAAGTCGCGAACAAATGATGAGCCGACGTGATTTCCGGATGATTATATTTGATAACTTTAAACTCGAACACTCTTTGTCGGAGGTATGCCTTAATATTGCGTTTGTTTTGATTTGAGGTTGCCTTCGCAATGGACAGTGATCTAGAGGTTGGCGAATCCTATTCCTGCGATTTTAAACTCAAATGTAACCATGGTCGTGGTCGTGGGATGTCGCTAGACGTTCAGTCCTTGAGGACAGCCGTGGAACCTGAACCTGATCTCACAATCTGGATGATGAGAGAAGGGGTGGACGCTCACTATACTGCAGTTTAGATGCATCTGACGGTAAGCGACAAGGTGCGAAAAGTGCGGACGTGAACACCCCACGATCTGACTGATGACCAGCGTGTTATCTGGTGTGACATCTTTTCTAACTCAATTTTTTCGTCTCAAAACAAATGATTTCTAGAGCACGTAATTACTGTGAATGAATCTCTGTATCTGTATGATAAGAAGAAATGCAAATGGGTATGGGAGGAGACGACTTCCCATCTAATTTTTCCCATACCAGATGTTCTCTCTAGGGAAGTTGTGCCAGGAGTTTGGTGGTGCTGTAAGGGTATGATTGACTGCACCCTTCTAGAACCTAGTCAAGCGTTGACAGCGGATTCCTAGTATTGTAATTCCGAGTTGAGATCCGCAAATCTGCTATAGATGTGGTCGGCAGTGGTGAACAAGCGCTGGTTTCCCCCTACTCCAGGGTAGCGTTAAGCCACACATTCCAAAAGTCACCCGGCAAAGACTGATGCAGTAATGCATCGAGGTTGTCACTCAATACCCTTATTCCCCAGACCATTGCCCTATTGTATATGATTTTTCCGAGCTCCAGATACAATCCTGCGATGGCAGCAGATTGCTTATCTGAAGCATGCTGAACCTGCCTTCCAAAAGTTTGCAAATTCTTGTGATCTCAATTCTTGTTGTAGACGCGTACAACCCCAGCTATATTGTCGGGGAGGATCTGCGAATCGAACGGTTACTAAACTTTTGAAAAAAGTGGGGTTTGAGCCGAGTTACAACACTTTGAACTGAAGGGCCCATTTCGGCAATTAATTTCGCAACAACCTAATATTTTCGTTGGCTTCATTTTTTCAGTGTTCGTTTGGCCTTGGATGCACATGCGGACACAAGAACGTAAATAGTTTAGTAGGAATCTCTGATGTAGCGAGATAAGTAGGATACAAGGATCGAACAAGTCAGAGAATTGGAAATGATGAAGTCCCGGCAATGGGCGATGTGCGGCAGTCCAACGTTAACTTCTCATTGACTGATGACATCTTATGTACTCACAAAAAAGAGTCTAGATCAGGCATGTGCGGAATTAAAACTTTAAACCCCGTAAAACATAAAACGGAAAGCCAAAAAATGGATGGAAAACGGAAAATTTTGTCCAAGGATAGGTTTGTGACCAAAAGTCATCTTCATCATTGGATCTTCTAGGTATCTTCTTCATTATCAAGGGATATTTATACTCCACCTAGTTACGAGGGATTATCAGATATTTCTCACTGAATGTTTAAGTAGACGAGAAGCTGTAAAATGTGAAAAGTACGACTCCATTGCTTTATTTTGGAGCAGATCTATTCTGCAAGAACTCAGATAAAAAGGCAACTATGGTACCTAATATTTTGGAGTCTGAGGAGGATCATGTTATTCAGAAAAAATCCTGTTAGGGCGAGTTAGCGATGGAGGAAGGAGGAGAAGAACAGCGTGTAGGGAACGTGAAACATAAGCAGCCCCAACATTGCGCAAGACATCAGGCGCCAGCGGCGCAAGTGTGGAGCTGGAGATCATCGCCCGATTAGAACAGTGGCAACTACGGTGTAGCCTTATGATTTTGTCAATTTGAAAAAAAAGCCTACCGCACGCGTTGCTTCGCAAGATGCTTGATGCTCTTAACACTGCACCTCACAGTTTCATGGAAATTTTATATCATATATTATACTCCATATTTCTGTGGAACTTTTTTTTGCGAACTCCGAGGAGAGCAGGGCATTTGTATGGCATATCTGGAACAATGATGAAGATCACCAAAATCCCGACGGGGCATTTACACTGCAGCTGAGGCAAAAAAGGTCAGACAAAATAGTTCGAATTTCGGTAATGGCGTTTGGACGTCGATTTTGCAGCCATTGTTGTGAACTCATGTACAATCTTTTAGCTGCACCAGCGTGGACTTTGTCTGCAATTGTGACCACAACGGTTTTGACTGGCCGATAGGTTTTTTCTGTAAGTTTTGATATGCATGTGGTGCGATTCCTTCTATTTTGATGTTCCACTACTATCTCCGATCGAACCAGCCGATCAACCGGTCGATACCACTAGCCTGGTGCACTTCCTGAGCTAAGAGACCATACATTGCGCCTCGAAAAACGTGGACTCTCAGGATAGGAAAATAGGCTGAAAACAACAATACCTCTCCCTCCATAATTTTCCGCTTTCCGGGCCAGAAATCCGTAAAACGAAGGGCCAAAAATGGGTGGAAAACGGAAAGCGTGGAACGGAAAACGGAAAAACCCGCACACCCCTGGTCTAGATGCATAGAGCTGAAGGTTTTTGTTTGCAGGTTTGAGTATGTTCGCAGAGAAGGGGGCGTTTTTCTAGGACTTGACTTTCAGAAGGAAAGAACTTCCATGGCTACTTCGAGGGAACTGTTGTTGGTTTGATAGCAGATGACGAATCACCTGGTTACCCTTTTCTTCCGGTCTCAATTTTGGATACTTGTTGTTGTGTTTGGATGTATCTGGATGTATTTGTCAGGCTCCTTCTATCGACTCTGTTCAAGAAGGACAGATGCTGCTGACGTTTTAATGAGTTTAGTTAAAGGTGTTCGGGTTAATGGAGTTTATCGCTTTTTCGGAATTCCGAAATGTTCCGGCTGGTTTCAGTCCAGCCAATTGTGGACGTCACGGAAAATAAGTTGGAATTTTTCCTTTCTTGGAGAGGAAGACATCTGGACGATCCCATGAGTGATAGAGTTGATCTAGGATTTCTGAAATAATGCCATGTTAACTCATGAGGCACTGGATTTACCAAAACGGGACTATTCGAAGTGACCAGTGTTGGTCACTGGAACGGGAGTGTGCGCCCGTTTGCTCCACACACGAATTTTCATATTAGGTTGTCCCATAAATAATGGCCGTTTTGAAGGTGCGCATTCCAAGGTGCGTAACTCAGCTCAAAATTGAGATTTTCCCTTGAAATAAAAAGTATTATGTTAAGCATTTCCTGCACCTTTAAGCAGTACAGTAATACTTATGAAAGGAAGAAAGTCCAAATCACAGGAGTCAACGATGTGCAAAACGTCAATTTTCAGTACACATTGATTCGCATGAATTTTCTAGCCGAAAACTGGATTCATGGCAAGCTCGAAAAGATACCCTATTAGGCAGAGGTCTGGCCTACATAATATTACAAGGAGAGATCCAACGTCTCACTCAGTGAAATTTTTCTTGGTAAGATGTGAACCTGCGTGGATTTGCCCGCCCCGCCAGTGGACATGCACTTCTTCGGCTCACCAGAACTGAGGCATTTTCAACCGAGTCTCGATACCAAGCCCAAAATGGTGACAGGTGAGGCATTCAGTAAATTATACTCGTGGTATGGTCTAGCTACTGTCAAACACCTCGAGCAATATTTCATCTATCAGAAAAAAATCAGCTTTTTCTGAGATGTCGAGGTTTGTTGAATTTATCCAGATCTCCCTTAGCGATACAAGCAAAAACTCCATTTTAATAAGCAATGTCTACTCATCACTAAGTGCGGCCCACTTTTCCGGAAAATTTCGCAACAGTGATAATTGATCTTCTGCGCAGTTCAGGTTGGTAGATGGAATTCTTTATTTTAATCGGCCCAACGTTTCGACGGTATCGTCTTCTTCAGAGGCCTGAAAGTGGTCTCAATGCTATTTATGATCTGGAGCGCCAAACGTCTCATCTCTCTCAGGAATCTATGAACATTCTCCCGAACAAATCTGGAAATCCCTCACAATGAGTCTCACAACGTACGACAAATTCCACCGATTTTGCGATTTTCGTCCGCACTGTTTGATGACACTCTGGACGAATGAGTGCCACCAGGGACCCAAGATGGTATATGGGTCACAGATACAATAACGATTTACAGCTCATAGAGAGGCATGAAGGGCAGGAAGTCATTTGCAATCGCCAAGCACTCATTTCGGTTGTTCATCTTGGGATTTCGAACCGAAATCCAAAACGCCTCTAGGAGCTTCCTTGCCGAGATCTCGGTCTCGTAGGCTAAAATCGTAAAGATGACATTGAAGTCCAAACCGTCGTGTTCGTCATGTCTATGTTCCCCTAACGCCGACACCAAGCTGCCCCGTTTTTTGCTGGCCAAGTGTTCTTTTATACGTACACCGAGTACTCGTCCGGTTTCACCAATGTATACGGCATCGCAGATCAAACATTTAATCTCATATATTACACCTGTTTGCGAACAATCCCCATTCTTTCCGTATGGGCAAACAACGCAGTTGGTTGTGATGCACCGTCTATCGTAGAGTCTGTTTCGCACTAACTGTTTCTTGATGTTATCATTTGGGATGTTCACCAAGAACACATCATTTTGCAGTTGTGCTCGTACTAGACATCTTCGAACTTCAGCGGTTGCCTCATCGGAAACAAATGGAAAACAAAGAGGGAGTTTGTTCGTTTTCGAAATGTTTGAATATGCCCTGGGTCGTTTCCATGGATGTTGAGGTGTTGAGTACCCGTTGCTGTTCGCAATGCCTCTTGCTAACCGGACCGATTCTTGCCGTTCAGCTTCGCCAGTGCAAGCTTGGGTGGCAGTTTTGAACATATTACGTACAACGGCTCGTTTGACAGCTATTGGATGTGCAGATTTTGCGTGTAATATGATGTTTTTAGCGCTTGCCTTGCGATACCATCTAACCCTTATCAAGCCGTTGTGCAGATGTATTTATTATATTACTAATATTATATTCTCCTTCATGTGCCACCTCATATTGGTGAAGGGGTGAACGCCAACCGGATCCGTCCGGGAAAGCGGCTAACGGCACACCGGCCACGCAGTTCGCGCACCCAACGCGTGAATGGGCGGCTCTGCGCCTAGCCCCAGCACGGCGAAGCCGGAGTAACCAGGCCACCAATCATCGCTCCCACAACTTCATCCACTCGCCTTAGTCCCCTGCAAGCTGTCCCTGCCCAGTCAGATAGCGCTGGATCCGCACACAGCCAAAGGCGAAGAAATCTCAGGGCCGTAGGCTACCATAGGAAACAGACAAGGGTGAGGCCATCTGATTGCTTGCACATACAACTGTCGTAGCGTCATTTCGGCCACTCAGCTATCGGTTTTAATTGAGGAAGCACAACGGATTAAGTACGACGTCATTGGACTGAGCGAAACGAAACGGAAGGAACCTCTGACGTGCACATGGAACAACGGTGCCGCTGTTTTTCTAGGAGCTCGTAAAACCGGCTCAACGTCGGGGGGAGTGGGCTTCATCGTGACACCAAACTTCGCCAGAAACATCACACGTGCCAAATTTCATGGACATCGACTGGGAGTACTAACAGCGTCGCTGTCAAAGGACATCGATGTCACCGTCATCCAGGCCTACGCTCCTACCGCTTATAGGGATGAAGAAGAGCACGACGAGTTCTACAGCGACCTTAGTTATCTCATCCGTTCCCAAAAGAGCACCTATGTTGTGGTAATGGGTGACTTCAACGCTCGCATAGGATCACGAAAGGTTGGAGAAGTATTTATCGGACCGAACTTGGCAGAGCACAGGCCGGAGAAAGGCTCGCAAACTACTTCTGTGAAATGCACCATCTCTTCCATGGGAACAGCCAGTTTGTGAAGAATATAGCAAAGAGATGGACATATGTCTCTCCCAATGGGCAACACTATCACGAACTCGATCATATCTTATGTAACAAGCGAGTTATCACGGACGTTGGTGTTGTCCCATCGTTCAACACGGGAAGTGACCATCGCTTATTACGAGCTCGGCTGCATTTCGACCGAGGACAAGTCCGCTTAGCCCGAATACGCTCGAGGCGCCCATGACCAACTATCCTAGATGAGGAGATGGTCAGAGTCACTGCTGCCAAGGAGGCCTTTGAGATGGTAGACGGCCTCAACGAGGATTACACCCACCTGGTTGAAGCCATCGTCAAGATGAGGAATGAGTGTCGTGCCGCAGCACCCAACCATGTAACAGGACGAATCTCCAGCGGCACCAGCGCCCTTCTTGAGAAGCGGAGGCACATGGATTGACAAGGGAATCATGTAGAATACGCAGTCCTGAACAGACTCTGCAGGCAAAGGCTAGCTGAGGACCACGTGAACTTCGTTAGAAATCGTCTGCTTGATGCCGCCCACAGTAAGCGCAGCCTGAAGGTGGAAAAGCGTGCGCTGGCAGAACATCGTCTATCGATCCCGTGTTTGAAAGCTCCAGATACAAGTGTCCAGGCAATACAAGTGTTGGGACCAATGCTACCGATCCATGAAGAAAAAGTTGCAGGTGCACTGGTAAAAATGAGGAATGGAAGATCGCCCGGGTTAGATAATCTGCCATCCGAGATCTGGAAAATAGCTGGAGATGAAGGAACACGATGGCTCGCTAGTTTCTTCAACGAAATTGTAGCCGAGAGAAAGCTGCTCAGATCGTGGACGACGAGCACAACAGTATCTATTGGGAAGAGAAAAGGAGGCGGAGCAGATTGTAGGAAGTAACGACCAATTAGGCTGCTCTGCCACACGATAAAGGTCTTTGAACGAGTTCCGGACAGTAGACTTCGAGAGATCGTTGAACGCGAACTCAGTGTGGGTTTGTCAAAAACTGCAGCACAACCAACGCAATTCACGCAGTCCGACTACTGACAGAGACACATCGAGAGGAGAGGAAGACCGTGCACCTAGCCTTTCCCGTGAGCACGTAGTGGGAACCCTGTCTCGAGAAGGCGTTCGACAGGGTTCTATCTGGTTCGCACTACGTGCTCACGGGGTCCCGGATGAATACGTCAGATGGACACAGCTTCTTTACGAGAATGCCACGAGCTCAGTCAGATGTGCTGCAGGGACATCGTCGTTGTTTGAAGTTGGTGTTCACCAAGGCTCTGCACTCTCCCTCTCCTGTTCATCCTCTGCATGGACACGATATCGGCCGTCTGCAGTCATCGGCACCATGGACACTCCTCTATGCAGACGATGTCATGGTTGCTGCAAGTACTCGGGAGGAACTCCAACGAAAAGTGCAAGCCTGGAAAGATCGTCTGGAGCAGTACGGGATGAGGCTCAACACCAAGAAGGCAGAGCACGCGGAATGTGGAGAGCAAACCCCAGGTACAATTCTTGTCGATGATACCGAAATTCCGAAAGTCTCGACTTTTAAGTACCTTGGTCCCGTATCATAGCTGATGGTAGCACTCTAGCGGAAGCGGAGCATCGAGCAAACGCTGCATGGATTAAGTGGGGGCAGCTAATAGGATTAATCTGTGACAGGAAGATTCCTTTGAAATTGAAATCAAAGATATACCGCACAGTGTGGACCGCACAGTGGTACGACCGCACAGTGGCACTGTATGAGGTGGAATGACGGCCGACCACCTTGAAGCATGTGCGCGCGATGTTCGGTGTAGCACCAATCGTGGCGAAGATGCGTGAGACTCGATTACGTTGGTACGGTCACGTGCTGAGAAGTGACAACAATTCAGTCGCCAAGTCAGCTATGAATATCACCGTGGATGGACGTAGACCGAGAGGCAGACCAAAAACGCGATGGCTAGATAGGATAGAGAAAGACATGCGGATACTGAGGCTCACAGGTGGAGATGCTTTTGACAGAAGAAAATGGCACAACCACACGAGAAACGCCGACCCCTGCCCCTGGGAACATGGCTAGGAAGAAGAAGAATTAACTTCGGAGTGGACCTTTCAAAAATGCAAATTTGGTATCTGCACTTGCACGAATAATAATAATTCCACCATAAAGTTGTATGACACTAGCCAAATTTGGGTGGAGTAATCTTAAGGACATTCTTATTCTCTGTTGCACTTTCACCTTCCCATTTTGTTGTCGAGTGGTCTCAGGCACAGGCACCAATTTGGGGTAACCCAAAATTTTCATCATCTCATTTTTCTCTCCGAAATTGAAGCGAATTGAAGTGGGATTCCTTCCACTGTGGCTGCAAACATCAAACATTTGCGCGCATTAATCGGTGAATTTTTGGGACAAGTTCCATGCGCTCAGTGGTAATCATATCATTTTGCCACACCGTGGAGGAAGCCATAATTTTGTTGGTCGAATTCTTCGGAGGAGCGAAGAGCTAGTACAGGAATTTTTAACTGCGCATTAGCATTGTAGCATCAATCTAGCCCTAACCATGCGCCGATTATCAGATCAGAAGAATGTCTACTAAGCGAGAACCGATTTGCCAAAGTCAGTGACTCAGTCCAGCACTGACCGACTCACTTCTTTGCTTCGTAGTTTATGGATTTCTTCAGCAGCGGAGTAGAGCTTCAGCTGTAAAAACTGTAAAAGACCAGCGACTTTTGTGGTGCATACTTCGACTGATATCTGTCATTGATTTTTTATAAAACTTTTTAGTCGAAAATTACAAAACAGCGGAAACTTGTGTACCAACCTAATATTTGCAACAACTTTTCCAGTGTGTGTGGGAAGCCTTCCCCCAATCTTCCTCTGCTTCTTCTGCGAATGTCTACCATTAGCACCGCAAAAAAGTACTCAAAACGGGAAAAATCGGCATTCCCTCGATTCCCTCAGGCGATGATTCACCGGCCACAGACAGATAGTATTTCGTAATAGGGTCTAGCGTTTTATACAGCAACGTGCCAAAAGATTGCAAATTTCAGTTTTTCGTCTATAACTCCTTTCGAAGTAGAGCATAGATGTTCAAATTTTTAGGAAAATTGCAAACACTCATAGGCGATAGCTCTATGCGAATCCTAAAAAGTCTTCGTTAATTGCCCTTTTTAATGGTTTCTGCAGACGAAATTGTGCGATGAAGCAAAACGTGGTTTTTGTGCTCTCCGAATTTTTCGACTATTTTTTCGCCCTAATAGGATGTTAGCTTCGCATTTAGCCAGCTAGTCGAGTTGTAAGCGCGCAGAAGCTGTGACTAGGGAAATACTTCAGGAACGATACGAGTTCTCAAATTTGACAAGGTGATGGTCACGAAACTTGTCAGAAACGAAGGCATAGTTCTAGAGGTGAGGCGAGAATTCTGAAACAGTCCGTAAAAATGTTAGCAGCCAGGTTGGACGCAACTAAATCACTGATCGCCCTGCTTTCTCGGCAGCCAAACATGGCAAAAAATGGGCAAAGTGGGTTTTGAACAAAAGCATTGCTGGTCAGTGCTTAACTTGCGACACCATCTATTTTAATCCCTCTAAAAAACACTGTTGCGAAATTTTCCGAAAAATTGGGCCACTCTTAGTGATGAGTGGACATTGCTTATTAAAATGAACCTTCGTCTTGTTTGCATCGCTGAGGGTGATCTGGATATATTCAACCAACTTTGACATCTCAGAAAACGGTAACTTTTTCTGGGAGATGAAATGCTACTCGAGGTGTTTGACAGTAGCTAGACCAGTCCACGAGTGAAATTTACTAAATGCCTCGCCTGTTACCATTTTGGGCTTGGCTCCGAGATTCGATTGAAAATGCCTCAGTTCTGGTGAGCCGAAGAAGTGCATGTCAACTGGCGGGGCGGGCAAATCCGCACCGGTTCACATCCTACTGAGAAAAATTTCACTGAGTGAGGCGTTGGATCTCTCCTTGTAATATTATGTAGGCCAGACCTCTGCCTAATAGGGTATCTTTTCGAGCTTGCGATGAATCCAGTTTTCGGCTAGAAAATTCATGCGAATCAATGTGTACTGAAAATTGACGTTTTGCACATCGTTGACTCCTGTGATTTGGACTTTCTTCCTTTTATAAGTATTACTGTACTGCTTAAAGGTGCAGGAAATGCTTAACATAATACTTTTTATTTCAAGGGAAAATCTCAATTTTGAGCTGAGTTACGCACCTTGGAATGCGCACCTTCAAAACGGCCATTATTTATGGGACAACCTAATATGAAAATTCGTGTGTGGAGCAAACGGGCGCACACTCTCGTTCCAGTGACCAACACTGGTCACTTCGAATAGTCCCGTTTTGGTAAATCCAGTGCCTCATGAGTTAACATGGCATTATTTCAGAAATCCTAGATCAACTCTATCACTCATGGGATCGTCCAGATGTCTTCCTCTCCAAGAAAGGAAAAATTACATCTTATTTTCCGTGACGTCCACAATTGGCTGGACTGAAACCAGCCGGAACATTTCGGAATTCCGAAAAAGCGATAAACTCCATTAACCCGAACACCTTTAACTAAACTCATTAAAACGTCAGCAGCATCTGTCCTTCTTGAACAGAGTCGATAGAAGGAGCCTGACAAATACATCCAGATACATCCAAACACAACAACAAGTATCCAAAATTGAGACCGGAAGAAAAGGGTAACTATGTGATTCGTCATCTGCTATCAAACCAACAACAGTTCCCTCGAAGTAGCCATGGAAGTTCTTTCCTTCTGAAAGTCAAGTCCTAGAAAAACGCCCCCTTCTCTGCGAACATACTCAAACCTGCAAACAAAAACCTTCAGCTCTATGCATCTAGACCAGGGGTGTGCGGGTTTTTCCGTTTTCCGTTCCACGCTTTCCGTTTTCCACCCATTTTTGGCCCTTCGTTTTACGGATTTTTGGCCCGGAAAGCGGAAAATTATGGAGGGAGCGAGATTGTTGTTTTCAGCGTATTTTCCTATCCTGAGGGTTCACGTTTTTCGAGGCGCAATGTATGGTCTCTTAGCTCAGGAAGTGCACCAGGGTAGTGGTATCGACCGGTTGATCGGCTGGTTCGATCGGAGATAGTAGTGGAACATCAAAATAGAAGGAATCGCACCACATGCATATCAAAACTTACAGAAAAAACCTATCGGCCAGTCAAAACCGTTGTGGTCACAATTGCAGACAAAGTCCACGCTGGTGCAGTTAAAAGATTGTACATGAGTTCACAACAATGGCTGCAAAATCGACGTCCAAACGCCATTACCGAAATTCGAACTATTTTGTCTGACCTTTTTTGCCTTAGCTGCAGTGTAAATGCCCCTCGAATAACTCGAACTGTGTCGCCCTCTCCAGTGATTTGGTCCCTGTCAACGTCCCGACATTTATCGATGCTAGACGGATCGTGCGATTCTTCCGCTTGCTTGAGCGGCCTTTGAGGGATAGTAGTCTAGCCTATTTTTCGCAACACCAGACTATATTGGTGAAGCGCGTCGCCTCCGGGGTACGCATTAGCTTTTTCCACAGTTCCTTTAACAGCACAATCCAGATTTTCTTCTGATGCGACGTGGTGTTCCTCGGACTTTCGCGTAGTCTGATGCCGGAATCGCAAAAGGGGAGGGATTTACCATTCCTGGAGTGGACTAAGGACTTATTTGTTAGAGGCAGCCCCTAATCGCCTCTCATGCGCTTCCCAGTCGTTCGAATGCGGGCTTTTGGTAGGACCCAATGTGCAGGGTACAGCCTACAAATAAGCACTGGCACAAACCCACACGAGTCAGTGCATGCTTATACTTATACGTCGGTCGCACGAATCGAGTGTAACGCTGCAGCACTAAAGAGTCCATCCCATAGATCGACCCGCGTCGCAGGGCAAGTGCATGGCTGCTTTTCGTCCGCGATCAATTCCCTCTCCGCCACCCGGGGTCGCGCCACGTAGCCTCGCAGCAAATCGGCTGTGATCCCTCCAAGGAGGGAGATCCGTGGATTAGGAACATTATCGCGGCGTCAAAAATCGTAAAGGAAATATGATTTATCCTAATATGCTACGTACCGGGTGCTACTATAGACTGCGATAGCACCGCTCGCTTTCGAAGCAAAATATTTTCAATAATGTTTGAATGAGACCCCGTCTTCAATACATTATCACTGAAAAAGTCTCGCTCGAGCGTCATCTGACTGCATGCTGCTACTTTCTTAGTTTAGATCCGACGCAAATGAAGCTCGTAAGAAATGTTACTTCCGAAAAGCAGCTCATAGGGAAATCGAGGGCATAAGAAATGATTGAGCTTCCATTTTTGAATTCTGTCCACCTGTGGTGGTATGCACGAAAATTCCGGCTCAGGGAGGCTTCTGCGCGAAGACCCGGAATGGAACTTCCATTCACGGGGGTTCCCGCGGCAAAGCCTTCCGGCCGGAACCTTTTGGCACGAATGATCGGCACCTCATTGTTGTTTACTACCGGGGTGTTTTAATTGAATGTACGCGAAATCACTTCATTTTAGCTTGTAATTTAAACGTGGAATAAGCTGTGTGCGGTCGTTAATACCTCAGAATAAAGCAGAAGAATCTTGATTTAGGCCACTCAATACTAGATGCTCAATACTAGATGATGCCAGTGGCGCCTCAGAAGAAAACAACAATTTGTGGGGACATTTCCAAGGAGAGGGGTAGACGTGGCATGCTCCTCTTCAGTGAAAACACCGCGGCAACGCCGTGAATGGGTGCAAGGATGTGAGCACGCGTATTTGACGTGCGGCTGTGTCAAGGATGCAACTGGTCAGATCCTTCGCCTTATGGCCGAATGCGCGTCAGACGAACGCATCTGCTATAAAATGCCTTTTTCAGATAGAAAAGGGAGTGCTGACAACTTCATATGCAACACCAAAGGCGATGCAGGTTGAGTACAGGACATGTAAAAAGTCTCTGGACAACACATTTGCTAACCAAAAACATGCAGGAGATAAAATTTGAAGAACTAGTGGTGATTATCTGTCTGTAATCTAGTTATGGACATAAACATCACTTTTGGGTGGTGATGAAGGTATTGATCTAAGTATTGGTGAAGGTATTGATTTGAGTATTAGTAAATGTATTGATTTTGATTTTTTTGAATTTCTTCTTTCATGGGTGGATTCCACAATCGGACACGTAGCACCTACGCGCTTCAGACCGCGATAACGAGTACGTAGAAAGCCTGTTTTTTTTCGTTGTCCGCAGTAAGAACAGTTTAGCTTTGATGAGAAATAAGGTGGTAAAGCTTTGGTGCATTTTTCAAACCTCATTTGGCTGTTCCTTGCCGGCTTCAGATGGGCAAACGTAATTAGTGCATTCTAATTATCGGTTCACAGAGTGAAGAAATCATCTCATAAAGTGGTCCATTTTTTCTATCGCAGAAATGTGGACATGCAATCCTGAACCTACAGGTTGATGTAGAAATTTTGCAGAAGAAATCACTTCATAAAGTGATGCATGTATTTTACTGTAAAATGTGGACAAGTAAGTCTAAATCTACACTCATTATTAATTTGATGCAAAAGTTTTGGCATTTTTTTCGAAACTCTATAATTCTCGCTAGATGTGTGTGTCTTGGGTTTAATGGGTATCCATTGCAGTTGAAAGGCACGAAATATTTAAAAATTTACAGGCATTTATTTTCAATTTTCCGTTTTTTCGTGAATTTCCAGTAGGACTACAAGCGATTTGATTCGAAAAACCCTCTTTTCATCTGACCTAGAGAGCGCTAGCAATTCCTCCGTCAAGCTCTGGCTTCGAGGCTCCCATTTCGAATGGTCACAGGCAAGCACTTTTTGAAGCATTTTCTCTGCTTCTTGTTGAATTCTTGCTGTACGACCCAATCCATGCCGCTAGTTTGAAGAGTATACTAAGCATTACATATAACCAATATTTAGTTCAGAAAATCGAAGGTGTTTCAACTGAAAAACTCTCAGGATGCAAAAGGCCCATTTCTTTCGCTCTGTCAAAGTCAGCCAAAATTCGCTCCTAGGAGCTGCTCTAAATTGCGATGACTTGCTTGCAAATCGCGGCTTACGGCTACAAAGGTGAGCATGATATTGGTCTACTTCCGTACGCTTGTTTCTGATCCTATCTTTTTGTTAAGTTGATATCTTGTAGCATGATGAGGTGTTTGAGGGAGTAGATTGCATAAGACTTTGACTTTCCAGGCTCTGACGAAGGCGACGACGCCGAAACGTTAGCCGAAATAAAGTTAAGTAATAATCTTGATCGACTGTTCAAGCTAATCCTACTGACGAATGCTTGGAAATGGTTCGAGGCCCATAACGTTTTTTAAGTAATTTTGCGGCATGTTTGTCTTGCTACCCAAGAAAAGAATCTTCAAACCTGCCGAGTAGGAAAAGGCAGTCTCCAATTTTTTCACACCGCGGTTTCTCGTGTTCTGAGGATAGGGTGCCACTGATGCGCTTATAGATAAAAAAGTTGTCCCTTCTCTACTTCGGACCAAATCACGTATGCAAATAGAAGGTTCGAATTTTTCTCGAACATCCGATTTCGAACAATTCGAAGTACGAATGTTCGAGAAAGTGCCATTTTCGAATTTATTCGGAATTTGACTTTTCGAAAAAAGAATCGATTTTTGAATATATTCGAAGTTCGACTATTCAAAAAAAGCCCACTTCGAGACCTATTCAGAATTCAAACTTCAAAATTATTCCGTATTCAAATATTCAAAATGAGTGCACTTTTGAAATCGTTCGGCTCGACTTTGTCTTGAATAACGAAATAATTTTTATTCTTCATAGCCTCCAAACATCGTGTAATTTTGTATATCTAATAGTTCGCAATGAGTGAATGATCACCACGGTTTTTGATTTATCTTTCTCTTCTGAGTGCTTGACCTGAACTATGTATACATTGGACCAAATAAAAACGAAAATTTTTTTTTACTTTAATTGACAATCTAGGGAACAATGTAAATGTGCAGATAATTAAAAATGAGACAAGTCGTTAAGCGTTTCTTTGTTTCATACAGCACTAAGTTGGTTCTTAGTGTTGGAGCGTTCGAATTTTTCATTCATTCGAAGTATGCGATAATCGAAAGCTGAATTGTTCGGCTTGGAATAAGTGGAAAATTTAAATGTTCTAGCATTGCAGACCAATACAGTACTGCACGAAGGAGAAGAAGAGCTTTTGGGCTTCCTCATACTTTAATATTTGGATGTTTTGATTATTTCATAAATGGTTAGTTAAAGAAACAAAATTATTCGTTTTTTTTTTCGGTGCAATGTATAGTGTGAAAACAAAGTAAAAATGTGTATAACTTTTCGAAAATCTACCAATCAGTGATTCCCCTCTCATCCCTCCTCCCTGCACCCCCCCCCGCGCGAGAATGGGTCGCCACGCCACATCTCTGAAATTACTTTACAATACAAATTGAAATCTCTAATAAATAAATCATCTAAACTACACAGTGGACCCGTCCCAGGCCGATTTTGTAACTTTGAGCGCCGGCGCACCGACTACGCCACTTGGGACCCGTCCCAGGTCGATTTCGCCAATCTGAGCGCCGGCGTACCCACAGAGTAAAAATAAGAATGTCAAAGGGAGTAAAGGAAGATCCTCGGGTACACCGTACCAGCTCGTCTTAGTGCTGGTACGATCGGAAATTCTCAGGAACCTCATCCGGAAGCTAGCTTCCGACCCGGTACTTCCTACCTGCCGGAAATTCATAGGCGATGTCGCGGGAACCTCTCAGGAAGCTGGCCGGAACCTGTTGAGCTTCCGAATGGAATGGCCTGAAGCTCACTAGAACCCAGTCGGAATGAACTTCGGAACCTTGCAAATTTAGACAGACCGCTCACAATATCGCCATTGAACTCCAGGTAGCTGACGCGTACCTATCGGAACGCTTGGAACTTTTGTGCATACCTTCCCTGGACTCCAAACGTGCTTGCACTTTTAGCATCGCACAGGCAGCCATGGAATGTCTTCGTTTCCGAGTGCTCATTCCTAATGATTAGGAAAATAGTCCTAGTGAGTGTCGGAGACCTTCACCAATCTCCCCTGCCTTTTTCTGCGGATCACTACCTGTAGCTTCGAGAAATCTATTCAAGAACAGAAGAAATTCGTACCCATGTCATCATTCCCAGCTATTAGATTGTTACATATGTATCCGCTGTTCTTGTGTAGGGATTTTTGGAAGCTTGTTACAAATGAATACCAATAGATTTTGGTTATGTTTGCAAACCATTTTAAAACGTATGATCCCGCAGACATTCTGGAATGTGAGACCTACTTTTGCGTGTAATTTTGAAAATGTAATTAACTTCGGAGTGGATCACGGATTTCTCTCATTCGAGGGATTCCAGCCGATTTGCTGCGAGGCTACGTGGCGCGACCTCGAGTGGCGGATAGGGGGTTAAACGCGGAGAAAAAGCGGCCATGCGCTTGCCCTGCGACGTGGGTCGATCTAGGGGTTGGACTCCGTAGTTCTGCTGTGCTGGATTCGATCTATATAGTCGGCATTTGAGTGTGAACATACGCTCACATGTGTGGGTGCATGGGATTGCTAGATTGCAGGCTGTATCCTGCATATTGGGTCCAGTCAAAAGCCCACATTCTAACGAGAGGGAAATGTATGAGAGGCGGTTAGGGGCCGCCTTCAATAAATAAGTCCCTTTTCCATCTCGGGGAGGAATTCCTCCCCGTCAACGATTCCGGCGTCTGACTCTGCGACAAGTCGGTCGATGGACACCATGTCGCGTCCGGACAAAATCATGGATTGTGCTATTAAAGAAATCTTGAATAAAACTAGGGCGTACCCCTGAGGCGACGCGCTTCACCACTATAGGGTGTTGCGAAAAGTAGGCAAGGATTATTGGCCGTCAAAGACCATTCGAAAGAGCGGGAGTACCGCACGAATCCGTCTAGCGTCAATTGACATCGGGACGTTGACAGGAAGGAGCCGTGAACTTGCCCCGACACTGAAGAAGCGGAAAGTCGACATCGCCCGCCTGTCGCGCGATATTGGCGATGGGTATAAGCTCATCCACCACGGCACGACATCTGGCCGCAATGGTGTTAGTATCATTGTCAGTGAACGCTACCGAGACCTCGTCACCAGCGTCCAGCGCGTTTCCAACCGCCTGATGTCCATCGCAATAACAGAAGAAAGCAGCGTGCTGAGAATTGTCTCTGCATACGCACCACAATGCGGCTGCACCGATGACACGGAAGAAGATTTCTACCGCAGTTCCGAAGCGCTGCTACATGGTTTCGATGAAAACGAAAACGTAATGATAGGTGGAGAATTCAATGGGCAGGTTGGCTCCGCTAGAGATGGTTATGGGAGGTGGCATGGAGGACAACGTTATGGCACACGAAACGAGGAAGGAACGATGCTCCTTGACCACGCCGAAGCTGCAGATTTTTCTGCAGTGAATACGTTTTTCAAGAAGAAGAATGAACACCTCATCACGAGGCCGTGCGACGGAAATCGACTACATCCTCATTCGTCGCAAAGAGCTGAACAACGTCATTGATGCCAAAGTAGTACCTTCAGACAGTGTTGCACCGCAACACCATCTCCTTGTTGTAGACCTGCGCCTTCAACATCGACGCTCGAAACGACTGCAAGTTCCGTTGGAACGGATCAAGTGGTGGAAATTGACCGAACACAAGAGTGAACTGGAGACCGTGGTGAAGACTGCATTCGAGACTGCCAGTGCTGGAGACGTGAACACGAAATGGTCATTACTGGAGTGGACAATTACAGAGGGAGCATGCAACCTCCTTGGTTCCACCAAATCACGAAGGCCGTTCATCAATAAGAAGACCTGGTGGTGGTCTGAGGAAGTTCAAGCCCTTGTGAAGAAGAAGGACGCGTACAAGAAGTGGTTGAGAACGAGATCAGACGACAACATGCGGGAGTATAGAGAGGCGAAGGCCGTAGCGAAAAAAGCAGTTGCTGCTGCAAAGGCGGCACTATATAGAACCCTGTACGAGGAGTTAGATACCACCGACGGGGAGAAGAAGATCTACAGTACTGCTAAGGCAAGGCAATGCGCTACTGAAGATCTTGGACATGTAGTGCAGATCAAGGACAGTAACGGACATCTACTTCATACTCAATCGGTGGCGCGAGCACTATCATGCCATGTGCAGCAAGGAGTTACCTCACCCGCCGATGGCGACTGGCAATTTGGTGTCAGAACCGGCGCCACCAATCAAAGAGGAAGAGGTTGCAGCTACATTAGCAAGAATGAAAAATGGAAAGTTACCTAGTCCAGATAACCTACCATCTGAAGTCTGGAAGGTAGCAGGAGGCGCAGGAACCCGCTGGCTTTCTTCTTTCTTCAACGAGATGATAGCTCAAGGGAAAGTGCCCAACTCGTGGACAAGCAGCACCACAGTACCTATTTTGGAAGGGAAAAGACGACATCGCAGATTGCACCGTGTACCGACTCCACGACATTGTTGAGGTTGCACTGAATCAGTGTGGGTTTGTCAAAAACTGCAGCACAACCGACTCAATTCACGCAGTCCGACTACTAACAGAGAAATGGGCTACAACTTCGGGAGACGCAACACGAACATGGTCGCGGTTGGAGCGGGAAATCACTGAAGGAGCATGTAACCTTCTCGGAATCACTAAACCAGGGAGACAATTCATCGACAAGCGGACGTGGTCAGAGGAGGTTCAAGGTTATCGGCAATACAAGTGTTGGGACCAATGCTACCGATCCATGAAGAAAAAGTTGCAGGTGCACTGGTAAAAATGAGGAATGGAAGATCGCCCGGGTCAGATAATCTGCCATCCGAGATCTGGAAAATAGCTGGAGGTGAAGGAACACGATGGCTCACTAGTTCCTTCAACGAAATTGTAGCCGAGAGAAAGCTGCTCAGATCGTGGACGACGAGCACAACAGTATCTATTGGGAAGGGAAAAGGAGACGGAGCAGATTGTAGGAAGTAACGACCAATTAGGCTGCTCTGCCACATGATGAAGGTCTTTGAACGAGTTCCGGACAGTAGACTTCGAGAGATCGTTGAAAACCCAGTGTGGGTTTGTCAAAAACTGCAGAACAACCGACGCAATTCACACAGTCCGACCACTGACAGAGACACATCGAGGGAGGAGGAAGACCGTGCACCTATTCTTTCTCGATTTGGGGAAGGCCTTCGACAGGATTCGATCTGGCTCGCACTACAGGCTCACGGGGTCCCGGAGGAATACGTCAGATGGACACAGCTTCTATGCAGACGATGTCATGGTTGCTGCGAGTACTCGGGAGGGACTCCAACGAAGAGTGCAAGCCTGGAAAGATCGTCTGGAGCAGTACGGGATGAGGCTCAACACCAAGAAGGCAGAGTACGCGGAATGTGGAGAGCAAACCCCAGGTACAATTCTTGTCGATGATACCGAAATTCGGAAAGTCTCGACTTTTAAGTATCTTGGATCCCATATCACAGCTGATGGTAGCACTCTAGCGGAAGCTGAGCATCGAGCAAACGTTGCATGGATTAAGTGGAGGCAGCTAACAGGAGTGATCTGCGACAGGAAGATTCCACTGAAATTGAAATCAAATATATACCGCACAGAGGTAGAACCTGTAGCATTGTATGGGGTGGAATGCCGGCCGACCACCTTGAAGCACGAGCAGACCCTTCATGCAATGGGAATGCGAATGCTCCGTTGGACCCATGGGCTCACGCGCCTGGACAGAATTCGGAACGATGATGTGCGCGCGATGTTCGGTGTAGCACCAATCGTGGCGAAGATGCGTGAGGCTCGACTACGTTGGTACGGTCACGTGCTGAGAAGTGACAACAATTCAGTCACCAAGTCAGCTGTGAATATCACCGTGGATGTAGACCGAGAGGCAGACCGAAAACTCGATGGCTAGATAGGATAGAGGAAGGCATGCGGATACTGAAGCTCACAGGTGGAGATGCTTTTGATAGAAGAAAATGGCGCAACCACACGAGAAACGCCGACCCCTGCTCCTGGGAACATGGCTAGGAAGAAGAAGAATTAACTTCGGAGTGGACCTTTCAAAAATGCAAATTTGGTATCCGCACTTGCACGAATAATAATAATTCCACCATAAAGTTGTATGACACTAGCCAAATTTGGGTGGAGTAATCTTAAGGACATTCTCATTCTCTGTTGCACTTTCCCTTCCCATTTTGTTGTCGAGTGGTCTCAGGCACAGGCACCAATTTTGATGACCCAAAATTTTTACTATGTCATTTTTCTCTCCGGAGTTGAAACGAATTGAATTGGGATTCCTTCCAATGTGGCTGCAAACATCAAACATTTGCGCACATTAATCGGTGGATTTTTGGAGAGAGGAAGAAGGCTGTACATCTAGCCTTTCTCGACGTCGAGAAGGCCTTTGATAGGGTACCTCGCGAACCGAATTCGCTGTCACTATGCGCTCATGGGGTCCCTGAAGAGTACATCAGATGGGTGCAGCTTCACTACAGGAATGTCACCAGTTCAGTCAGAAGCGCTGCAGGAACAAGAGCAGAGTTTGGTGTATTTGTATTTGTGTCCATCAGGGTTCTGCACTTTCACCGCTTTTTTTCATTCTCTGCATGGACACAGTATCGAGTGATCCCCAGACAGGGCCACGATGGACGCTTCTTTACGCAGACGATGTCGTAATTGCTGCAAGCACACTAGGGAAGAACTCCAGAAAGAGACAGGCTTAGAAAGACCGGCTCGAACAATATGGGATGAAACCTAACATAAAGAAAACAGAGTGCCTGGAAGGCGGAGAACAAACGCCCGGTACGATTTTTATCGATAGTGAGGAACTGCCGAAGGTCTCCGTGTAGTACGTCGAATCCCTATCTCAGCCGACGGTAAAACGTTGGCGGAAGCTGAATGTAGAGCGAACGCTGCGTGGAGCAAGCGGAGACAGGTTGCTGGTGTAATGTGCGACAGGAAGGTCCCGTTGAAGCTAAAGCCAAAGATTTGTCGCACAGCAGTCCGACCTGTTGCCCTGTATGGAGCGGAATGCTGGCCGACCACCTTGAAGCACGAGCAGACCCTCCACACAATGGAAATGAGAATGCTTCGGTGGACTCACGGGATTAGGCGTCTTGACAGAGTGCGAAACGAAAACGTACGCTCACTGTTTGGAGTAGCACTAATTACGGCAAAGATGCGAGAGGCTCGGCTATGTTGGTACGGTCACGTACTGAGAAGTGACGACAGCTCGGTCGCCAAATCAGCAATGAACATCACCGTGGAAGGACGTAGACCGAGAGGAAGGCCAAAGACTCGGTGGCTAGACAGGATTGAAGATGATACGTGGTTTCTCAAGATTAGTGTGGATGATGTGTACGACCGAGAAACGCCGACATCGGACGCTGGGAAACAGGCTAGGAAGAACAAGAAATTCCTCTTAATATTATCTCTCTCTCTTTCTCTCTGAATACCAGTAGACATCAAATGAGAAAAGGATCTTAAATGGGTTGCGTGATATCCCACGAAACCAAAAACGCCCCCATTGACAAAAAGCAGTCTAAAAAGACTGTTCATCCGAACCAAGCAGATAAATTATTATCTTAAGCCTTCACAGTAAAATTAGTGAAGCAGATTTGCGGAAAATCACTGTCATCCGCGAAGCGCGGCGGAGCCGTTTCGCGACGCTCTGTCCCGGGGCTTTTTTTTTTCAGAGTTTGGCTGGCCAAGAGGTAACGTGGCGCACCGGTCCAAGGCAAAGCGCCGCTTCGTGGCGCTGACTGATTCCTTTCGAATTTTCCATCAAAGAGACAGGACAACTGTGGACTAAATTTTCCACAACGGGATGACAAGAAAATGGAAGCTCCAGTATCGCATATTAAAGTTGTGGAGAAATGGTATTCACGAACTAGGTAAATAAAATTTTCTTTCTAAATGAGGCCTAATTCAAATATATCATCCTCAGCAGGAGAGATTTCATGTTACGAAGTTGTCAGATGGATTATCAGTACGATTCTGCCGTGTGTAGTGCCAACATTACTCTGAACGGTGACGTCACGATAAAATTTATTGAGTTGCATTTCCGTATAATCTCTTCCTCTGGCCATCCGTGGGTGGAGAATCAAAGGTGAAGCTCTAGTGCAAATACGGCTTTGAACTTCCTCAACCCTTCAATTAGCAACTGACAGTACGCGAGCTGAACCCAGGAAATGGTGAGAGGGCACTTTAACTTGCACTATGGATGAAAGTATAGGTAAATGGAAAACGGTAAAATTTCAATAGCCATCGCAGACTGTTTACGATATCAATGAGTATATTCAAACAAACTGGAGCTGCTCATAACCGTTCTGCAAATGATATAAAAGCTCCCATCTAAACAATAATCCATGAAATTTGCACACCGACGATGTTTTTGTCGGTCCTGCTCGAGTTGGTGAGGTTTTGCGATCCTTTATTGAGCCCATACAGTTGAAGGTTTCCTTTGTTTAGGTTCTTCTGGGAGCAGATGTCCACGCCGGTGAGCGGGCAGACAGCTTTATCAAGTAATATGTCAAATTTAATGAATATCAACTGGTTTAGGATCTCGATGTCCAGACGACTCAGGCATGGATGACTTCACAAGAAGCGTGGTGCTGGATTACCACGACAGTACTCGCAGGAGCGTTGCTGTAGGTGTTCTAAGCAACAAAACCGGATTTCTCGGACCTGCCAGGGACATGTTCAAACTGGTGAGTGCTATCTCAGTTACCTTGAGATTCAGGTGTGTAGTAACGTTTCACGGCGGTGAGTAGACGTGGGTGGCAACGATCTGCTGTGCTATACTGTGTGTGTATCGTCTATCCGAAACGACGGGGACGACCACGCGTCCAGAAGCGGCTGTGACGTATGCTATGAGGGTAACTTGGCAGCATACAGCAGACGTCACAGCCGCACCGCCTCTGGATGCCTGACTGCGTCGCAGGCCTCGTCGTTCTGGATAGACGGTATGTGTGCTGGCATGCAATCATCGCATTATGCGTGGTGATGAGTTTCTGAGTTTAACTCACCGCCACTACACTTCATAACGGCCTTGATGCTCAATGCAGTGCGTTTCATGACTATATTAGGTTGCTGCAAAATTCCTGCACTTGATTTCATACTTTCTTCAAAGAATGTTAACTTTGTTGTGAATAGATATCAATCAACAAAATAATTACCTTCATGATCCGCGAGGGATGGGCAGTGGAGCATAGCTCCCCAGAAGTCGAGAATCCTGGCAGCTGCGAGTCGGAGAATTTTGAATTCTCACTTTTCGGTTTGGTCTGATAATAGCATTTCTTTTCTCGTAGATGCAGCTTCAGGGTTCCAAACAAGGGACTCGGGAAAATAAGCAGGTGTGGTAGATCTTCTCAACCTAGTACAGCAATTTCTGCCAGGTAAGCTTTGACGTCGGAGGTTGTCACAAAGTGGAGCAACAATGTCGATTTTCCTGTGCTTCAGCAGAGTTGTGCCTGGCAATTTCTGTAGTTGAGAAGAGTAGACTTAGCCGGTCCGGTTTGCCCAGGTGTCAGCAGTTCTCGACACAGCATTCCCTCAGAATCCCACCAAAAAAACAAGAATTTTTTCCGTCCTCTTCTCTTTTCGGTGTTTATGGAGGTGTTTCGCCACGAGGGAGTCAACTTTCCTCTCGTGCATGGTTAACATACAGCACACAACTCTCATCTCAGTAATTATCTCATCTCAGTTGAAGAAATTTCCGGACGACGATGTGGACGCAGCAGCAAAGACTGACACACAGTCTTGCGAGACACTCACTTGGGGGGGGGAACCAAGCCGTCATCAGTTTTTTGGGTCGGTAGTAAGCCCCCCATGTCGCGACAGCCAAGATACGAACGCGTTGGCACCAGGTTCGCGACATCTGCGAACACCTCGTGAGAATCTCGCGACATCGACGGGCGTCTCGCGAATCAATGTGTCTCTGCTGAACCCTTCTGCGGGCAACACACGTGCTCATGGCGCAGCAGTTAGCATGATTGCCGATAGAAGGCACAACTGTGTTACCGGGGTTCGATCCTAGTTCATTTTAAAGCTTTTGCAAAACCATAGCAGTACGTATATCCACATTATGACAAATTTGGATGTGGAACTAGCTTTGCTTATGCCTTCTCATTGAATGGAAAACTGTCAAAGTTGAGCTTCGAGAAGGTCTGAGGCCTTCTCGCCATATATTTGTAGCTAGGTGCATAAGTTTGGTGTGGTTTTTTAGACAGTTACAGTGCAATCTTATCTTCTCTTCCACTGCAAATTTTGAACCATCCTAGGAAGTCTGGATTTCACGGGTGTTTTTAATCTTTCCTCAGTTCGCAAAAATCCTTTTTTTTTGAAATTCGTGCCGAGACACGCAATTCAAGCATTACTGAACAGGTCCCACGTGTCAGTTGTATATGAAACTTCTGCTCTGCATGTTTCGTGTTCTCTTTGTGATTTCTCGCTCATTTTTGCCGCATGGCCCCCACTTAGTTGTCCGACGGGCTGAAAAAGGATATCCTTGTCGATAATCCATAAAGATCACTTTTTTGTGGATTCTTTTTACGGCTTGTTTATCAGCTACTTCGCAGATCTTCTCAAAAGATCAAAGGGTGCCCAATATGGTTTGAATATCTGGAAATCCAGTCATGGAGGCGATGTGAACGAAGGCTTGATAGCTGCGTAAATCTGATCTGTTTCAAAGAAACTTGGTTTTGATCTTGATCAGGGGCCTGTGCCGACGCCTGACCGTTGTCAACGAACTGGACGTCCACGAACTCCATTCGGATTCGCGACGTCGCACCTCGTTGTAGCGTACACTATTTCCCCTAACTTTGGCTGTCTGCGCCTCATGACCATGAGGTCATGAACGCGGATCGCGACCACGTTCGTGAGAAAGTCACTGAACTGAGCTGCCAACTATGTCGCGACATCAGCGAGAACACATGTTTTATCACGGGAAGTTCATGAACATCTCGCGACACATGTGAGCGAGAATGTCACGACATGTTGGCAGCTGAGAGTTCACGACATCAGGGGGTTTACTACCAGCCCTGTAGTCCTGCGCCTTGAGATGTGTGGCGATTATTGTGCTGCCGCAGCCTGATTTCTCCTATGGTTCAAATTGTGACATTCTGATTTGAAATCTGCAAATTACTAAATCATAGAAAATATTTTGGTGCAAAACTTCCGGACCAACCTAATAGGACACTCCCCAACTCTCACACCCCATCCCCGGCTTTTCTGGAGAATTTGGAATTTTTCTCAAATACCACTATGACCAGCACATAAAATATCTTTAGTACGCTACTTTCAAGCTCACGGCAGTGACCCTAGATTTCTAAAACTTTATTTTTCTGCTTTTGCCTAAATCGCAGTCATGACACACCATAATGTTTTAACAGGTTTATTAGTTGCGCAATCGAAACTACAGCATCGTAATAATTTTGTGAGCTTCCATGGGCTACACAGATTCCACACAGCCTGCTACTCCTGTTCCTTGTGAGGATTCTGAAGACATCTGCATCAGTGGGCGCCACGTATTCACGACAGCATATCTCAATTTCTCAACCGCTTATTGCTTAGGGTGGTACATTCAAAATCGCCTAGAACGTACGCACGGTTGACCTACTTTGAAAACTTTGAAAATACACTAAGCATTGGCCACAGGCTGTTCCCGTGGCTTCACTAGGTGGCGGTCCAAGAAGGACACACTCGCCCAACATCGGGTTGTTTTCGCATTTCCTCAAGAAAACCTGTGAACCAATCGCTCCAATTGCTGGAAATTTCTCTCAGGCACTTTCTGATATTCGGCGCTGTTAAGTCAGATTCCACATCATACTCCACCTTCTGTCTGCTCAAGTCTACTTCTATAGAGAAGGCAGCAGAAAGACCCGACAGCACTGTGGCAAATGTTCCAACTGCAAAAGGACTTCATTCCCTCGTGCTATCACGCCAACACCTTTTCTGATCTTGAAAATCGCCAGAACTGGTAGGCAGCTAATCAAGGCTGACCACGGCACCTGGAGGAGGTTATGGACACTTCCTCGACTGTGAGATTTTCTTCTCTGTACTTGATGGATTCGTGCCTACATATTTTGAGAAGAGCAGAGACTTGAGGAGACAGAGAGTGGGAACTAATTCAACAGCGCCGAACACCAGTAAGTGCTCGAAAGTAATTTCCGGCAATTTGAGCAACTATTTCACATGTTTTCACGAAAATGAAGGAAAGGCCCTGCAAGGTGTCCGGCAAGTGTTGCCTTCTTGGATCGGAACCTAGCGAATTCACCGGAAGCGAATCCACTGTGGCCAGTGCTGTATTTCTGAAGCAGGACTACAGAGCATCCTTGTCAGCCAATTTGGAGTGTGACGCCATGATCAATGATTGGCTGAAAAATTGAGGTAGGCAGGTTTGGATGCCCGACGCTTATCAATGCGGTCGTCCTCAGTATCCTTTCACGAAGCGGGAATGGCAGATTGCGTGGCCCATGGAAGCTCATAAATATGATCGAGTTCCGTAGTTTCGGTTACGCAAATAAACCTGTTAGAACCCGAAGGTGCGTCATGACTGCAGTCCAGGCAAAAGCAGAAAAATAAAGTTTAGAAAATCTAGGGTTGCTGTCGCGAGCTCAAAAGTAAAGTACCAAGGTTATTTCAGACGCTGACCGTATTGGTGCTAAGAAAAAAACTCCGCGGTCTCTGGAAAACCCGGGATGGGAACGTTGGTAGGTTATGAAACTATGAAACGCACTGTATGATGATGCAAACAAAAGCTGCATTTATAATGCATCGGAGTCCGATCCGGTAGGACAAGAGAAGATACGTATCGATAATTATCACTATCTATCCAACGAGAATCGATATGTGTCTTTTCTTATCCGATATTATCAAACTCCGATGCACTATAAGTGTAGCCGAAGACCGCAAATTGGAGCTCTTATGAGTGTCTCTTCAACTTCGGCTCTAATATTCAATTTCTCTTTGTGATCCGATGGGTTTATTGTCTAGCAATAGATCGACTTAGTCTTTGACAAGGTTTGTCATCTTTGGTGTTATTCAAAAGTCACTAAAACTAGCAAGAATACTTTGACTATTAGGGTGTACTCAATTATTTGGCACAGCTAAAAATGAACAGTTGTGGTTTACTTTCCCAATTTTTGAAAAATAGGGACAAATTATATGAAATAGGAAAAAGGAGGGTACCAGCGTTATTTTTCTTTGCTGAATGCCACCAAGATTCTGATGAAACGTTCCCAACGGTAACGAATTAAAAAAACACACTCGCAATTTTTGCTTGATGCGTTTATTTTGTTAATAACAGGGTAGAAGACCAGACTTACTTGTAGTTTGAAATCTGGTCCTAGAGAAAGCTAGGTTTCCTATTTATTGTTTTAACAATTTTACTAAATACTGATTGACGTTCTATCACATATCGTTTCTCCACGAGCATGCGTGGAGAATGTTTTTATCATATGTACATGCACTGCTTAAATGTTGAGAAAGGATACACATGCTCTGCAAAGCTTTATACATGCCTTGCTGGCTCCATTTACATCTCCGAAGTCTCAGTTGCTGCAGTGTTGATTTTGCAGCAGAATCTGAGTTCGAACTCCGTCTGAAATGAGATAAAAAATCACGCGCATTTCTTTCCGCAATTATCACAGAGCAATCTTCCCACATGATGATTTTTGCTTTTTTTCACTGAAAAGGAGACTCCGGAACAGCTCTTTCCTAAGGCCACATGGAACTACTGAAGCAAGACTCTAGCAGGAAGTCACAACTGCGGCAATTTTTGAGTGATGATCGATAAGCGACATGAGTAGTACTTCGTTTTCCTGAAACTAGCGCCCCTTCGGGACGCTAGAAAGTGGGGTGGGGCAGCCACTTGGGGCATGTGCAAAAGCTTCGCACCTATCAAATCCCTAGAAAACTGACAAAAAAGCAAAACTAATCATGAGATGGGCTCAAACATGAAATCCTTCTTATGGGTTGAGTATGAGAGAAGCCGGACTCGTTGTCCATGGGCGAACTCGTATCCCGGCATGCTCAACACTATCAGACCAAAGCGAGTCCGTATCCTGGCGTTATCCACACCAGTGGGCCACGGCGGGCCCTTCCCCCATCGGTGGACCAGCATTCCGGCGATTTTCTCACGCCTGGGCCAAAGCGGACCCGTTCTCCATGGGCGCAGCTGTATCCTGGTGTTCTCTCCACTAGTGAGCAACGGCGGGTATTTACTCGTGGACCGTATCCTGGCGTCCCCCACACCATTGCTTTAAGGTTTATCCCATCTGAGGGCCCTCATTTTGGCGTCACCTTCACTCTTGGGCCATAGCGAACCCGTTCACCGTCTGCTGAACCGTATCTGGTGTTCTCCATTTTATTGAGTCACAGCAGACCCATCTTATTATGGCGGACCCGTATTTTAGCGTATTCCATCATTGAACCACGGCGGGTCATTCCTCCATTGGTGGACCAACATTCTTGTGTCTTCCTCACTGTTGGGCCACATTGGACCCTTACTCCATCGGTGGACCCATATCCTAGCGTTCTCCACGTTATTGAGCCAGAGCGAACCGATCGTATGATGGCGCACCTGTATGCTGGTGTGCTCCACATATTCGGCCACAATAGGCCCTTCAGCCTCCAGTCAACCCAGTCAACCCCCCTTATTCTGGTGTTTTTCCTCAAAATTAGGTCAAATTGGAACTGCTCTCCATCGACAAAGCCATAGGCTTGCGTTTTCACCACATTTAGGCCATGACGCCATCAGAGATTCTATAAGAGCACCCGTATCCTTTGTGAATCTTGAGAGTAATGGTAAATGCTTGGGAGTTATTCAGAAATTTCAATTAACTATTTGTTAAGTGGTTAATATCGAAGTGTTTACTCTGTATGTTAGTGCACAAGCTTTCTCGAATGCACGGAGATCGTGACTGCACAATTGCTAGCTCTCAAGACGCTACAGAGTATACATACAGAATTTCCCATCTCTTCAGTTGAGGTGCCGAAACCGTCGCAACAGTGGGAGGGTGGTTTTCCCGCTGCGTACATTGTGTAGCCTGAAAGCTTGTAAACTTCTTACGCGCAATCGGCGGAAAATTTTCGAGAGCAGCATGCGGCGCGTGCGCGGCGCGACCCTCTTGTGGTGGCGGTTCCCAGTAGTTCGTCAGATTCTTGGCCCAGGTGAGTGTTTTTCCTTCATTTTTTCTTTAACTGAAGTTTATCTGCAGCTGTGAGGCCTGTGGATGACCGATATCGACCGGACGGCCCCGCATGCCTCATATTTTGCATATTTTCCCCATGCATGCCCCAAATGCTTGTTTTTATTGTTTTTTATGGTCAGCCGCAGGCTTCACACCTTCAGATAAACTTTAATCAAAGAAAAAATGAAGGAAAACACTCACGTGAGCCAAAAATCTGACGAACGACGGGGCACCGCCGCGTCGCGCACGCGCTCCATGCTGGGTGCGCTTGAAAATTTTCCGCCGATTGCGCGTCAGGACTCTACGTAACTCCCCGTACGACCCAACGGTGGGTCGTATTGTCCGTTATGTGTTAAACACTCCCTCACTCCTATGCTGCAAGACCGCCAGCGAAGGTGGTGAAATCACCATCTGTCTGAGTCCCTAAAAATCGGCCACTGTCTCGTAGTCTGCGCCTCAGGATTACCAGTGTCTATGAGTGCCGCCCCGTTATGGAACAATATGTCTGGCGCTCTAGCCCACTTACGGCGCTTTATTTTATAGATTTGCTTTTCAACTAGAGCTACCTCCACCCGCCACGCAATATGATGTGTTATCATCGAGTTCCACTTTTTTTTGTCAAATATAAACTTCTTTCGTGGTAAAAGTCTTCCTTCTTGTGTGAAAGCCAGCAAGATGGATGGAAGCTGGCGTTCCCTCACCATAACTACAAAATCCCATTTCATGTAGCATGGAATGTCACTTTTTCCAATGCGTAGCAAAAGAACTGCAACGAGACCTCTTCGTATACACGTCTTTTCCACCTCCGAACACCAACAGTACTCCGGCTTCCATGAAAATTTGCGTGACTCATCATTTTTTGCTTCGTCAACTGATACAATGATCTCGTAGCAAAATCAACTTAAAATTTCTATGTAATTGTCACATGTCAAGTGAAATTTCTAATACAAAACACTGTCTGCAAAGGGAACCGATCATTCCAGCAAATTCCTATGGGTGGGCAGCACAACTCCGAACAAAATGCGCGCAGCACAACCTCTGAACCAAAATGAGCTATTTCTGTCAGTCTATGCTGTCAGCCGTGAACCACAACTTTTGAGTGTTGCAAAACACCTAGTCGCCGTGAGAATTGAACCCTTTAACATCTTCGTAGAACTGCGCACACCTACAACTGCGCCATGGTACGAATTTAATGTTCCACTTCCCCACAGCAAAACGTTGACATCCAACCTATCTCCTACGTACAAAGCATCAAAAAACCACTTGCAAAACACTGACCTAGGAGAGGTCTTGATCAACCGACAGATCTCACTATGATCAAGTCTCTTACCCATTACCCCACACGGCATTTCTGGCCTTCACATGCATGTTAATGATTGTTCACCAATCAGAGATGAAGAATTCCTTGACGTGATAATTCAAGCCGCTAGTTGGAAACTAGCCGGAGTGAATGAAGCTGCTCCCTATGTGGAAAACACTTGAAAAATCGTTTGCAAAGCTTTGACAATGCAGCGAGATCGAACCTTTGATTGACTCCACGATGAACAAACCCCTTGAACACTTCGCCATTGCCCACCCTTTCCTCGCGATTAATGATTTCTGGCCAAGAATGAAGTATGGGTAATGATCCTTATTGCACTTCCTGTTGTGTCGACGAAATTGTTCGCGAAATCGGCAGCAACATGTGCCTAGGGGTACATTTACCTGCCGACTTCGCATCTTGCAAGTGTACGTTCCTTCATGCACAGTGTCCAACTATTGACGATGTCGGACTTATCTCACTGTCATGCGATCTCGGGCTCTAAATGTCAATGAAAGCTCGATATACGCTCCAATTTGCGTGCCAATTTTCAATCCAAGTTTGATTACTGGTCATTCCAGGTTGAGGACAGCATATTTCTTAAAGTCAGAATTGACTATTAATTGGCACATAATTGGGAATTACACATCAGATTAAGATCGTCCAAATAATTACCAGCCATAATCAGTGGCGCTGTTGAGGGCAGAACACACGGTTTCACCGATCTGTGAGCAAGTGCCAATCCAAAGAGTTTAACGAGTAAGAGATCTTGGTTTTCTCATAACAAAAGATTTATGCTTTGACTTGCATTGCGAAGAAATCTCTTGCAAAGCCTCTAGAATAGTGTATTGCCTTTTCAAAGCTCTCTCTACTAAGAAAATTCTAACCCTGGTTAAAGCCTATAAGACCTACGTCCGTGCTATTTTAGAGTATGGCATGCCAGTGTTCAATCCGCACAAAATTGCTTATGTGAACAAATTAGAACGCGTAGAGAATAGTTTTACTAGGAAACTAATGATGCGAACGCTTGGATTCAATTACAATCAGATCCCTCAGCCTCCGAAAGGAATGACTTACTTGACTTACGTTCGTTGTCTTATCGCAGACGTTATCTTACGATCTAATGCTATTTCATGAAATGTTAATAGGTAAATGCGGCTTGAGACCTGAACTCTTCCGCACCGAAAGGAAATCAGTCACCAGAGGAAAAACTATCAAACACTATGTACAACGAGCCAAGCATAACATCAGATATTACATTTTTGAAAACAGAGTAGGTTCCGAATATCTTGAAATTAGCAACAGGAATGCATTACCTAGCGGTGATGGAGCATTGAGCTAAATTATAGACTCATATCTGGTTCCGTAGATTACACATCAAATTGCTGAAGAGGTCCAGTGTATATGCAATAACATGCACTCATTCTGTTTTATATTGTACTATAACTATGCCAATTTTCCTCACATGAGAGTCAAATTGGTACTGAAAATTAAATAAAAGGTAGAGTACAAAACTGTGAATGGTATCAGATGACTAGTCTACATGCCATGGATGGACTTTATAGATGTATTCGTTCAACTTCCTTCCATCTTTCACATATTTTCTAGGAGTGGGACTGCGATCTGGAGGAAGAAGCAAAACAAATTGCAAGCAAGTGCCCAAAGGAAGTCCCGGGAAATTCTGCACAAAATATTGGAACGCGAGTGCACGTTCATTTCCAGACGATGGAAAAGATTATAGTAATTCTACAAGAAACCTACATTCCAGGTTCCCTGGAATAGGATCTGACACAAACTGGATAAATGCTGTTTCGGCAATCGCACCATGGATATTTGGAGTGCAATGGTATGGTGTGACAAACTCAGAAAACAAACTGACGGATCCACGTCTAACAAATTTTGCCAATGTGAGACATATTTCGTCAAACATAATATGCATACTCGTGATAATGTTGAATCACATCTTCTTACTTTGAGACCATGTTACTACATCATCACATACTACTGCCGTGCGTTGAAAAAAGAGCGGGGGTATTGTGCTGCTGGACGGAAACGGCCTAATTCATTCAATAAATAAAGGAATCAAGTTATCCCTGAAGGGTGCGCTCCTGCTCCAGCATCATCTCGCGCTAGTGATACGTGATGACGTTGTGACATGATCGCAATGGAATCAGCTTCCAATCAGGGTGAGCAAGAGTATCTATGGTCTTGTAATAAAAGGAGTGGCGATTTCCGCAAGGTCAACTTCCACTTCATATTGTTGCCTCTGATGAGTATCATGTCTCATCGTGTTTTGACGTGTGAGAGAAAGCAATAGGCTCCGTCCGATGCAGCTGATCACTTCGTGTCTATCGTTCTCATCTATTGTACTATTGCTTAGTTTTGGCTCATTTCGGAGTGGCAGAGCCTGGGGATACTATAAGCGTTGCGGAGTAGGCACGGGTCTTCTTTCTGGACCACAAAAATATGCGAACATAAATATGAACTATGGAATTCAGATGATTCACTCAAGATCGACAAAAGTAGGATGCGGCTACAAACAATGCGGCGAGTTATTCACTTTGATCTGCACGTACAACAAGATGTAAGTCATGAAGTTTATATGCCGGTATTCCTTTTACTTGACAAAATGCGAACCAGTCTTCCTAATCTTTCCATGTGTAGCTTAGCAACATCGCTGCAGAAAATACGGGTGAGCCCGATCTTCACATGCTCAAATTTGAAGTGTGTGTTTGTACACAGTACAGTTCCCATAGTTACCTTCTCTATGGAAAAATTTCACAATTTCACAATTTTTGAGAACGGAAACCCCATAGCGGAATATTGGCAAGTCCATGGTCGTTCTCGTGGGAATAGAAGTAATGTGGTCGTCGAGGAGAAAATAAGTGAAAATCAGTGCAGAACATTCGCAGAAAATTAGTGACGTCTGCATAAAGCCGCTCTTCGCATGGATGACAGCAATTTTGTTTGAGCTGCCAGTACAGAGTTGAGCGGAACACGATTCGTAAGCTTTTCTAACCCAACACTTTCCATTCAAAAAATTGTATTAATTTTGCGATTAACAAAAAGTATCCACATTACTTTACCACGTGTAAACCCCGGCCAGTTCCTGAGTCATACCATTCCCCACTGAGAGTTTTACAAAGCAGAGTTGTTCCGAAGCATTGCTTGCGCAAAAAAAACTAATGATAAATTTCTGATTTCAGAGGCAACAGGTTAGGGACAGTAATGTGGGAAAGCGGACCTGCTTGCAACAGCAATGATGACTGCACTGCATACAATGGTTCAACCTGCAGAAACAAACTTTGCGTGGCACAAAGTGGCAAAAATGGAAAAACGCCAACATCGACTGAAAAACCAAAGCACAAAATAGAGAAAGAAGGACATACGGAGGACACAAATAGTTTAGCCAATGCAACGGATTACAAGGGCAACTCTAATAGCAACACGAGCGGAGAGAAAAACCCTACAAATCAAGAATACAAAATGTGCTCGAAGAACAAGAACCTCAACGACAAGGCTAGACAGGATTTGGTCAACACACATAACAAACTCAGGTGCCGTGAGATTTTCTTCAGATTCTTTGGAAGTATGCAGAAATCACAAAAGGAAGAAGATAAATCATCGCCTTTTTAGATCCACCCTAGGAAAAGGTCTTGCGAAAGATCCACTAGGGACGAATGGCATTGCGCCGAAGGCAGCTAGGATGCTTAAAATGGTAAGTCTTTCTCGTTTGTGGTCGACAAGTTGTCCTTGAGAATATTGGCAATAACGCAATTTCAGATTTATGACTGTGAAATTGAATACAACGCTCAGAAGCATGCTGACAGTTGCGTTTTCAAACACTCGCCTGCATCCGAACGGCCAGGTCTTGGAGAAAATCTTTGGATGACCAGCGCTACAAACTATGGCGTAGATCTGGCCGCCGTTAGCGTAAGTGCACAAATAAGCTCAACCACTAGATTAATTTTCTTTGTATGTCAAGGATTCTCGAATCATTTTGTTCGTTTAGGCGTCCGAATCGTGGTGGAGTGAATTAAAGCAAAACGGGGTCGGACCTTCAAATATACTGACAGATGCACTGTGGAACAGACCGAACAAGGTGATCGGCCATTACACTCAGGTAAAGAATTGATGTGACCCACCATCGTCACAATGGCTAGTGTTGCGATTCCAGATGGCATGGCAAAACAGTTACAAACTCGGATGCGGAATCAGGTGGTGTCCATCTATGACATACGTTGTTTGTCAGTACGGACCAGCGTAAGTTTTCAATCCCAACACTGCCGTTACTTTTCTTTCTCATCCCGAGCTTAAATCTGAGCAAAACGGATACGACACGATGATGCTGTCTTTCAATAAAACATCACTGCATCTCAATGCGTGATGTTTTGAAATCACGCACCGGGCACACTAATAACTATTACACATGGTGTAAGAGTGGTTATTGATAGTGATATTGAACAGTCAACTAGTAAACTGATTTTTATTTTTAAGGGGCAACTGGATGGGCTCACTCATCTACGACATCGGAAACCCATGCACCACGGACGCTGACTGCAAATGCAAAGGTTGTAAATGCAGCCAAGAAGAAGCTCTTTGCATTATGCCAGACACCAGCACTCAGAGTACAAATGACAAGAACACTAATGCAGACAAAGAGGAGCAGAACCGACCTAATCAGGAGAATAACGAAGGCAAGAAACCAAGTACGGACAATAACACGGAGCCAAAGGACGAAGCTGGCAGCCACAAAAAGCCATCCGAAGAAACCAACACTGGAAAAGACCAGAGCACCGTGTCTGCTAGTTGTCCATCTTCGCAGATAACACAGAAACAAAGGCAGCTCTTCCTTGACCTCCATAACAACGTGCGCTTGAATATTGCCCTTGGAAAACAGCCGAACAAAGTTGGCTTCCTAGGTCCTGCACAGAACATGTACAAATTGGTGAGTTCTCAACAGAACATAAGAGAGCTAATCAAATGAAATACGAGCGCTTCAGGAGTGGGACTGTCAATATGAGAAAGACGCTCAATCTATGGCAAATGTGTGCGGCATGAGCACTTGGTTGGGTCCGGCCTCGAACAGAATTGCGTTAGTTTATTGATTGCCTGAAATAGAGTTTTAGCAAACTCTTTTTGAAAACTGACTTTCTCACAGGCGTAGAATTTTTCTTCTCCAGGTGGTCAGCGAGTTCAGACATCACGCCATCTGCCGTAGACGGGTACATAAGGAACACATTCAACTACTGGATTCAAGCTGTTAAACAGCAAGGAGCAGGAAATGTTTACAACAACAGTGCCCTCTACTCGTTTGCAAATGTAACTTCTTCTCTCTGCAATGAGGAACCCAACTAAAATCATAATGTTTAGGTAGCGTTCTCAAAAATCACGAAAATCGGATGCGGATACAAAGCCTGCGGAGGCAATCTCTACATAAACTGTGTATACTCCGCAAAGTGAGCAAACTACTCTTTAATCCTGGGTTTATGAACGATCATTTTGGTACACGGCAACATCTATGGAAAGTTGATGTTTGCAAGAAAAACAGCTGGAAATCAAGGGAAAAGAGAACCATTATAAAAAAAATCTGCTCAATGCCAAACGCCAACTTTTCAGCGGAGCCTACACCGGCACGGTATTGTGGGAGAATGGATCGGCATGCCAGAAAGACCAAGACTGCACCTTGTACGAACAGTCGAAGTGTGAAGATAGACTTTGCATCGCGCCTAAGGATGCCAAACTAGCTGGTAATTGCTTGAAATTACGACATTATCATTGTGATTTCTTTCAAATCAAAAGAAAATACGGAAATAATATTGAGAGTTTCCAGTGGGAGGATCGGACAAAATGTGTCCGAAAAATAAGAATCTGAACGACAAAGCCAGACAGAATCTCGTCAATACACACAACAAACTCAGGTATGTTTCCAGATTCTCTTGAGAGTGTACGCGGTTAGCAACGCGGAAATGTTGGCAATACGGGGAATTTTCAAATGGCTGAAACGTCTACAAGCTATTTTTTGTTACAAAAATTACAAGACTGCTCCTATCTTTTATAGACGAGTAGATATTCCCGTGTAGTTGAGTTCCTTTGATCGAGAAGCAAATCTGAAAGAATGGTAAAAATTGCAATGCTGAACACTGGATGTCAGAATGCATGCAGAAAAGCCATAGTTTTTTAGATCCACCCTAGGAAAAGGTCTTGCGAAAGATCCACTAGGGACGAATGGCATTGCGCCGAAGGCAGCTAGGATGCTTAAAATGGTAAGTCTTTCTCGTTTGTGGTCGACAAGTTGTCCTTGAGAATATTGGCAATAACGCAATTTCAGATTTATGACTGTGAAATTGAATACAACGCTCAGAAGCATGCTGACAGTTGCGTTTTCAAACACTCGCCTGCATCCGAACGGCCAGGTCTTGGAGAAAATCTTTGGATGACCAGCGCTACAAACTATGGCGTAGATCTGGCCGCCGTTAGCGTAAGTGCACAAATAAGCTCAACCACTAGATTAATTTTCTTTGTATGTCAAGGATTCTCGAATCATTTTGTTCGTTTAGGCGTCCGAATCGTGGTGGAGTGAATTAAAGCAAAACGGGGTCGGACCTTCAAATATACTGACAGATGCACTGTGGAACAGACCGAACAAGGTGATCGGCCATTACACTCAGGTAAAGAATTGATGTGACCCACCATCGTCACAATGGCTAGTGTTGCGATTCCAGATGGCATGGCAAAACAGTTACAAACTCGGATGCGGAATCAGGTGGTGTCCATCTATGACATACGTTGTTTGTCAGTACGGACCAGCGTAAGTTTTCAATCCCAACACTGCCGTTACTTTTCTTTCTCATCCCGAGCTTAAATCTGAGCAAAACGGATACGACACGATGATGCTGTCTTTCAATAAAACATCACTGCATCTCAATGCGTGATGTTTTGAAATCACGCACCGGGCACACTAATAACTATTACACATGGTGTAAGAGTGGTTATTGATAGTGATATTGAACAGTCAACTAGTAAACTGATTTTTATTTTTAAGGGGCAACTGGATGGGCTCACTCATCTACGACATCGGAAACCCATGCACCACAGACGCTGACTGCAAATGCAAAGGTTGTAAATGCAGCCAAGAAGAAGCTCTTTGCATTATGCCAGACACCAGCACTCAGAGTACAAATGACAAGAACACTAATGCAGACAAAGAGGAGCAGAACCGACCTAATCAGGAGAATAACGAAGGCAAGAAACCAAGTACGGACAATAACACGGAGCCAAAGGACGAAGCTGGCAGCCACAAAAAGCCATCCGAAGAAACCAACACTGGAAAAGACCAGAGCACCGTGTCTGCTAGTTGTCCATCTTCGCAGATAACACAGAAACAAAGGCAGCTCTTCCTTGACCTCCATAACAACGTGCGCTTGAATATTGCCCTTGGAAAACAGCCGAACAAAGTTGGCTTCCTAGGTCCTGCACAGAACATGTACAAATTGGTGAGTTCTCAACAGAACATAAGAGAGCTAATCAAATGAAATACGAGCGCTTCAGGAGTGGGACTGTCAATATGAGAAAGACGCTCAATCTATGGCAAATGTGTGCGGCATGAGCACTTGGTTGGGTCCGGCCTCGAACAGAATTGCGTTAGTTTATTGATTGCCTGAAATAGAGTTTTAGCAAACTCTTTTTGAAAACTGACTTTCTCACAGGCGTAGAATTTTTCTTCTCCAGGTGGTCAGCGAGTTCAGACATCACGCCATCTGCCGTAGACGGGTACATAAGGAACACATTCAACTACTGGATTCAAGCTGTTAAACAGCAAGGATCAGGAAATGTTTACAACAACAGTGCCCTCTACTCGTTTGCAAATGTAACTTCTTGTCTCTGCAATGAGGAACCCAACTAAAATCATAATGTTTAGGTAGCGTTCTCAAAAATCACGAAAATCGGATGCGGATACAAAGCCTGCGGAGGCAATCTCTACATAAACTGTGTATACTCCGCAAAGTGAGCAAACTACTCTTTAATCCTGGGTTTATGAACGATCATTTTGGTACACGGCAACATCTATGGAAAGTTGATGTTTGCAAGAAAAACAGCTGGAAATCAAGGGAAAAGAGAACCATTATAAAAAAATCTGCTCAATGCCAAACGCCAACTTTTCAGCGGAGCCTACACCGGCACGGTATTGTGGGAGAATGGATCGGCATGCCAGAAAGACCAAGACTGCACCTTGTACGAACAGTCGAAGTGTGAAGATAGACTTTGCATCGCGCCTAAGGATGCCAAACTAGCTGGTAATTGCTTGAAATTACGACATTATCATTGTGATTTCTTTCAAATCAAAAGAAAATACGGAAATAATATTGAGAGTTTCCAGTGGGAGGATCGGACAAAATGTGTCCGAAAAATAAGAATCTGAACGACAAAGCCAGACAGAATCTCGTCAATACACACAACAAACTCAGGTATGTTTCCAGATTCTCTTGAGAGTGTACGCGGTTAGCAACGCGGAAATGTTGGCAATACGGGGAATTTTCAAATGGCTGAAACGTCTACAAGCTATTTTTTGTTACAAAAATTACAAGACTGCTCCTATCTTTTATAGACGAGTAGATATTCCCGTGTAGTTGAGTTCCTTTGATCGAGAAGCAAATCTGAAAGAATGGTAAAAATTGCAATGCTGAACACTGGATGTCAGAATGCATGCAGAAAAGCCATAGTTTTTTAGATCCACCCTAGGAAAAGGTCTTGCGAAAGATCCACTAGGGACGAATGGCATTGCGCCGAAGGCAGCTAGGATGCTTAAAATGGTAAGTCTTTCTCGTTTGTGGTCGACAAGTTGTCCTTGAGAATATTGGCAATAACGCAATTTCAGATTTATGACTGTGAAATTGAATACAACGCTCAGAAGCATGCTGACAGTTGCGTTTTCAAACACTCGCCTGCATCCGAACGGCCAGGTCTTGGAGAAAATCTTTGGATGACCAGCGCTACAAACTATGGCGTAGATCTGGCCGCCGTTAGCGTAAGTGCACAAATAAGCTCAACCACTAGATTAATTTTCTTTGTATGTCAAGGATTCTCGAATCATTTTGTTCGTTTAGGCGTCCGAATCGTGGTGGAGTGAATTAAAGCAAAACGGGGTCGGACCTTCAAATATACTGACAGATGCACTGTGGAACAGACCGAACAAGGTGATCGGCCATTACACTCAGGTAAAGAATTGATGTGACCCACGATCGTCACAATGGCTAGTGTTGCGATTCCAGATGGCATGGCAAAACAGTTACAAACTCGGATGCGGAATCAAGTGGTGTCCATCTATGACATACGTTGTTTGTCAGTACGGACCAGCGTAAGTTTTCAATCCCAACACTGCCGTTACTTTTCTTTCTCATCCCGAGCTTAAATCTGAGCAAAACGGATACGACACGATGATGCTGTTTTTCAATAAAACATCACTGCATCTCAATGCGTGATGTTTTGAAATCACGCACCGGGCACACTATTAACTATTACACATGGTGTAAGAGTGGTTATTGATAGTGATATTGAACAGTCAACTAGTAAACTGATTTTTATTTTTAAGGGGCAACTGGATGGGCTCACTGATCTACGACATCGGAAACCCATGCACCACGGACGCTGACTGCAAATGCAAAGGTTGTAAATGCAGCCAAGAAGAAGCTCTTTGCATTATGCCAGAATTACAGTGAATGAAATTCGTTCGTGAGATAAATTTCGAAGACGCAAAAGGCTTTTTCGCATATAACTGTATTTGAAAGTCTGGAAAATTCGATTTTTCTCCTTAACCTCTTCCACAATACATAAACAGACACAAGTAATTGAAACGCTTTAGAATTGATTAATTTCTCCTTTCATTTTGTAGGGAAACTTTTTTATCTATACGTCGCTATCGCTGATGAGTTACTCTTCATAATGGCGCAGAAAATGACTTCCAGATGTGGAGTAGTGACTTCTCGACGCAAGTTGAGCTTTATTGAGAAAAATCAATCCGAAGCTGTCATATAAGACCTCTCTGCCACTAGCTCGTTGTCCTTCAGCATTGTAATTGCATTTGAATCGTAGTCATTTCTGTTATCCCGCCTAACTAGTCTTTCCATCAACTGGTGCTATAAGTGCTCCGGACCACACTTTAACCCCGAAAAAAAAAAATATCGTTCCTCTGAGGACTGCTTAACCATCAAATGAAAACGACAGAAAAACAGAAGAAAATAAATGAAAGAGATTTCCAGCACACTTTTCAATGAGATTTTCGCCTTGATTTAGAACATTGATTCTGCTGTTATCGAGGCTCAGAGGTCCTCATCAGAAATGCTTTTCAGAAGTCCATAGAACAGACGAGAAAGACGAAGGAAGTGAATAAATGAGCCAGTATTGCGAAATTAGCTCACAAAAAAGCGTGGATAGGGCGCGTCGCCAGAAAGGGGGACAAGCTGCACATTGCGAATCCGGCATTGGTTCCCTCTCCCTTCCAGCAACACAACGTTTATTAGGAGACCACCTCTGCAATTGGTAGACTCGGTGTGGAAGCAATTCGGAAGATCCAGTTTGTCAATTAAAGGCTTGAAGACGAAGAGCTAGCGGGTGGGGCTCAACCACAATGGCTACAAGTTTCAACGAAGCCTCAGTTCCCTGCACGTCAGGACGGACTCCTTGCCATGCCAGCGAAGAGATCACGAACTGCTGCTAAGAATGTAAAGTGCGCAAGCTGGCGTTTGTTCAGGATTGGGTCTCTCGGTATGTACATATGAGACAGTAAAGGACAATGAAGTGTTGTTATTATATGTATTGGTTTTATAACAGCTGACAAGTGGCGAAATAACATCATTTATGATTATGCTGATTAAAACGTCTCAGTAAAAATGTTAAGAACAGCTCTGCGACCAAAATCCCGCTGTAGAGGTCCACAACGTCAGGCATCGAAAAACCATCCAAGAATGCGTACACTGAGCGAGAAGAAAAGATGAACTCACAGCAAAGTTAAAGAATGGCTTCGAAATTCTTTTAAGATGCGATGAAAAACAACGAAGTGTTTGCCGTACCGAGCCAGAAAAGCAGTAGTGACATTAATTGGACACAACACCAATAGAAATCATGGATTCGTGCGATTTTCCGGCACTTAAACAACGCGCTACCAGGAAAAGAAGGAATGAGTAGCAGTTCGAAATCTCAGTTTCTCAGAGCTCAATTAACGATTTCCAGTGGTCTTGTGCTCATCTAGTGCCGAGATCTGAACCGTTTCGACCCCGGTTCATTGCCGTGATCCGGTCCGTTTCTACTTAGACTCATTGCCAGGATCGGTACTGAACTGTGGTAGACACACCGCTACTTACCTAACTGAGAAGAAAATAAGAAATCAGACAGCCTGCGCTAATTTAGGTGAGTAGCGGAATCTGCCTCAGTTCCGACATCGGCATCGGGTCAGGCTCAAAACGGTTCCGTTCGTGGCACTGAGCCGGGTCAGAACGGTTTTGAGATTTTTTGTTTTTTGGAATTTCGATACTGATGCCCTTTATGAAGAAGATCGTCTAGGTATGAGCTTCAACGAGTGCCAACGAAGAAAAAGATGTTGAAGACTTCTATTAAGGATTAATTCGGTCAGAACAGGAGAAATCCACGTATACAATCATTATGGCCTGCATCGAGCACAAGATCTGTGACTTGCTTGGCACGGTGTATCTCATAAAGCGGATGCGATCGGCAATACATTGTTGAAAACGGAAGATCGCTGAGAAAGCGGCTGGATGAACACTCGTTTGTCTACAAAGCCTGTCCCAACAATAGATTCTGCTGGCTGAATAGAGCAGTGCACACCCGAGGTTCCACCACAGAATTCGAAGTCGTTGTGTTACATCGTCACCTCGAGAACCCCCTTCGTAACAATATCATGGAGGCTCGGGAGATCAAACCGTAAAAGCTGGAAATCATCGATCAACAGTAAGGGCTTGTTGACGCGTTGAAACTAATTACTCGACAACGACTGCTTCGAGATCTAAGGGGTAACAGTAGCGTTTCGTGTAAGTGCAGTTTCTCTACATAACAAGAGATGTTGTAGTACGTTTGTTGGACGTTCTGCTCCTTTTTTCTCCCCGCCCAGTGGGTCATGCATCTGAACAATTGTTCACGAACTTTCATAGAACACTGATAAAGAAGACACCTTTATGGAACCCCTCAACGCCAATTGTAAGCTAGGTAGAGGAAAATCCACGGATGAGTTTATCAGCAGGTATCGAATCGAACAAAAGAAAGAGAGAAGTGACAGGTTGGGTCAGTGGTTGAAAGCAAAGATACTACATTAGAAACTGTTGGTTTTGGAAAATTTTCTTTACAAAGATAGACACGGATTCCGCCAAATTCGAGAACAAAGTACGAAGTGGATGACATCTTGTCAGACGAGAAATGATTCTTTTGAAACGTCAAGGTGCGCCCAATTGCGGCAGCGATCGCAGAATTTCTCGAGCTCGTATCTATATTAAAGGACTAATAATAGGCAAGAACAGTAGAGCTATTGATTGAAGGTTATTGTAAGAGTTTACGATGGGTGACACTCCTTCTACTCATTTGCTGACAAGAAGAAGAGTGAGAGAAGACGTTCAGCAATTCAAACAGGAGCCATCACCGAGAAGAGATCAGAAAGAGCAGAATAAAATGCGCCGAATATTTCGCTCGCAAGAACCATAGCTGTTCGACGGCGAAAATACTGAAGTGGTATCAATAGCACAGAGAAAGTACCGGAGGTAGACCACTAAAGCGGTCGCAAGATTTCATTAAGGTTATTTGCGGTCCTACATGGATACAAGAAGCAAAGAACAGTCTAAGAATAATAGACCGATCATTGCGAAACCCATCAGTAAAGACTGTTGTCTGAGGAATCTAAGGTAAAGAGAACTCATGCTGAAAATGGGCAAACTCCAATCTGTTCTGACATCTCAGGAGCACGAGTCACCATCAACCAGACATCTTTTCGCGATGTCAAACATTGCGGCATACAATAACGGCCAAAAAGATATGATCAGCGCCATTTCGACAAGAGGATTTTTTTCCTATAACTCACTTCTGGATAAGGTTTCCAGATGAAATTTGGATATATGTTGAAGCTCAATGGGCTTTCTAAGTGCTGGACAGAAACTCAATTTTGGCTTTATTAAGCCTAATTATCAATTTCCTCGGGTTTCTTTGATTTCGTCCAAAATCTTCACTACAACCTTCCAAGAAAAGAAAAATGGCGAGTTGATGCAGATTAGTTACACAAATGGCTTCTTTTCCACCATGTCATTGCTACACTTTCCTTTTCTGCTGAAATGCTTAGATCAAAATAGCTTATCGAGTTTACCAAAAAATCCGTTTTATTGTATCTAAAGAATATTGGCTACGTTACAGTTCCTATTTCAATGTCAGAGTAGTTGTTAATAGTAGATATAATAGGGATATCCTTCATGGGAATGGTTGTGTTTTGTTCGATATTATTGTAAACTCTTTTTCTTTCGCTCATTTTTTTGGACTTTTTAGTAATTCCACTTTCTCGTGTAAAGAGCAGAACTACAGGGCACTACTATTACAGCAAATTACTCACTCAAACTCTTTGGCGAATCGAAATGAAGCGATACAAACGAGAAATAATCATTTGGTGAAGTGGTGAATTTGCACTTAGAACACGATAGTTCTGTTTGAAGGCAGTTCGCATTAATGTTATGCAGAGCGAAGAAAAAGTACTTCGACCCTCATCGTTTCCAAAATTTCGCCCGAACAGCTCAATCCCAAGTTAAGTTACGATGAAAAGATCCGCCTTCACCATGCTACTGATCATATATTTTGGCCGCGACTGGATATCTTAGTTCGTGTTCCAGAGCTCTAAACTGGGGGCAGAATAGTTGGTCCATTGGCCTGGTGGTATCACATTCATACATTGAGTTCTCCGAAATATCACCTCAAAGCGCCATAATCTCTCGATATTGTCTGTGCTATCAGTGAGTATAGAAAGTGTCTCAATATAATTTCTACAGTGTTTGAACTTTTAACAACTCCAACAAAATTAATACTTACCACGTACATTTTTCAGCGATGTAGAAGAGATTCTAAGCGAAGGATTTCTCTTTGTGTCCATCTCAGCATATACTACTGTCATTGCCAATCTTCTAATGCCCTTTTTCAGCAACGTCTAATGCACCTTTTCAGCAACTCTTAATATCTGCTATCGTGATACTTTAATCTTTCACCTGACGCTTCATCCTAACAAGCAATCTGGTTGTACAAACTTCGTCGTGTTAACGTACTCTATGTCAAAAGCATATCCAAGCAGAAATACCTCACTGTCATATGCAAGCAGGAAACTAGCCCTTCCATTAGTCGGCTTTCGGAAGACAATGGAACTCCCTTGCTATTACCTATGGTGGCTAGAAGCGGTTCATGATTCGTTAAGAACATAGGGTGGTAGTCTTAACGAATTATGAACACATACCTTTTCTCGGCGCGAAGACAATTCTCAGTGTTCTCTTCTCAATCTGACATTAGTTCTTCTCACAGAATATGAAGATTTTGTAACAGATTTCACCGAACCATCCGCTTATCCGTGGGAAACTACGCTCGAAATCTCATAGTTGTATCTGCTGCCACCATGATCTTCTGTCTTCGATCATAGTGATTACCAACAACCGAGCTCGCTCCTGCTGTTACAGCTTCTCGAATGCTTCTTGGAGGCTCACCGCTAATTCATTTTTTCTTCGGCAGTGTTCCCATAAAAACATGGGGTGGTAGTAATTTGGCCGAAACCTCGAGGTAACAGCGAGGTAAAACTCGGAGTCACCTCGTAGTTTCACACCGAGACCATGACCTGACCTCAAGGTGACCAAGCTAAAACCGCGAGATGGCTAAAGGAGTGTTTATATATCTTTGCGACGCGACGCGTCGCGGCAACGGCCACGACACGCGCAACGCGACGGATAGCGGAGCCGTCGCGTCGCTCCGTCGCGCCATGCTGAACGTCGCAAATTTACGTACTCACGCAAAATTACATGCACAATAATGAGTTTCGACGAAATGTTTTGCACCTCATTTTACCATTTGTGGTCTGAAATGTTCAGAAAAAGTTCCAAGCGATTTTCAGTGGTGATCTCTGCGATGGCTGCAATTTCGCGCAGTGTTCTTCGCCAAGGATGCTTGTTTCCAGGATATGGAAAAACGCATTGCGGGTTTTTTCTCATTTATTTGTTCAGATTTTTTTGCATTTGAGTTATCAGAATGGTTTTTCTCCTATGCATACATTGCTGTGCTTCGACGCTTTGTGTATTTTTTTTCACTGCTCAGGTTTAGTCAAGTAATACTGCCAGGGTTTTCTTTAAAGGCATACGGTGTTCTAGCGTCTCGATTTGGTGTTTTTTTGGCTCTTTGTTGGTCGGATGTGTGATTTTCCGATCTAGTTGAGAGTTTCGTTTCACTAAGTCACGTTCTAGGCCCGCGTTTTTGATCTTTTTTATCTTTCACTGGTTAGACGTGTTATCTTGTGATTTCTGTGGGGTGGGGGTCTTGCACCGATTTCACCACAAAACCACACCGGAATGTGAAAAATCATAAGTGTCGGAGCGCAGGCCACCTTACATTTACCCATGAATCAGTATCGCGCTGATCGAACGCTGTTCTGAAGCACCTGTACAACGATGTCTACGTGAAAGAGAAACGATTCCGATAACTCAAATTCAAAAGAAAATCACTAGATGAATATATGGATGTAACGTGTATCGTGTATACCTACATTGTGTTCTTCCACAACTCAGCTGGCACGTTTTAAGTAGTAACCTCTCGTAAACAGCAGGCAACATTAGGAACTTGAAAAGCTCACAAAATCACTACCTAAAACACATACGACGCGTCCAAATTCGTTCACATTCACATCTCCAACTGAATTTGTCTTCCATAGGTTTTGGGCCAAGCTACTCGATAAAAATATGTAACAGTGGCCAACTCCAGTGCGCAACATCAGCGAAACCATCGCGTCGTTTTTCAGGAAAAAAAAATATGAACAGGGCGCGACGTCGCCCCGCAGCGCCGCGTCGCGATGGGAAACGCCAACTACTACATCGCGGCCAATGTTTGTGCATGCATCCACTCGGGACCCATCGTATTTCATCAGCTTGCTGGGACGCGACGGTCGCGTCGCGCCGAAGTAGAAACAACCCTTGATTTCAATTAAGCAGAGTATTTTGTCTCGGGAGGATTCGAACCCGTTCTCGGGAGGATTCGAACGAGGGCTTGCCTCGGAGACAGCCCGCACTGCACTCAGTCATTTGTACCTACTCAGAACCCCAAAAACAAGTTTCTGATCGCATCTGAAACTAGCTTCCTCAAAAGCTTGTCGACAAGTTGTTTTCACACTTCCTTGCCGACAAGTTGTTCGCCCGAAAAGCTTGTCGACAACTTGTTTTCACTGCTTCGTTGTTGAAAACAAGTTGTCGACAAGCTTTTCGGGCGAACAACTTGTCGGCAAGGAAGTGTGAAAACAACTTGTCAACAAGCTTTTGGAAAAGCAAGTTTCGGATGCGATCAGAAACTTGTTTTTGAGGTTCTGAGTAGTCGGCATTGAGTTGTTTTGGACTATACGAAACTTATCAAGTATATCGAAAACCTATCATCATTAGCATTGGATGTTAGAGTAGACACTCTATAGAGGACCACCAAGCGGTGGTATTCCCTCCTCAACTTTCACAGGTATGATCTTCTCATGAACTTCCTGTCGCGCTTACTTGTCACCATTCACTCAACAATTCTGAACAAAACAGTGTTAGCTTCAGGGATGGATCGCTGATTATCCGAGAACTTAGCAACCGTCGAAGAAATGTAACGTACGGCAGAATTGATCCCCGCCGTACTCTTTCACGCAACCAGAACTTCATAAAATTGAGATACCGCTTCAGTGACAGTCATTTGGACTGGATTGCTGATCTACTGTCATCGAAACTTGGAGACGATATGAGGAAACCTTCGGCAATTTCGAAAAGGCAGCAGGTACGAAAACATTTTAATGTTGATTCCGATACGAATGCGAATGCAATTGCATTACAGGTTGTTATTGGTGTGAGGTATCTTGCAACCGATTCCCATCAGGTCTTTTTGGTGGATACTTTTGGCTGCTCACAAAAAACATTTTCCAATATTTCGCACAGAGTGGTGGCGGCCTTGACTCATCCGGATAGTGTCGCGATTCTTGTTATGTAGACCGGATGATGTCAACTGGTGCAGGAACAGGGCCAGTAAATTCGCTAGAATAGGGAAATTCAGCAGTGAGTTATATTCGGCGATTTGCTCTGAGGAGAGTACTAAAGTTGAAGGAGTTGTTCATAATACCTCCAAGCTGCATATTTCGGTCAATTTTCACAGTTCGCTCTATACTGGGGTATGCAGCGTTATGTTTGCACAGGGCTGCGCGGTTAATCTATGTGATTGGCGGATTCACGCTAACGGCCAATTGCAAAGCTTGCTGGCGCCCCTATTTTTCCAAATGTAATGTAACACACCCCATAGCTTTAATGTAGATTGTTCAGTGTGCGCCATATGCCCTTGTACACCATTATTTAATAACGGCGCAGCGACTGAATTCAACATAATGGCATTGCATCTATGGCCACAATAAGCCAACACAATAGCAAACTCAAACCACCTATCGGATCAAGAATATATATGACGCTGCCAACTAGTTTGTCCTCGCAAAAATGCAAAGTAGAGAATGAATGGCAGAATCCGAACGCTTCCAGTTATGCCACTACTTCATTTTCACTGTGCCATACCCCGAACGGTCCGGATTGTAGCCATTCATTCCCAACTTGCATTTTTACGCGGACAAATTAGTTGGCTGCGTCATATATGGCCACTTGCTTTTGTAACAGCTCATAGTTGAGATGGGAGCGAGTACATTACGACACGGTGGTATTTCTTGTATAGATCCTCTTAAAGTTTTTCCTCAGCTTTATCTTACGAGAACAAACTTGTGTATAATATAGCTCTTGTTTTGCTTCTGAATCCTATTTAATTTTTTTTTACCTAAGAATGTACTAATGGGGAGAAATACGAGATTCAATGTGGGAAATGAGAAGCCAAAGTAGAAATGTTCTCACTACTCCAAGAAGTAGAGAAGCAAAGTATCAGTAAAATCGAAAAATCGATATTTCTTGCGGAATGATTATCGTATGCGTGTTCCGTGTATTCGAAATTCGCAGTGGACGTGCCCTTGTCCTTCCCCGAGCAAAAAAGGAAAAAATCAATAAATCGAAATTTCGTGCAAAATGGTTGTTATGTTCGGGTTCAGCGTTATGAGAAACTCCGGTAGACATGCTTTCACCGATCTCTGCACAGATATAGCCAAAACCAGTAAAATCGATATACATCAATCGATAATACGATACCGCGGCAAGTATCCTAAAACTTTCGCCGGTGCTCGGGCGAAACGTGTGAAAAGTTTGGATCGAAAGTTCTGAAAGTTTCTAAAAAAAATCGGCTCAACACTTTCGTACCACCCTAACAGCTCTGAAAGATCTCTGAATTCCTTCTATCTTCGAAATAACCAAATGTCTACCTCTGTAAGATCCGTAGTGTCAGCTACGCTAAGAAAAATAGCTAAGAAGTCTCGTGAACACGAGAGGAACCACTCAACTTAGAAGGTTCCCTTTAGATCTTGAGACCTGCAGGTCAGAATGAAAAAGTACTCCTGAGTACCTTTTCGAGACCACTCTGCGTCTCTTACCTCATGATAATATTTCCACAAACATGTGTGATTAGATAATAGATCACGGTCTCAGCTCTGTTACCGTGAGGTCGAGACCAGAATGAGACCTCGAAGTGATCAGTCGGTTACCTCGAGGTCTCAGTTGTTTTACAATAGATTTTGGGGAAAATGACCTCGAGGTAGCCTCGAGGTAACTTTCGACGGATGCCTCACGGTTAGCGTTTCGGCCAAATTACTACAGCCCCGATGTCTCTCTGCACGATGGTTGGCAAGAAGGTCCCGTAGTACGTTACCATGCCCAGAGGTGGTCGCTGATGACCGAAATTCTCCCACGCAACTTTATCCCTGATCGACTCTATATTCTAAGGATTTAGCCTCTTGCCCTCCCATTCGTCTTTTAGGTCCAGGTATAAAGGCTCTGTGTTCGGAAAAGTGCACTAATCCATAAGAGCTGTGGATCCTGCAGCCAAGTTCTTCATTTGCTCTTGCTGCGTTCTTCTACATAGTACATACAGGGTACGGCATGAATACTGTGTCAAATATATTTGTTAGTAACGTTTGTCACAGAAGCCAAACCTCCAATTGCTTCTCAATAGTATTTACCTAAACTCTTACAAATCGAGCTCATTGGGAAATGTCTGACGTGGTCTTCTTCGGCTTTCGCGACGCAGGTCAGACTTAGGGCATGCACAACGCTGGGGCCTGCAGACAACCTAGAGAAATTTCTCCCTTCTTCTCTCCTATGAACGATATCACATTCGTAGCACCAGGTGGTGTTACCTAGCGCATATCTGCACCTCTATGTTTACAAGTTGACACATCCATACTATCGGCGTCAAAGTGGTTTGCACACCATTCCTCTGACGGGATGAGTTCGTGGAGTTGAAGCAACAATTGCCAATTTTTCTTCACCAGCCTGATCGTCCGGCTAACGCCGGACTCTCAGGCTTCTTTTCGTGCTCGCTTCGCTCGCATATTTTCATTGCCCTCAGATAAGATTAGTGCAGGTGGATGAACAGAAACTATCCACAGAGAAGCATTCTTTACCGCGGTTCATGGAACCATTGACCCACTATGGACAGCTCCTTTCCAACAATTTGTGGTGCCGCATTTCGGTGGAAGTAAATAGTAAAAATTGACCGAGTAAGTGCAAACTGGGATTGGACCTGAACACCGATGCACATCTATCTCACCGTTGGAACCTGCCTCTAAAGGTTCCTCCCGTTTTGGACGCCGGCGCACACTTGTCACGCCGTTGGACCCGACTCCAGGCGTTTTCCCACTTTCGGAAGCAGGCGCACATTTATCACACCTTTGGACTCCACGCGTTTCCCCGCTTTTGGACGCCGACGCACCCTCATCAAGCCGTTGGACCCGACCCCAGGCGTTTCCCCACTTTCGGACGCCGGCGCACCCTTATCACACCGTTGGACCCGACTCCAGGCGTTTTCCCACTTTCGGACGCCGGCGCACCCTTATCAAGCCGTTGGACCCGACTCCACGCGTTTCTCCACTTTTAGACGCCGGCACACCCTTATCACACCGTTGGACCCGACTCCAGGCGTTTTCCCACTTTCGGACGCCGGCGCACCCTTATCACGCCGTTGGACCCAACTCCACGCGTTTCCCCACTTTTAGACGCCGGCGCGCCCTTATCACACCGTTGGACCCGACTCCAGGCGTTTTCCCACTTTCAGATGCCGGTGCACCATTATCACGCCGTTGGACCCGACTCCAGGCGTTTTCCCACTTTTAGACGCCGGCGCACCCTTACCACACATTTGGACCCGACTCCAGGCGTTTCCCCACTTTCGGACGCCGGCGCACCCTTACCACACCGTTGGACCCGACTCCAGGCGTTTTCCCACTTTCGGACGCCGGCGCACCCTTACCACACCGTTGGACCCGACTCCAGGCGTTTTCCCACTTTTAGACGCCGGCGCACCCTTATCACGCCGTTGGACCCGACTCCAGGCGTTTTCCCACTTTCGGAAGCAGGCGCACACTTATCACACCTTTGGACTCCACGCGTTTCCCCGCTTTTGGACGCCGACGCACCCTCATCAAGCCGTTGGACCCGACCCCAGGCGTTTCCCCACTTTCGGACGCCGGCGCACCCTTATCACACCGTTGGACCCGACTCCAGGCGTTTTCCCACTTTCGGACGCCGGCGCACCCTTATCACGCCGTTGGACCCAACTCCACGCGTTTCCCCACTTTTAGACGCCGGCGCGCCCTTATCACACCGTTGGACCCGACTCCAGGCGTTTTCCCACTTTCGGCCGGCGCACCCTTATCACGCCGTTGGACCCGACTCCAGGCGTTTTCCCACTTTCGACGCCGGCGCACCCTTGGATTTTCCCACTTTCAGCCGGTGCACCATTATCACGCCGTTGGACCCGACTCCAGGCGTTTTCCCACTTTTAGACGCCGGCGCACCCTTACCACACATTTGGACCCGACTCCAGGCGTTTCCCCACTTTCGGACGCCGGCGCACCCTTACCACACCGTTGGACCCGACTCCAGGCGTTTTCCCACTTTCGGACGCCGGCGCACCCTTATCACGCCGTTGGACCCAACTCCAGGCGTTTCCCCACTTTCGGACGCCGGCGCACCCTTACCACACCGTTGGACCCGACTCCACTCCACGCGTTTTCCCACTTTCAGATGCCGGTGCACCCTTATCACGCCGTTGGACCCGACTTCACGCGTTTCCCCGCTTTTGGACGCCGACGCACCCTTATCAAGCCGTTGGACCCGACTCCAGGCGTTTTCTCACTTTTAGACGCCGGCGCACCCTTACCACACATTTGGACCCGACTTCACGCGTTTTCCCACTTTCAGATGCCGGTGCACCCTTACCACACCGTTGGACCCGACTCCAGGCGTTTTCCCACTTTTAGACGCCGGCGTACCCTTACCACAAATTTGGACCCGACTCCAGGTGTTTCCCCACTTTCGGACGCCGGCGCACCCTTATCACGCCTTTGGACCCGTCCCCCTATTTTGGACGCCGATCAAACCGCTAACCCACCTCTAACATACTCTATGCTGCAAGCCCATCCTTGTCACTCCTCACCCGTCTGGTTCATCGTCCTCGTTATAAAAGCATACTACCCTTCTCCTTCCTTTTATACGGTCCTGTGATCATAAACTTATCTCATTCATTCCGACCGTGGTGAAAACAACTGCAGGCCATTAACATGTCTGAACATGACAAAAGTGGCCCGAAACACCCTTAAATCAAGGTAAAAATCAAAAATTTACCACGTTTTCGTACATAACTCGATGCGCTGAACACAATGGTGTAGGTATTTTCCGTTTTCGATGGCTGGTTCTCGTGCACACACACACACATGAACTGCCAATTAAGAAGAAAGTATGATCTTCTCGTTTCTCGGAGCCCGCTACCCTAACACACCTATTTTCCCTTATTCCTAAAAAAGAGCGGTCTTCCCTTGTCGATGAAGTCGACGAAAATCAATTGTGATCAGATTTTTAATATGTGTGAAATAAGCTTCATTGAAGTATGATTTGTTTTGTTTATGTTTAAGGCTTTATCATATGTTAATATCCGTTTTGTTGTCATTCCTGTCATCTACATGTGTACAAAAGATGATGGTGACCTCTATCAAGGCCCTTGGAGTGAATAAAAGCATTATTAGAAACTTGTATTCACAAGTATCACAAGTAAAAGTCCCGCGTGGCAGACAAGTACTATATCCCGGACATGCTTCAAGTTACCTCGTAATGAGAGTTCTCCACATGAAATCCAGATTCAGTGGGAATTACTTGCGCTCATCTGCGCGCCCGAAACTGCACTATTTACACGTGACACTACTTACTATGTTACGGACAGTAAGCGATGCCCACATACCGGACCATGTAAAGGAGAAAAGTCCTTCAATAATTTTTACAAGTTTACTGCAGGAACCAGCATTTGGTAACAAGTATCCTGGAAACACAGCGTGTGTAGAATCATATGGTGGGCCAGGTTGCTACTGTTTTTATTGGAGCTCGGGATGTCTGCTCTATCGAGTCTATCTGACAGCATCTGCTATCCCGCTGAAATCGCAGGTTTAGGGAAGGAAACATTCTAGCTTGGTTCAACAGTGTACAACAGGGATGAGCGGATTATCCGTATCCGTTTATCCGTTTTGCTGTTATCCATAGGTTTTGATCTATCCGTTATCCGCACTGTTGTCCGGGCTTTTGACTCGATAACGTTGCGGATAAGGCTGAAAGTAGTTGCTTCATTTTGCACATCCAAAAAAGAGGAGAGCCTCCATTCGAAGATGTATCACTCGATCTAGCGCGTTTTGGCGTTTTATAGCATCAGAGCTTTAAAATTTTGTAGAAAGGTAGTAGAAAGTCACATAGCCTTGTGCCTGTCCGAAAAGAAATCCTCTTGGCAACGTTTTCTGGGTCGCCCGACAAAGTGATGTAATAATCCCGATACCATCATTTATTTATGAAATTATTGAGCTCCTTCCAGCCCCCAAGACGAAATCTTGAAAGAACCCCTTTCGGGACTTTATAGCGAAAAAAAAAACGGATACGTATCATCTCAAGCAACAAGTGTGCCAATTAAATTGACAAACATCCAGATGTCACTGGAAGCTATTGTGTTCATGGCAAACTCTTATTACTACTAGCGCCCCTTCGGGAAGCTAGAAAGTGGGTGGGGCAGCCACGTGGGGCAGGTGCAAAAGCTTCCCACTCGCCAAATCCCTAGAAAATTAACAAAGAAGCAAAACTAATCATTACATGGGCTCAAATATGAAATTCTTGTTATGAGTTGAGTATGAGAAGTTTATTCTCCATCGTAGGGCGTAATTGTATGTTTTCCACACTTACCAACGCAGACATGTTTTCCATCGGCGGACCTGTATCCTGCCATTCTCCATACCATTGGGCCAAAGCGAATTCGTATCCTGGTGCTATCCACACTACTGGGCCAAAGCGAACTCGTATCCCGGTGCTCTCCACAATATTAGGCCAAAGCGGATCCTTCCTCCATCGGTAGACCCGTATTTTGGCGTCATCTTCGCTGTTACGCCACAGCGAACCCGTTCACCGTCGGCTGAACCGTATCCTAGTATTCTCACTATTGGACCAAAGCGAGCCCATATCCTGGCGTTCTCCACACCATTGGGCCACGGCGGATCCTTCCTCCATTGGTGGACCAGCATTCTGGTGTTTTCCTCACTACTGGGCCCCACCGGCCCCTCCCTCCATCGGTGGACCCAGATCCCCGCGTTCCTCACACCACTAAACCACGCGGACCCTTTCTGCTCTAGTGGATCCCTATCTTGGCGCTCTCCATGTTAGTGAGCCACAACGCACCCATCCTATATTGGCTGACCCGTATCATGGCGTTCTCTACACCGCTGGGCCATGGCGGGCCCCTCTTTCATCGGTGGTTCCGCATTCTGGCGTCTTGCTCACTGGTGGGCCAAAGCGGACCATTCCTACATCGGTGGACCCGCTTCCTGGCTTTCCCACTCCACTGGGCCACGTCGGACACGTACTTCTTCAGCTAAACCGTATCCTGCTATTCTCCACTTTAGTGAGTCACAGCGGACCCATCTTATACTGGCGGACAGCATCCTGGCGTTCCCCACACCAATGGGCCACGGAGGCCCTTATTCCATCTGAGCGCCCGTATTTCGCCGTCTTCTTCACAGTTAGGCTAAGCCGACCCCCTCCCCATGGGGGGGCTAGCACCCCGTCATTCTCCAACTATTGGCCAAAGCGAGCCCATATTCCGGCGTTCTCCACACCATTGGGCCACGGCGGGTCCTTCGTTCCTTGGTGTTTTCCTAACTGCTGGGCCACACCGGACCCTTACTCCATCATTGAACCCATATCCTGGCGTCCTCCACGTTAGTGAGCGAGAGCGAACCGATGCTATAGTGGCGGACCTCTATGCTGGTATGCTCCACACTATTGGGCCACAATGGGCCCTTCAGCGGTCGGTCAAACGTTATTCTGGTGTTTTTCCGCGGAATTAGGCCAAACAGGACCCATCCTCCATCGACGGAGCCGCATCCTAGTGTTTTCACCACTTCTGAGCCACGGCACACCTGTTTCCCATCGGAGCACCTGCGCCCTTTGTAAATCTAGAGAATAATGATGAGGGCTTGGGAGTCAATCAGAAATTTTGGCAAACTATGTATTTGTTGGTTACAATCAACTATTGGTTGATTGGTGACACAATATCATGCTTGCTATTATGAAGCGTTTAATCTGTGTGTTAGTGCACAAGCTCTCTTGAAAATAACGGATATCGTGACTGCACAATCGCATCGAGACCTCAGCAGGGGATGGGTCAGAGGCATCCCCCAAATGGGTCGACCGCGTATTTACAGCCACCACCCTGGTTCCAAGACGCTGTAGAGTTTTCAAAGAACCCACCCTTCACTTCAGTAGAAGTGACTAAAGCGCCGCAACAGTGGAAGTGGGGTTTTCCTGCTCCGTATGCTGCACTGCCCGAGAGTTGTAAACACCCCTCACCCCTATGCTGCGAGACCGCCAGAGAAGGTGGTGAAATCACCATCCTGTGCATGAAGGAGAGCCAGAACTGACGTAATTAGCGAGTCCCGAAACGAACGTGTCGGAGTCCCTAAAAATCGGTCACTTCGCCTCGTAGTCTGCGCCTCAAGATTGCCGGTGTCTATGAGTGCCGCCGCGTTCATGGAAGAACATGTCTAGCCGCTCTACTCCCCTTACGGATTTTTTTCTGATACATAAAGTACTGCTCGAGGTAGCTGAACCAGGCCACGAGTAGGATTTTCTCAATGCCTCGCCTGTTCCCATCCTGTTACCAATCAACAGGTTCACATCCTACTAAGAAAAATTTCACTGATTGGGGCGTTGGATCTCTCCTTGTAATATTGTGTTGGCCAGACCTTTGCCTAGAGTGTTCTTTTGAGCTTGCGGTGAATCCAGTTCTCATCTAGAAAATTCATGCGAATCAATGTGTACTGAAAATCCAAGGGAAAATCTCAATTTTGAGCTGCGTTACGCACCTTTTAATGCGCACCTCCAAAACGGCCATCATTTATGGGACAACCTAATAGTAATCAAATGAGTTTGAATAAGAAATCCTCCTCATGAGTTATGTGTGTTCTGACGTCTGGCCGCCTTGCCACTCATCGAACCTTCGCGTTTTCCCGCCAACTGAGCGAGCACCTCCATGTACCCCTGTCTTCGCGCTTTTCATAATTCTGGTCACAGCAGACCCCTCTTCCATCGGTGGATCCTCACCACAGTGTCTTCACCACTCCATCCGTGAGCGAGTTCCCTTTACTTTTTAGGCCACAGCAGACCCATCGTCAGTCGGCGGACCCGTATCGTGGCTTTCCTCACACCTGGGCAAAGCGGACCCCTACTCCATCGGCACAACCGTATCCAAGCGTTCCCCACACGTTCGCAAACACAGCCAACCCATGTGCCATCAGGTGATCCGCATCCTGGCGTCCCCCACACACCTAAGCCACAGTGGACCCCTCCTCCATCCGCGAGCCCATATCCTGGAGTTAACTTTTTGGCCACAGTGAACTCCTCCTCCATCGAGATAATCGTATCCTGGTGTTCTCCACACATTCGCTCAGGGACTTTCGGACGAATGTTAGGAAGAGAATGTGCCAGTTGTGAGAGGGTGCGAAGGATACCACCGAAGCACTACGTCTAGGAAGCTCTCATGCCCTTCAGAGATCTCATCGCCGTCAGCGGAGGATCAGTATGCCTACACAGCTCAATTCTTTGAGTCACCGTACAATATTCCTGCAGAGTGGTTATCCTGCTCCGTATATTCTTGTTAACACTATCTCATCCGGAGGCTGTGAGACTGCTAGACGCGGGTCCCGCAGCGGATTGGTCATGAGAGATTTCTTGACTCCAATGGACACGTGTGAGCCGGTTGTGAAATAGCAGGTCCCGCGAAGTTCTAGCCCAGGGAGCTGCCTGCACACTCCGTTTCGTCGTTATCCATTAATCGGTTCTCGTCGCAAACCTGCGCATCCACCCTTCACCATTGTCTATGCGCTTTTTCATATGATGAAGGGTTAGAGAAACAGACGGACCCTCATCGTCTGCAAAATGAGAATCAGTACGCCATCATCCTTTATATAGGAGTATAGTTATATCTCTTCATAATGATGCCATGCTCAGCGTCGCGTTCAGAGTGAATACGAACGAATAACAAAATGAAGAATATATGCTTATTCCATTCCTTTTCACAATATTCATATAGTATTCTATCATTTTCAATCATTTTTCACATTGTAGGAGGTGGTGTCTTGTATCAGGTTGGTGCGAAATTAATTGACGAAACGAACACTTTAGTTCAATGTGTTATAATTGGGCTCAGACACAATATTTGGCAGATCCTTCCCAACAATTCAGTGCATATTCCATGCCTCTAAGACAAAAACCGATATAACGACAATTCACAAAATTTTCAGAGCAATTTCAGCATGCTCCGGGTCAGCAATCTGCTGCTCTCGCAGGTTTGCATCTGGAACTTAGAAAAAGTGATATTCAGTAAGGAAAAGCTCTTACGATCAAGGATGAATGAATGTGAATTTCGGTGCCTCACTGCGCCAGTTTCTGCCGGGTGAATTTTTGAGTGTGAGGCTTACGCCACCTTAGAGCAGTGGGAAACCTCATTTTGTTCATCACTGCCTACCATATCTACTGCAGATTTTTAGAGATTAACTCGAATTTACAATACTAGAACTCTGCTGTCAATGCGCAACTAGGTTTGAGAAGGCTGCGGTCAGTCACAGCCTTACAGCACCACTAAACTCCTGACACAACCTCCCTAAAGCGAAAGTTTTCTTTAAAAAAACATAGAAGTGGGAAAAAGTCTCTACCCATATCCATCCGCACCGCACTACTTGTTATCGTACAGAAACCGAGCTTTCTCTACGGTAAGTAGATGGCCTAGAAATGAGTTGTTTTGCAACGAAAAATTAATTTGAAAACGATATTACGCTAGGTGAGACGTTGGTCATCAGTCAGATCCTGTGCACGTCCGCGTCTCTCGCTGTAGTATAGTGAGCATGCATTCTCGCTCTCGTTCGGTTTGGGTTCCACGGCTGTCCTCAACGCCTGATCGTCAGGCGACATGCGACGACCAAGGTAGTATTAAAATCGTAGGAATAAACCTTCGCGAACCCCCAGCCCACTGTACATTGGGAAGGCAACTCTTAGCCTAAACAAAAGCGAGATTACCGGACACATCCGATTCAGAGTTTTTGATTTTGAAGTCATTAACCACGGACCACCCGAAAATCGCGTTGGCTCATCAATTGTTCACAACTCCATGAAAAGCTAGTGAAAAGGTCTAGCCAGAATACCCAAGTGGCTCCTGAAAGAGGAGGAAAAGTCCTTTCAGAATGTCACAGAAATTTGATTGGAATTGCTCAAATTCCACAGGAGAGGAAAGTTTATTTGTGCATACTCAAAAACGGCTATTAATTTTGCACCAACCTGATAGCATCTAGATCACTTATCCGTTATCCGTTATCCGGTATCCGTTATCCGGTCATTTTTGGCCTATTCGTTATCCGCACCGTTATCGGGGTCGTGGAAGCTCAACATGAATTTCCACCTTATTACCGCTAGCGTCCTTCAAAATAACATTTGTCTTTTGTAGCATAGGAGCATAACTACTATACCAATGCACTCGGTCAATGTCGTCAAATGAAATCTATTGTCAGACTCTCACAAACGGCTTTAGGAGAACCTGGACCCTCACCACTCTTTGAATGGTGGTAATAAGTTCGACGCTGTAACGGAATCTCATTTGTCTTTCTTTTTCTCCTGAAATTTCAGCGTCTTCGAAGAAATTCCTGGTCGAGCGAGCTTTCTTAGATTTTAATTGTTCATAGCACCACTTTTGTGTGAACTAAGTTTCACTTAGTTCCAATTGCACAGCATTTAGGAGAGAAGATACCTTGGTACTCGCAAATTTAATTAACACATTGATGACAATGCACGTTCTGGGTTTTGAGCCACTTTGAACCAACTTGCATTTGTGCTTTATTCTCAAAGAGGAAGCTGCGGAAACGGTATATTCGGTGCTCTTATAACGGATTCGCAGTCGACCTTTCATGTGGAAGCCTTTTTGTAGGATTAGTGTAGTCATACTGTCAGCATATGAAATAACCCCTGTCTACAAAATTTCAAAGTATTCTGGAAGAAGAATTAAATTAAAGTATGGGTATAGTAACCCTGTAAAAATGCACTATGGCGTTATATTGAATATATGTACTCAGCATGTCAAATAACCCTACTGTGCCAAGTTTCACTGAATCATGGGTGAAAATGCATATACAGTACTCAGCGCCTACAGTAATCCCACATACTGCGTTACAGTACCAAATGGATATCAGATTCGTAGTCAGCGTGTGAAATAATCCTGGTGTGAAGGTTTCGGGAAAGTTCCACCAAAGAAAGCTAATAAACACAGATACGACCCACAGGTGGGTCGTATTGTGCTCTACGTACCCTCCCGTATAACACACCGTTGGCTCGTATTGTCCGTTATGTGTTAAATACCGCCAAGATGACCTTTCAGCAAGGGTCGGAACAAGACAATTGTGTCTGTGTGTGCACCAACAAACATAAGCAGGGTCAAGCGTCCGATGGGAATTTCCCATGAGGGGGTCGTATGGGAGGGGGCTGGGACGGGGGAGGGGTCGTATTGGAGAGATGAGGATGCGGTACGTAGAGGGGTGGCTTGACCACTGAATGTAAATCCATGATTGTTTCATGACATGACAAATGACGTTCCGCCTTTACCAGCAAGAACGATTACGTCATTACGGTGAGTAAAAGCAGGACTGGTTGGCAGGCTCGATTCCCGACGCCTTCAATAGATTTTTGCACTGGTCGGAATCACTTCAGAATCAAATGTGCAGTAAAGAGGGTGGAAATGTTAAAAAATAGAGTGTGGGTAGCGGGATCAATCGATTGCACATGCGAGGATTCGCCTGCAGGGCCAGTCAGAACGTGGAAAAGTAGGGTGATTTAGACCTCGTGCTGAAGTTCTCTGACACGAAATCAGCAAACGCTTTTCTGTGTTTCCATAGAGGATGATAGCTCTATCCTTTGCCAGAGTTTCAATGTTCTAGATCTTTATATGCTTTTGGGAGCTCGATGGGAATTTTTTCAAATTTTCGGATCTCCGAGAGGAAATTTCCCATCTAACTCACGCAAGCAGGAACAATTATTGGGGAGCGATAATGGGGATGAAGAATCAATGCTTGGAGTTTTATCACGTGAAGGTGATGAAATTTCGGTAAAAGGCAAACTGTCTTCATGGGAGTTGGAGAAGTGAAAATCTCGCAATTTGAACAGATGGTGAAAATGGAGTAAACCTGTTTGGGAAATCACTGAGAAGCAATTTGCAAATATCACGAAAAATTTCTTCTATGAGTTTTAGCTGAGGAAATCTCCCATTTGAGTACAGAATCTGGCTCCACGAAGTTCGCTCGTTTTCCCGCAATTTGGATGGGAAATCGATGAGAAATTCGCCAAATTTCCCATCAATTTCCCATCGAGCTCCCAAAAATATATGAAGGTCTGGAAATATGGAGATGGAGATAACTCCGGAGATAGATAGAGCTGACAGTCCTCCATCGACATTCAGAAAACCATCTGCTGATTTTAAGTCAGAGAACCTCAGTACGAGGTCGAAGTAGCCCTAGTTTTCCACAAGCTGGCGTCCCCCGTAGGCGAATTCTCGCATGTGTAATCGATCGATTTCGCTTCCCTCACTTCGTTTTCGAACCTTTAAATCCTCTCTACTTCACACTAAATCCTGAAATGGTTCCACACCGTACAAAAGCTTCTCGGAGGCGCCGGGAATCGAACCCGTGGGCGCGCAAATGCCAACACGCAACCGATTCCTCGCGTGGGCTGCCAACCAGTCCTGTTTTGACACGTAATGGCATGATCGTTCCTGCTGGCACTCTGGTCCGATCCGATAACGAAGGATGCATATCGACTTCAAGGTTGTTTTAGTTCCAATTTTGGGTTTTTAATGTGTTTCTTTGGTGTCTTCTTCCTTGAAACTGTTCAGTGTGCAGAGAAAACATGTGGGAGCAGAGAGGGGGGTGGGGGATCGTGAACAGGTGGGGGACCACCGTGTCGCGATAGACCTACTCCAAACTCAACTTTAAGATATTACAAAGGTTGATGGAGACATATTTCTGATCTGATAATTTATTTGAGTTGATATCGATTTGGTCTCAACGTGGCCAGGGAGGTCATGCCTTCACGTTGAATTCAGCTGTGGTGTTGCCGTTATATATTTAGCTTTATGAGCTTCATGCTAAGCTCTAAGCTTTATGAGGGCTGAAGTGCCTAGTAGATGGAAACACTCCTACGTCACACTCATTCCGAAAAAGCCGCCGCCGTTGCTCTCTAATTATAGGCCCATTAGCATAACATTTATATTTGCAAGACTTTTTGAAAAGATAAGGAAAAAGAGAAAACTTGCTCATCTCAGGTCCCTGTCCATTATTTCATCCCACCAGCACGGTTTTCAAGAAGGGAAATCCACGGTAACTGCTATGATCCAGTACTTAATGACTGGACTTCCTTCTTGGATGACGGCAAAGATGTTGACATAATTTATTTCAATTTTGCTAAAGCATTTGATAGAGTCTCACATTCGAAGCTTCTGCATAAACTTAACCTGATTGGCATACATCCTCGAATAGTGACGTGGCTCAGTTTCTTCCTATCCGATAGGACTTTTTTCAGTCCGTGTCAACGCATCTTATTCTGAACCGAGTGCGGTGTACTCAGGGAGGGGTACTTTCTCCCACGTTGTTTGTTATATACACCCACGATTTATTATTAGAACTCTCCCAACGTGATGTACACTTTTGCGCGTTTCCAGATGATCTGAAAATTTATCGCCCAATTCATTCTAATGCCGTTTCTTTGCAAGAAACTATTAATTTCATTCATCAGTGGGCGCAGGCCTTTTCTTTAATATGGAACTCCAGTCTAGCCAGCCGTAAAAGCAAACATACCCTCGAAAGGTCCAAAACACATTCACTAGGAAACTATTCGTTCCGTTGGCTTCCTTTATGATAGTATTCCTCCTAGCCATGAAAGGAATTTAAATTTCGGCCTGAGAACACCACTCTCATTTCGTAGGAAGGTCAATGACTACTACTTTTACTTCATAAAATTATCCATGGAAAATGCGGATTGTTACCTGAGAATCTCTTCTCACTCAGAGCATCAAGCACCCGTGGAGGAACCATGAAATTTCAGCTCAGGAGAGCCAGGCGTAATTGTAGGCGCTGTTTTTTTTTTGTGCATAGAACTGTTCCGAATTTCGAGAAATTTTGCAGAAATCATCAAATCCTCATTGGCGCAACACTTTCAAAAAAACTCCTTAATCAATGTCTCAGTCCGTGATGTCGCATGTGCTTCTAAGTTTTAGTGAGACTGGTTTTTTAATGCCTTCGTTGAGATACACAGCTGCATTGCTGGAAGTGTTTCCTTTGATTTTTCTTCCATTTTGTCTGCCTAATAATCATGAGGTAAATCATCGGAAATTCATTTGTGGTGAAGGCAAAATTCATATGGGAAGGCTTTATTGTTGTTTCAGAGTAGTCAATTGCTGGCATATTTTACAGAGTAAATGGGAGAAAAATTTTCTCTTTTCACTTTCCATTTTCTTTTGGTGACGTTTTACTCACGGTTTTCATTCTAAATTTACTAGATTCACAAAAAAAATCAAAATATTTAATGATGGTAAACGAGGTTGTGGAAAGTATCCTTGATGTTCGTAGAAAATCACAGTTACGAACTTTTGCACTAAACGCTTCATGAAGAGCTCACCTCGGAGTGCTGCATGAGTCATTGTTGTGTACGTTTTGTAAAGCGACCTGACCCATTTGCGTATCTATAAACCGACGTGCACGCTCTAGCTGAGTATTTTGCTCGGCTGCAGACCAGTTGAGTTCTTCTGCCATTATACGGACAACCTTCAAAGCAGTTCATTAATAGCTAATCTTTGCGTTTCCAAGCTTCCTCTGATATTCGCCTAGCATGTATAAATTTACATGGGTGTTGCTTTCAACCACGGATCTCCCTCATAAGAGGGATCCCAGCCGGTTAGTCGCGAGGCTACGTGGCGCGTCCCCAGGTGGCGGATAGGGGGCTAATCGCGGACCACACGCGACCTTGTGCCTGCCCTGAGACGCGGGTGGATTCAGGGGATGGACTCCCTGTTTCTGCAGTGTCGGAACGATCCATACCTTCTGCCAGCGCGTGGGTGTGTTCATGCATGCGTGCGTGAGTGTACTTGCGTGTCTGCAGATTGTATCCTGCACATCTATCCGACCAAAAGCCCTGCATTCAAGTGACTGGGAGGTACAAGGGAGGCGGTTCGGAGTCGCCTCCAACAAATAAGCTCCATCGTCCACTCCCGGGAAGCCCGGCTAACTTCCCGGTGAAATCCTACCCTAGCTACCCGCGGGGGAATAGAGCCCAGCAAGCTATCTCCTAAGGGTTTTCTTTTTCTTAAAGCTCGACACAGCAATAATAAAGAGTGTTCCCCTGATCTCGGAAGAGTCACTGGTACGGCGGCGCCAGTGAGGACGAGGTCCGAGGGGTTATCTAGGCTGCCTAAAACCAGAAGGACTATGATGACGATCTGTACCTTCAACGCACGCACGCTTGCATCGGAGGCTTCTATCGAGGATTTGATGATGCAGGCCAGGAAGATCAGGTACGACGTCATCGGACTGACCGAGAGGAGGAGACACCGGCCACTGAACGCCACCTTCGACACTGGAGAAGAACTGTTCCTTGGAACCTGCGACATTAGAGGAGTTGGTGGAGTCGGTGTCCTCGTCAACACGAACTTGGCCATGAACATCGATTCGTTCGAACAGCTAACAACCCGAATCGGACGTTTGCGACTGAGAAGATGTGGATCAATACCGGCCTTGACAATCTTCGTCGCCTATGCTCCAACATCCAGCTACGACGATGAAGAAATCGAGGCCTTCTACATGGACTTGGAGAAGTTCTACAGGGAAGACCACACTTTCTACAAGGTCATTGTTGGCGACTTCAACGCCAAGATTGGCCCTAGGAGAACGCCTGAGGAACTTCACATCGGTACCCACGGCCTACAGTGGAACGAACAGGGAGAGAGGCTGTCTGAGTTCATCATGACGACGAAGACCATCCATGGTAACTCACAGTTTCAGAAGCCAACCTCCCTACGGTGGACGTGGGAGTCACCCGGTGGAGAGTACCATAATGAAATTGACCACATCATCGTCAATCGAAGGTTCTGCCTGACCGACGTCGGTGTTGTACCGAAGTTCTACACCGGATCAGACCATCGCCTCCTTCGTGCAAGATTCTTCTTCTCGCGCAAAGGAGAGAAAGCCGCGAAGTTCAAGAAGAGGGCTCCCAAATCCGTCATCAATTGGGATCTCTTCACTTCGTTAGCCGGCTTTTGGGAAGATGCCGTTGTCGACAACATCGACGAAGAATACGATCGGCTTGTTCAACATCTCTGCGACAGCGCAAGGAGAGCCGAGGGCTCAAGATCCACCAAAAGACGACTGTCTTACGAGACCCTCGAGCTGATACGCCAGCGCGGAGTCGCGAGAGCCGCAGGCAACTACCAACTGACGTCCGAGCTCGCAAAACGGTGCAGAGAAGCGATAAAAGAAGACCTTAAAGAGAGACGAGCAGCAGTATTGGCCGAAGCCGCAGAGGCAGGAAGAAGCATTCGCAACGCCCGCCGTGACTTCGCCAATCGTAAGACCAAGATGACCGCCCTCCGGCGCCCAGAAGGAACAATCTTTTCATCAAGACGGGTAATGGAGAAGGTCATCCACGACTTCTACTCGGATCTCTTCGATAGCCACGTCCACCTCCCCCAATATCACCCAAGGGAGGATGGATACGTTGTCCCATCAGTTCTCCCTTCCGAAGTCCGACATGCCATCAAGTCGGTGAAGAATCGTACAGCACCGGGCCCCGACAGGATTCGACCGGAACATCTGAAGAACCTACCGCCAGTTCTTATCACCACCTTGGCTAGGCTCTTCACGCGGTACCTGTCGGAATGCAAGGTACCGAACCAATGGAAGACCAGCAGGACCGTGCTGCTGTACAAGAAGGGAGACCCACAGGACATCGGCAATTATCGCCCCATCTGTCTGTTGTCCGTCATCTACAAGCTTTTCACTCGAGTGATCATGACTTATAATAACGGGCTTAGTCTGTCTGTCACGTGTGTGTGTCAGTGTGTGTGAAACGAAATTCGAGGGCGTGGCCTAGAGTGAAGAAAATATTCTACACCGGATCCACAGTTGCTGTAGGGGTGCGCCGGCGTCCAAAAGTGGGGAAACGCCTGGAGTCGGGTCCAACGGTGTGATAAGGGTGCACCGGCGTCCAAAAGTGGGGAAACGCCGCGAGTCGGATCCAACGGTGTGATAAGGGTGCGCCGGCGTCCAAAAGTGGGGAAACGCCTGGAGCCGGGTCCAACGATGTGATAAGGGTGCGCCGGCGTCCAAAAGTGGGGGAACGCCTGGAGTCGGGTCCAACGATGTGATAAGGGTGCGCCGGCGTCCAAAAGTGGGGAAACGCCGCGAGTCGGATCCAACGGTGTGATAAGGGTGCGCCGGCGTCCAAAAGTGGGGAAACGCCTGGAGCCGGGTCCAACGGTGTGATAAGGGTGCGCCGGCGTCCAAAAGTGGGGAAACACCGCGAGTCGGATCCAACGTTGTGATAAGGGTGTGCCGGCGTCCAAAAGTGGGGAAACACCGCGAGTCGGATCCAACGGTGTGATAAGGGTGCGCCGGCGTCCAAAAGTGGGGAAACGCCTGGAGCCGGGTCCAACGGTGTGATAAGGGTGCGCCGGCGTCCAAAAGTGGGGGAACGCCTGGAGCCGGGTCCAACGGTGTGATAAGGGTGCACCGGCGTCCAAAAGTGGGGAAACACCGCGAGTCGGATCCAACGGTGTGATAAGGGTGCGCCGGCGTCCAAAAGTGGGGAAACACCGCGAGTCGGATCCAATGGTGTGATAAGGGTGCGCCGGCGTCCAAAAGTGGGGAAACACCTGGAGTCGGATCCAACGGTGTGATAAGGGTGCGCCGGCGTCCAAAAGTGGGGAAACGCCTGGAGCCGGGTCCAACGGTGTGATAAGGGTGCGCCGGCGTCCAAAAGTGGTGGAACGCCTGGAGCCGGGTCCAACGGTGTGATAAGGGTGCGCGTCCAAAAGTGCGTCCGTGTGATAAGGGTGCGCCGGCGTCCAAAAGTGGGGAAACGCCTGGAGTCGGGTCCAACGATGTGATAAGGGTGCGCCGGCGTCCAAAAGTGGGGAAACGCCTGGAGTCGGGTCCAACGATGTGATAAGGGTGCGCCGGCGTCCAAAAGTGGGGAAACGCCTGGAGTCGGGTCCAACGGTGTGATAAGGGTGCGCCGGCGTCCAAAAGTGGGGAAACGCCGCGAGTCGGATCCAACGGTGTGATAAGGGTGCGCCGGCGTCCAAAAGTGGGGAAACGCCTGGAGCCGGGTCCAACGATGTGATAAGGGTGCGCCGGCGTCCAAAAGTGGGGAACGACGCCGGCGTCCAGAAGTGGGAACGGGAGTCCAACGGTGTGGGAAAAGTCGGAAACGGGTGCGCCGGCGTCCAAAAGTGGGGAAACGCCTGGAGCCGGGTCCAACGGTGTGATAAGGGTGCGCCGGCGTCCAAAAGTGGGGAAACGCCTGGAGCCGGGTCCAACGGTGTGATAAGGGTGCGCCGGCGTCCAAAAGTGGGGAAACGCCTGGAGCCGGGTCCAACGGTGTGATAAGGGTGCGCCGGCGTCCAAAAGTGGGGGAACGCCTGGAGCCGGGTCCAACGGTGTGATAAGGGTGCACCGGCGTCCAAAAGTGGGGAAACACCGCGAGTCGGATCCAACGGTGCGATAAGGGTGCGCCGGCGTCCAAAAGTGGGGAAACACCGCGAGTCGGATCCAACGGTGTGATAAGGGTGCGCCGGCGTCCAAAAGTGGGGAAACACCGCGAGTCGGATCCAACGGTGAGATAAGGGTGCGCCGGCGTCCAAAAGTGGGGAAACACCGCGAGTCGGGTCCAACGGTGTGATAAGGGTGCACCGGCGTCCAAAAGTGGGGAAACGCCGCGAGTCGGATCCAACGGTGTGATAAGGGTGCGCCGGCGTCCAAAAGTGGGGAAACGCCTGGAGCCGGGTCCAACGATGTGATAAGGGTGTGCCGGCGTCCAAAAGTGGGGAACGCCTGGAGTCGGGTCCAACGATGTGATAAGGGTGCGCCGGCGTCCAAAAGTGGGGAAACGCCTGGAGTCCGGGTCCAACGATCCAACGTGTGATAAGGGTGCGCCGGCGTCCAAAAGTGGGGAAACGCCTGGAGCCGGGTCCAACGGTGTGATAAGGGTGCGCCGGCGTCCAAAAGTGCCCGCGAGTCGGGTCCAACGTTGTGATAAGGGTGGCCGGCGTCCACAAGTGGGAAACACCGCGAGTCGGATCCAACGGTGTGATAAGGGTGCGCCGGCGTCCAAAAGTGGGGAAACGCCTGGAGCCGGGTCCAACGGTGTGATAAGGGTGCGCCGGCGTCCAGTGGGGGAACGCCTGGAGCCGGGTCCAACGGTGTGATAAGGGTGCACCGGCGTCCAAAAGTGGGGAAACACCGCGAGTCGGATCCAACGGTGTGATAAGGGTGCGCCGGCGTCCAAAAGTGGGGAAACACCGCGAGTCGGATCCAACGGTGTGATAAGGGTGCGCCGGCGTCCAAAAGTGGGGAAACGCCTGGAGCCGGGTCCAACGGTGTGATAAGGGTGCGCCGGCGTCCAAAAGTGGGGAAACGCCTGGAGCCGGGTCCAACGGTGTGATAAGGGTGCGCCGGCGTCCAAAAGTGGGGGAACGCCTGGAGCCGGGTCCAACGGTGTGATAAGGGTGCACCGGCGTCCAAAAGTGGGGAAACACCGCGAGTCGGATCCAACGGTGTGATAAGGGTGCGCCGGCGTCCAAAAGTGGGGAAACACCGCGAGTCGGATCCAACGGTGTGATAAGGGTGCGCCGGCGTCCAAAAGTGGGGGAAACGCCTGGAGCCGGGTCCAACGGTGTGATAAGGGTGCGCCGGCGTCCAAAAGTGGGGAAACGCCTGGAGCCGGGTCCAACGGTGTGATAAGGGTGCGCCGGCGTCCAAAAGTGGGGGAACGCCTGGAGCCGGGTCCAACGGTGTGATAAGGGTGCACCGGCGTCCAAAAGTGGGGAAACACGCGAGTCGGATCCAACGGTGTGGTAAGGGTGCGCCGGCGTCCAAAAGTGGGGAAACACCGCGAGTCGGGTCCAACGGTGTGATAAGGGTGCGCCGGCGTCCAAAAGTGGGGGAACGCCTGGAGCCGGGTCCAACGGTGTGATAAGGGTGCGCCGGCGTCCAAAAGTGGGGAAACGCCTGGAACCGGGTCCAACGGTGTGATAAGGGTGCGCCGGCGTCCAAAAGTGGTGGAACGCCTGGAGCCGGGTCCAACGGTGTGATAAGGGTGCGCCGGCGTCCAAAAGTGGGGAAACGCCTGGAGTCGGCTCCAACGATATGATAAGGGTGCGCCGGCGTCCAAAAGTGGGGAAACGTCGGGAGTCGGGTCCAACGATGTGATAAGGGTGCACCGGCGTCCAAAAGTGGGGAAACGCCGCGAGTCGGGTCCAACGGTGTGATAAGGGTGCGCCGGCGTCCAAAAGTGGGGGAACGCCCGGAGCCGGGTCCAACGGTGTGATAAGGGTGCGCCGGCGTCCAAAAGTGGGGAAACGCCTGGAGCCGGGTCCAACGGTGTGATAAGGGTGCGCCGGCGTCCAAAAGTGGGGAAACACCGCAGGTCGGATAGGACAGGTGTGATAAGGGTGCGCCGGCGTCCAAAAGTGGGGAAACGCCTGGAGCCGGGTCCAACGGTGTGATAAGGGTGCGCCGGCGTCCAAAAGTGGGGGAACGCCTGGAGCCGGGTCCAACGGTGTGATAAGGGTGCACCGGCGTCCAAAAGTGGGGAAACACCGCGAGTCGGATCCAACGGTGTGATAAGGGTGCGCCGGCGTCCAAAAGTGGGGAAACACCGCGAGTCGGATCCAACGGTGTGATAAGGGTGCGCCGGCGTCCAAAAGTGGGGAAACACCGCGAGTCGGGTCCAACGATGTGATAAGGGTGCACCGGCGTCCAAAAGTGGGGAAACGCCGCGAGTCGGATCCAACGGTGTGATAAGGGTGCGCCGGCGTCCAAAAGTGGGGAAACGCCTGGAGCCGGGTCCAACGGTGTGATAAGGGTGCGCAGGCGTCCAAAAGTGGGGAAACACCGCGAGTCGGGTCCAACGGTGTGATAAGGGTGCACCGGCGTCCAAAAGTGGGGAAACACCGCGAGTCGGGTCCAACGGTGTGATAAGGGTGCGCCGGCGTCCAAAAGTGGGGGGAAACACCGCGAGTCGGATCCAACGTTGTGATAAGGGTGTGCCGGCGTCCA